>JAODXP020000016.1:33730667-33738167 GCA_027497455.2 Sardinella longiceps
GCCGGGCCATCTGGGCAACTCAAGGACTTTGACAAACCTGGAGAGTCTCCAACAGCAAATTGAGCCCCCCCCCCCCCACCACCACCCATCACCATCACCACCCCCACGTCACTAGGGATTGTCTGGACAATATGCATATTTTGCGGCAAGGTTGAATTGAAAGATGGGCACCTTTCCTTGGCTGGACTGTGGGCTAAAAGGGGGGGACCCACGGTACATATCCTGCCCTTGAATCATCGGCAATATAGTGAAGCAGCTCCAGCAGTGGCAGCTGCAGCGGCAGCAGCAGACAGCTTCTGTATTTGAAACGATTCCTGCAGAAAAGTGCTGCGCTTTTTAGAGCCCATAAAGAGAGGGGTAATCCAGACACATTAATTCCCTATATTAAGACTTTGCATAAAGGGCCATTATAACCCTTATTGAGCACATTATGAAGGTGTAAGTACTACCAGACAGTGTAGAATTTCTAACAAGAGGATTTTGTGCATGTGTGTGTGTGTGTGTGTGTGTGTGTGTGTGTGTGTGTGTGTGTGAGAGAGAGAGAGAGAGAGAGAGAGAGAGAGAGAGAGCAAGAGAGCGAGAGAGAGAGAGAGCAAGAGAGCGAGAGAGATAGAGAGAGCGAGAGAGAGAGAGAGAGAGAGAGAGAGAGAGAGAGAGAGAGAGAGAGAGAGAGAGAGAGAGAGAGAGTATTTGGGAAGGTGTGTGTGTGCTATTTCTCCATCATTTAACAGGCAGGAGGAAAAATTGCAAGAGACACAAAAGCTGAGTGATGCTCAAGCCGGCTTTCCTTCGGGAAAGTGGCAGGTTATATCCCAGGATGCCTTCTTTTTTACCACAAACGCTTCCAGAATGTCTAGGAGTTCTCAGAGAAATGCTAGGTTCACAGTGATATGATATGGACCTGAACCACAGTACTAAACCACACTAGTAAACCAAAATCCCCTCTCTTCCTTCGTTCCTTCCTCCTGATGCTCTGATTTCGGTTGAGGTGCATCGCGTTAATGAACGCAGAGGTTGGAGGTTGCTGGAGGGGAGTTTGGGGCGAAGCTCTCTCTCTCTCTTTTTCTCTCTCTCTCACTCACTCACTCTCTTTCTTTCTTCCCTCCTCCTACATGCTTTAACATGAGAGAGATGCTCTCTGGTGCGCCATATGACTAATCACTGTTGAAAAGCTAAATTGGGTGCAGCAGATGAATAGCAAATCCACCCGCCTCAGACAAATTCGCCGCTACAGGAGTGCTCTAGCAAAGCCGCTGAGGGCCACTCGTTAATGAAAAAGAGCTTTAGCCCAAATCAAAACATCAATCTCGCCATCTCTCCGCGAGCACGTTCCATCCGCCAACCCAACACCCCCCCCCCCCATCCCCCACAACAAATCAAACAGTCAACAATCTGACAGGGGGCATCAAAGCATAACATCTCATTCACCTACTCACTCAGTGTGTACCGCCCCCCCCCCCCAAACCTCCACCCGCCCATCCACACATCTGCCCAGCCCCTGATCCACGCTTGGAAATGGCAGATCAAAACCCTGAGAAGCATAAATGGAAAACATATTGATTTTGCCGCATTCAATAAAACAAGACGTGATTGTTTCTGGACTGAGGGCAGAGCGGCCCCCATCACCGCCATGCGGATGCCCTGGGAGGGACTTATTCAGCCGCCGCTGCGGCAGCCGCCGTGTGCGCACGGGTGTCTGAGTGGCCAAGCCTGGCACCAATTATAGAGACGGGGGAAGCTCAACAACAAGAACAAGTTGCACTCACGCTGGCCTTGATGCTGCCTACACTCTTAGTCCTTGCTTTTTTTCCTTCCCCTCTCTCTGTTTTCTTTTTTTGTGTGTGCTGGGAAAATGTCAGCCCCTGTTTAACCTCGACCACCCCTCCCAAGTTGAGTTTCACCCAAGTGTGCTGCTAACCGTTTTGCCAACAAATACGGAAGCACAAAGAGGAGGAGGGAAGAACGAGGGATGATAATATACAAAGGTAGGGTAGTGAAACCATCCTTTCATATTGCAATGAAAAAACATTTAACTTGCAAGCACAATAATGGCCCATAATAAAAAAAAAAGTGGCCACACAAGAGTAGCCATCCGCATGAAATTACTGCGAATCAATTGTTTTGTGAGTTCCACCACAGTTCTCACCACAAAAATAACATTAAATTTATGGAGCGGAATGCTGTGATAAAATTATCACAGTGAACTGCACAATGGCTCTAAAGATTTGCCTGATTACTGACTTAAAAAGCGATATTCTGTCAACAACTTCCATGGTCAAAAATAGTGCTTGTGTACACAATCTCTCTAGAGAGGCCATCAGCTGTGCGAGAAGCTCCCATGCTGTCATGAAGGCCTTTAAACGACAAAGGCTTTTTTTTTATTGAGCACAATTGGCTCCTGAGTAAAGATTTATGGAGCCTGTTAAATTATGCAGTCCGGGCAAAGCCCCGTCTCTCTGACGGTACCAGCCTGGTCCACTGCAGTTTCCGTCTGCGATGGCTGCCATATGGCAAGAGGCGGAGAATGTGGGCAAAGAGGATGCGAGCGCCGCCCGACAGGGCCAGAGAAACGTGCCCACGGCCCCAGGTGCCGAATGAGGAATGGCGCGTCGCGTCGAAACTGCAGCCGAGACTTTGGGGAGGAGGACAATATCTGCTGCAACCCGTCGAAATAGCGACCTCACTTTGTCTTTATTTTTAACCCGTTTCCGCATACGGTTAGAGAATCACTGGTGGAAATTTTCATGCAGGAAATGAAATGTCTTCCATTCACAGGCTCATTCTGGTGCCGGTTCATGGATGGGTCTCTCCTGAATACGACTATACTATTCCCAAACACATTTGTGCACTGAACCTCAGAACGCCAGATATAGCCGTACTGTAGCATCTTTTTTATTTTGGCTACGAATATGAGAGGAAAATGAATCGGGGAAATGTCATGAATTTAAAGTGAAAATGATAACGGCAGATTATCATCGGTTCTGAGGTGAGGAAACAGTAATGTCTGCTTAATTTGTCAAAACCTGCTGTCCTACTGTGTGTCATAATTGCACAGTCGCATTCTTTCAAAACGAGCTAAATCTTAATGATATGGAGTGTTAATGGTTTTCCTTCTGAGAATTATTTACCAGAGCCTTGGCAAATCAGGAGGAAAGAGAACGTTAAGAATACTAATTATCTGTCTGTTGAGGGGGAAATGTGACTGAGGAGACGTTCGCTGAGTGCGTGAAACTGTGGCCTAATTGCTTCAGGTCGAGATGCAGGTGGAGGCCAGGTGTTCAGCGTCAGCAACAAATCTACCAGCAGAAGCAGCGACGACGAGTCAGCTGTAGAATTCAAAAGCCATTTAGAAAAATCTGCGGAAGCAAAACACATTCCATCTGACAATGGAATAGGTTTGGGCAGGGGAGGAGGGAGAGGGGGACCCAATATGAGTCTACCCAGCTACAGAAAACACATGTACTGAGTCAGATAATAAAATAAAATTGCTGAAAATGAACAATATCCAAAAGGTGGGAGGGGGGAAGACAAGAAGGTTCCACTGAACGGGAACAGCTGTTTATTGTGCTAAATCGAAGTGGAGACAATTGGCTGGTTGTGACACACCACTCCAATCTGTTAATGCTTTTCCGCTATAAATAAACAATGAAGGCAGAGTGCTCGCGTGCTCTCTGACTCCGCAGCGCCAGCGGAAGCTCTCTCCGGGGAGTCAATAGGGATGCCTGGAAGAGCTGAACCCCTTGTTTACAAAAAAAAAAATGAGCAGCGCAACCTGACAATACGGTGTCTACTACGATAGACACAACTGCCTGATACCTGAAATCATTGTCCATCATGCTACCTGTATTCTAAAACATTCATTTTTTTCCATCCCCTTCCCAACAAGCCGGTAGCTTCTTGGGCAACAACAAGCTTGTGCACACGGTGGAGTATTATTCATTTCGTTTCACTTTGCTGCTTTTTCTTGTTTAATCTTCCGGGCTCCTTGTGAAAAGGCCACGGCCGAGCTGAGACCCCTAACAGGTGGCCGGGCGAACGGTAATGGTACATTTCCTGTGCCGTCTGTGGGGAGCTTGGGCAGACAGCAGCGGAGGGAGATTCCACAGCTCCCTGCCCATCCTTCCCCTCATCGTATTCCATCACTTTGATACCACTTGGACAGCTGTGGATGTCACATGTGAAAGGCCCAATATGGCAGCCCCAAAATTAACGATGAGTGCCCCCCCCTCTCACACACACACACACACACCCCTAAAGGATTAGAAGGGCCATTATTGTAGTCAAAACTCTGATTTGGGTGGAAGACTATTAGTGGGCAGCTCAACAGAGGGCACATAAAGCTTGTTAGCGGGCACTTAACCATCTGTACACAAAGCTCCAGAAAGAACGCATTGAAATTTTTTCCACGCAGCCGGCCCTCATCTACATACCGACCTCCATGTCCTTTAAAAGCCAGTCAAGCATACACGCCACATTTAGAATACAATTTTCCTCTTTAAACCATGACCCCTTTGGGGAACCAAACTGTCACAAATATTCTGGGAGATGAATAAAAGTTTGCATCTGTCGGAGCAAAGGTTGCCACCTGTCCCAATGCCTTCCCCTCTGGAGACAACCACCAGTGTGGACATGTTCTGACTACACCGTACAGTAGGCTGCGTTCTGTGTAGCTAAGCATCAAAACACAAGTTGCTAAATAATTCCATTAAACTTGAACTGTCAGCTAATGTGGTCAATTAAGATTTACTCCTGCTAATCACTATAATGACTTACTGTAATAGGTATGAACTTTCAAAACTGTAGCTATGGTTACAAACACCACAGTACATATAAAACAGTGGGTGGTGTAAATGATGAGGCTGTGTATGTTCTTTGGCTTTTTCAAAAGCAATTACACACACAGTTGTTGCGAGCCCTCAACGCTTGGTGGAGATCAGAGGCGTTCTATGAAGATAACTAAACTCGCTAAGTTCTTGGCGGGTAGTCCTGGCATGGTCACAATAGCCTGCTCCGATAATTGGCTTTGACTGCTGAGAAAATCAAACATGTTTGATCTTCTCATAGGAGCTGGTGTGGGTGTGTGGCGGTGGGTGAGGGTGAGGGTGAGGGTAGGGGGCAGCCATTACCACCCAGGGACCACATCCGCCAACTCTTAGCGAATCTCACTAAATCCCATCAACTCCCACTCTAACTTTGCGGCTCTCACTGGCTCTCGATGCGTTTCTTTAACTCTCAGCATATCTTGTCCACTCTCCCTGAGTGGATGCAAACTTGCGTAAACAAAAGCGTGGCTCATGCATCAAGTGGACGTCTATGAGGAAAGTAAGGCCAATGGCCTTATTAGAGCTAATTTCGCCACAAATAATGAATACAACTCTGCTTTTCACCGGCTTGCTCTGTGTAGCTCCATGAATGTCCATTTGTATTATAATCATTGCGACTCCGAATGAAATCTAACTGGCAGTTGCAAACTTTTGTGTGGTAAACAAGAGGCAAGTGGTGACAGAAACCTGCCCTCCTCGCCCACATTCACTGCCATTAGCGCAAGCACAACGACTTTAGGAATCCATAAGCCATCGTGCCGCAACTGTAATTACACACTTCCCTCATTAGTGGTCTCTGGGAACCTGGCGAACTCGATACAGTCGAGGAAGACTCAATTTACGGAACAATGCCAAACTGCTCTGAACATCGAGATCTGGTGTGCGTGTGTGTGTTGACTCGTTTGTCGAGATGGAGAGGTATTTTCTCATTGCCCTGGCGCATAATGAAGTGACAAGTGAATGGAGGCAGAAAATTAAACGTGGTAATCTGGTCAGAAACCTTGCCGCCTTTCTGCGCTCACGTTTAACCATCACCTCTTTCCGCTAGGCTAATAATACAGCATGTGTTGGGACACGTGTCACACCTAATGTAAGGACTCTGCTCCAGAAAGGTCCATATTTAATCAGGAAATAATGAGAACAATTAAGTTAATCACTGGCATTATCCCTTTATCATCATAATTTCTATCATTAATTCCTTTACTACCAAAACCCCCTTTTACTTCTTTTTTTTGCAGAACTAATATGTGATGAGGCCATTATCACAATCCCTGAGACCTCTTCCCTTGTCTTGCTTAATGGCTCTGCTCTCATTAAACTGGCCTATGGGTCAGGCCAGCGGTGTAGGTACTGAACTGTACTGTACTGTACGAGTCCCTCACCTGGTTCTTCAGGTCCAGCTTGGGGCAGGGACGGCCGCCGTTGAAGGGCTTCTCCCGCAGCCACTTGGACCTGACCTTCAGTCCGCTGCCACAGGAGGTGCTGCAGGGGGACCAGGGCGACCAGTCACTGAGTTTGCAGTCCAGCGGGCAGGGGATGTGACACACCTCCTCTATGAAGCCTGGGGGGGGGGGGGGGGGGGTAGAGGGGGAAGGGGGGTGGATTAAGCACCTGCTCTTGATCAGAGGAGCGGCAGCAGCCAGGATCATGCAGCCTCAACTAATCATGTCTGTGGGGGGGCTGGAGTGTGTGTGTGTGTGCGTGTGTGTATATATATGTGTGTGTGTGTGTGTGTGTGTGTGTGTGTGTGTGCGTGCGTGTGTGTGTATATATGTGTGTGTGCGTGTGTGTGTGTGTGTGCGTGTGTGTGTGAGAGAGAGAGGGTTACATGAGGCTGGCCTCTGTGCCGAGACCTCCATCTCATTTACAGTGACACGGAGGGGCCTGAGGGGAACTTGCTACTTTGACTAATGACTTGCCTCTCAGCGGAAATATGCTCTGGCAGCCCGTGTAAAAAAAAGACTGGCGCTGGGAGGGAGGACTGTGGCGCATGGCGGGGTGGGTGGCTGGCTGTATCTGTGTGAGGGCGACACGGTTGGGGCGTACCTGACTCGCTGCACAGGTCCGGGCTGACCAGGTGGTCCCCTTGGTCCATGCAGGCCACGGCGCGGAAGCGGAGGCCCTGGCCGCACTCTTTGCTGTCGCGTCGGGCCTGCCAACTGTGACGGGAGCCGGCGGATGTCGTCTCTGGCAGGATACAGGACGACCAGTTCCCGTAGGGCTGAGACAAGAAGGTGTCACAGGGGCACTCCTCCGTTTCTACCAGAGGGTACAGGTCCTCTCGCTGGCAACGGGGCCTCTTTCTGCTCCGACCTGCACACAGGCAAAAACACTGTTTTTATAAGACAGACAGACAGACAGACAGACAGACAGATAATTATCCCTATAAGAAAATTTGTCTTGGACTTTTTAGAAACTCAACCCAATAAAGAAAACACAGACATAATACTCCTGCACCCTACTTTGACACAATCCATAAATCGATCGATCCATAAATGAATTATCTTCTGTTTCGGCCCTGAACATACTAAAAGGTAGATGCACCAGTGGCACAGGACGATACCTCTTTGTTCCTCTAAATCCTTTTGTGCTTCCGTGATATTCTAATAGATGACTGCTTACATGAGTCAGCTGTCTGACGGCAGAGACTTGTCAAACATTATTACAAATTTCTCCT
>JAODXP020000016.1:33743167-33817649 GCA_027497455.2 Sardinella longiceps
ATTACAGTGATTCCGCGGGACCTGCTTTTAAACCTGATGGAGGGCGAGTGTGGATTGGCCGCTCGAGAGGATGAAGACAAGCCAAACCCATCATCCCTGAGAGGAATAATATGGACACGTTTGACCTCATGTCAATACTCTCAAGTTGGCCCTCCACACACACACACACGTGGTGTGTGTGTGTGTGTGTGTGTGTGCATGTGTCTCTGTGTGTGTGTGTGTATGCATGTGTCTGTTTGTGTGTGTGTGTGTGTGTGTGTGTGTGTGTATGTGTGTCTGTGTGTGTGCGTGTGTGTATGCGTGTGTGTGTGTGTATGCGTGTGTGTGTGTGTGCGTGCATGTGTGTGTGTCTGTGTGTATGGTCCCCTCCGTGGGTCTGTCTGTGTATTCAAGGTCCAAATAAACACAGGGCATCCAGTGTGTAAACTGTGAATGCAGCGGAGTGTCTTGTTTGAGAACTGTGGAGTGGAATTGAACTGTTCCAAATGCAGCAAATAAAACGCCAGGAGTGGCCTTCCTGACATACCTTCTGTAAGCCACTGCTGTTACCACCTACCTACCTACCCACCCATAAACCCCAAACTGGCACGTTCTGCCGCTCACATAGCATGCCAGGGGCTACAGGGATAAGAGAGAGAGAGAGAGAGAGAGAGAGAGAGAGAGAGAGAGAGAGAGAGAGAGAGAGAGAGAGAGAGAGCTGGGCAAACAGAGAGAAAAGCAGAGGTTGGCGGGGGGTGGTGGTCTACTCACCGGTGAGGGAGCGCTTGCGGCTGCGTGGTCCGCCACAGCCGTCGCATTCGGAGAACTTGGACCAGGCGCTGAAGGCGCAGTCGTCCTTGCAGGGCACCCAGCAGGGCCTGAAGCGCTGGGGCATGGCGCCGGCCCAACGCAGGCAGTCGCCGAGGGCCGCCGGCTCGTCGTCGTCCTCGCCCACGCAGCTCACGCCTGCAGGGGAGGCACAGGTGGGAGGGGTGTCATCCGGATTACACGGCCCAGTTCAAACGTACACACACACAAACATACACAGTCTTATCACCCTCCCTCCCCCCTCAACCATCCCCCTACACACACACACACACACACACACACACACACACACACACACACACACAACCTCCGGCCAAACAAACCTCCCAATTGCTCATTACGCTTCGCGGGTCTTTATGAAAGCGCCGCGCCAGTCACACACCACCGGCTGTTTACACATGCTCAGATCTGCAGGCCTGGTGCTGATCCTCCAGAAAATCAGCTCTCCTCCCCAACAACATCCAAGGGAGAGAGAGAGAGAGAGAGAGAGAGAGAGGGAGGGGGGGTGTGTGGGGGGGGGGATTGGTGGTTAAGGGGGAGCTGTAACTTTAAACCTGGCGGCTATTTGCTCCATCTCCTTTCAACCCTGCAAGAGGCTTGTGTGGCTTTGTGAGGGCTATTAGATCAGAGCAGGGGACAGTAAAATGCCTTATTGTCAAGTTGTTTTCCCTTTTCACTGCTACTGCTAGCTCCAGAGCCCTCTCTCTCTGCCTCTTGAAATACTTTCGCAGGCGCTCCCTCCCTTTTTCATTTTTTTTTTTTTTTTAGCTAAGAGCAAGTAAATTATACGCTTGGCAAATGTGGATGTGCTTGTTACCTTTTTTTTCAGGGACAGTGATGCATCCATCCCACCCACCAGCCAATATGCACTTGCTCTCTCTCCAGCCCTCAGAGAGATAGAGCACAGGGCTGCAGTCCTAGCCACAGATTTGGCCACTTCACCTTAAGTGATGACATGTTTTGACATGCCACTCAACCATGTTAGTCTCTCCTCCCTTCAAGATGGCTATCTCAGAGAGTGGGAGACGGAAGAACTCTAGCCTGCCCTCTCGACTTCCCGGCTACACCACTACACCATTATTTAAAGAAACACACTCATTTTGCACCATTTTCTGATTTTCTGGGCTAATATTTCATGGAAATATACTCTTATTCTGGTGTATTAATCAAGAAAATTTGCTTTCTCATCTGAAAATAGTCCCTCCATGTACCCAAGTCAAGTAGTGGAAACCACTGATCTCATGTTAGGTTGCAACGTTCCTTGATTTTCACACCTGAATGAGAAAACAGTTCCATGTTATAACTGGTGTGTATAAATAGCAGAAGTAAAAGACATATGGGGTGTTTAAAACACCTTAACATGTAATGAAACTGGTAATCACAAGGCCAACATCCAATAGCTATTTCAGGATAACACCTCAAAGCAGGCGGCAGTAATCAGTTTAAAACACAAGCGGTCCACAGGGAATAATCTATGCCACAGTCTTAAGCAAGAATACTTTCATTTCCTCTAATTTGTGACTATGGCTTTAGGAATTAAGATTTAAATTAAGTGAGTTCATGCAGGAAGCTTTCACGCTGAGCATGTGTTGTTGGTATTACTACACTGCTTTATTATCATTTCCTAAAAAAAAAAAATAGAATAATAAAAATCCAATTGGTCTCTGGCCTTCTTGTCCACAACCTTCCCTGAGGGACAGGGTTGTTTTTATCTTTGAACATGACCCCCCTGATGTCTTTGAGGAGCACATTGATCTACAAACATGCCTGCAACACATTTTATTGATTGCGATTTGACTTTTAAATTCTGCCCTCTGACCAAATTGGCTAGGTTCTTCTTCTCCTCACAACTACTAGTGCAATGTGGGGGTCCACACTTGGTGTGATCGATGGCTTTTGCATCACAGAGCATCCTGTCACTCTGGTGCACATCATTGATTTAATACACCTCGCGGCATTTAGCTTTGCTTTTAAAAAAGCAAAGCTTTATCAGATGAATGTCTGTATGTCCATTACATGTGAGCTGAGAATATCTACCGTAGAACATGTCTGTGCGGACACGTACAGTATAACTATTTTTGGATATCTGAAATGCCAAATCAAAATTAGCCCATCTTTGCCGGGGCGAAGTCATTCTACAGTCACACTTCTTGGCATTTTGTCATTTGCGCTTGCTTTTTCTGTTCTTTTTTCACTTTCTTTTTTTCTCTTCCCTGGCTGTGCCCTTACCTCGGAAAGGTTGACAGTGGTGACATTCTGATTCCGAATGGAGGCCTACCCATTTTTAGCACAATTATTTCCTCTCCCATTCCCCACAGCAGCAGCAGCACTCTTTCGTATTATCTTCCCTTCAAATCGTTAACATTTTATTCTTATCTCAGCTTGTGACAGGGATCATCTTTAATAATGTAGTTACTTACAAAGGTGACAATGTTTGCTGACTGCACAAAAGGACACGGCAGGGGAACTTTTCCCCTTTTCAAAGAGCTTGTCAAACTTCCTCCCCTGGGCTTTTCAATTCTCATTAAATCTACTGGGCTCGGAATGAAAAGAATTTGTAAAAGTCGCTTTCTCACCTTACGCCTATTCAATCCATCTCTCAGACTGGGCTCCGATTGAATGAAACACGTTGCATGATGTGATGCTGTTTGAAGCTCAATTTTTAGACAATGCGGTCAAAGCCCCTGGACAAATTCTCTTGAGGGAATTTAATAAATTGGTGTGCGAGTGTTTACGTTTTTCATCAGACCAGATGTCTTTTTTTCTCCCTTTTTTGCTTTGATCACTCAACAAGCTTAATCTTTATCTGTGACTACATGCAAAGCAGCCGACAATTCAGTGGCAGAGAGCCATTCAGCCACCACTGACCTAAACAAAGCTCCTGTCAGACAATTACTAACACTAGGCTCATTATATTTCACACTTCATGAAATATCCACACTGTATGTACCTATATCCATATGCATATGTAACCCATAACATTTCTTAAGACAGAACAACAGCTGTGTTTATGTACTTTGCACACACAAAGATAGGGTTCAAGATTCACCGTTCAATTTGTTTAAAGTGTGGGAGTTTATTTTAGATACAAACAGCGCTGCAGCAGGTAGATTATGCATGATTGACTGCCGCGGAGTCATAAGGGGTCACATTCTGGTGCACCTCCAAAGGTGGCAGCCAGGTTTATCTGATTCACGGGTCTAGCATTGTTTTGAGGAGATGGATCTGTGCACACACACCCACTAACTTCTGCTGAGGTGCCACTCTCGCTGGTTCATTGAGTGCAATTTAGTAGCTCTCCATCTCCCTCGGCTGTTTATTCTCTCCTGTGCTGATGAGGCAAGTCCTTTCAACACAGCTAGACTTTCTCTCACTTGTTAATTTGCATCTCGCTTGCAGAGAGCTGCTGTCAGACTCCATGGCTAAGCATCGTCACACCTGATTGTTGCTTCAGTCAAATTAAAGCGATGCAGCCACACCTCAAAAATATGCTGGGACAACGCCTCGAGAAGATTATACTGACAAGTACTTAGAAGGCATTTGGACCACACATACCATATTGCAATAGAGCAGTGTAGTCTCTCAGTGTAACAACCTTGACGTGAACAATTTTTGTTTAAAAGTTTTTGTTTTCCAAGTATGAAACAATGTTGCATTTGCATATGTAAAATACTATAGGTAAAGCAGGCTTTGTCAAGAGGCTGAGAGAGCTACACATAAACCTGTAATATGGATGTTCTCTCCATACAATATATGAACATTCTACCGGGATAAAAAAAATAAATAAATAATGGGCAGATTTGAGCAAAGCTTGCTTGTAAAATCACATGTCACAAATCGACTTTAATTCAATTAAGGTTGCCAAAGAAGGTTGTCATTTGGCTTGCAAAATTGCATCTGTGCTAATTTTTGACAAATCAAAGTTGAATAGATTCTATTATAATACCAGAGAACAAGGTAAAAATGAAAAATCTATATGTTTTTGCACAATAGAGTGTATGTATAGCTGTGACCTGCTGAATATAGGAAGGTATACCAAGGCAACATAATGTCTCAGTGGCAAGTAGTCAAGACATCAGCAGGCATTCAGTCAGAGTGTGATGACAACATTAAGACTTACATGTGAATGAAAATATATTCCAGTAACTAAAGCGAAAGGTTCTATACACACATTTTTTTTAAGAGAGATTACCTTAGGGAGCTATACCTGACACTATTCAAGGATAAAAATACCAACAGGCAGTTGAATGCTTTTTTTTTGACACAGTGGAAAAATAGAAGCTTTTAGATCCAATCTTGGAGTCTCTTTGTTTGTTCCACTGGCATATACTTGAAAGTGAGCCAAGTGAAATGTGAGAATGTTGCCAAACTATAACTTAAAGAGAAACAATAAAGGCCCCTACATTTTCTCTTTCTACTTATAAACTTATTGACCGTGACACTGGTCCACAGCACTTTCCCATTCCAGGCTGTTGTCACAGAAAGACAGATTAGTCTGACAGAAATTAAAAAACGCCGGCTGTGTTGCAGATAGTTGGCGTGCCGTCGTTCATCTTTTTTTGTCAAACCAGGAATGCAGTAAACTTCAATTGGGTATTCAGATCTTAACAGCCCAAGCATTTCAGAGGTAAAGCCCAAGCTGTGAAATTCATCAGAGTATGGAAGCTACCTGATAGAAAATTCCATGGGGTGGCATCTGACAAATGATCTATGATAGGGCACTGGCATTGTCCTAATGGAACCTTAAAGCCATGCCTGAAATCATCTCTCAGTCCTCCTCAAAAGAATCACAGAGTGAGAACCTGACTTGGTACATGTCAAAAAAAAAGAAAAGAAAAAAGAAGAAGTAAGACACCTGCGACAAGGGCATGAAAAAAAAAGGCGAGAAAAAATTAACCACCTTCAATCAATGTTTATAACCTTGAGATCCAAGGTGGGGGAAAGTCATTAATAGCATCTCCGGGGGATTCTAAAAGCCGTCTGGATAGAGTTTTCAATTACTGGACACAAGAGAAGGCCAAAGCTAGTGCAGTGTGTGTGATGCTGGATTGCTGGAACACCAGCTGGGGTTGCTGAATAAGGTTCAGGCTTTTGCACTTTTACCTTGTGAGCTAAAACCTTGATACCAATACCATGCGTACAAGTCAATGTCGGTGTAAAATGAAGAGCTACGTTTGAGACTTTTTTTAAGCAGAACTATGGCTGTCCATCACGTGTGCAGTCGTGTGCAACCTCTACTGTGACGGCCTATTAAAGACGATACTGCTCAGCGTCGGCACTCGGTGTCATGTCTGGATGTACTATTCTAACGGTGGGAAAAATTATGATTTCAATCTGCACACCGTTTTCCCCTCTACCATTGTTCTCCACTCATTATTTACTTGGAATCACATGGACATTTGGATTTCAAAAGGATCTCTTTCTGAACAAAACACCTGAGAAATTGTGATACTCCACTTCATTATTTTTAATGACTACACTCATATTTGGCGTACCGCCACCTCATGAGATGCCACAGTTAACGGCGTTGCTCCGATATTTCACACAAATGACTAAATATGTTAATGAGACAGTCAAACTACTCGGCATACTTGCTGTAATTTTTAATGATCTTATTATTTCTTTGCATTTGTTTAAAAATGCATGAGGTTCATGTTAACAATGTGCAGGGTCACGGAAGAGGGTGTGTATGTGAGGTGTGTGTGTGTGTGTGTGTGTGTGTGTGTGTGTGTGTGTGTGTGTGTGTGTGTGTGTGTGTGTGTGTGCGTGTGTTTGTGTGCGTGTGTGTGTGTGTGTGTAAGGGGGAGGTCACCATCTAATGAACACTTACCCTGGAGCTTCGGAAACCACACTTTAAACAAATGGCTCTATTAGGTTTTCTGCCTTGGATTTATATGGACATCTGTTCCTGGCTGAAACTTTCCAACTACGACCTTGAGTTCATAAAATGATTCTGGGGGGTGCAGATTTATCTATTAGCCTCACCGAACAACAACAAAAAGATTCTCTATTTCTGTTGTTTCTTAAGGAGCTTTTAGAGGTCAGACTGGTTAGCATTGGTGGGTGGAAGAGTGGAGCTACTCCTAATTTGCATAAGGAACTTGCAACAGTATTAACAGTCCTCTAATTTTCTTTTGCAGCCCTGAACTTGAGGCCAGGATAGCTGCTTCTCTTGTCAAAATGAGTAACATGATTCTCTTTTACAGTGACCATAAATCAGAGGTGCTCTAGGGTCCTTCAGAGTGCTTGCGCACATTTAGTGCCTTTAAAATATATATCATGAAAATATGAACCACAACACCACACGCAACACCACTGCGGCGTCTCTTTCCCCATCTCTCGGGACGCCAAGCTGTGATGTTATCAGAGTCGCAATCGTATGTTAGCAGCCACGAGGGCAGTCTATTTCCCCTTACCTCGCACTTCCAGCCCCTTTCCGCAGGCTTCTCCCGGTCCTGTTATCCCCTGTCTGACAGCATCTGGTACCAGAGTGCACGGGTGCCACTTATGTGTCCTCCATCTGTTTGCGGGGATGGCAAAGGCAAGAGCGCTCTTTAAAGTGATGCCACGGGTAATGGGAAACAAAGTGCTGTGATATTTGAACAGCGTTACTGGCACAGCATTACCACTCTGAAGTGGCTGTGTGTGCTTGGCCTTAGCGAAGAGGAGGAAGGCCGAGGAGGTCCTCTGTGTGTTTACCTGAAGGATGGACAAACAGGTAGAGCCTCGCATTCCCTCTCCTCGTACAGAGTGTCAGGGCATTCTTGTCCACCATTGGCCGACCTCTGGATTATGGTCCTGTATCGTGACTGCGTCGGTGTGCTAGCATTGACTGTCAAATGAGAAAGAACAAAATAAAAAACAAAACAAAAAACAGTAAAGTAAGATAATCAGTACATCAAACACATTGCAATGGGTGGAAAATGGATGACACTTGAATGCTGGCAAGAAATGGCAAAAAATGAGCCTGCAATATACATGGTCTTCATGCTACGGGACCCACCAATCTGCTTCTTGTATACGCATCCCGGGGTGATCTAATGACTTAATTTGGCTCAGACTAAAGGGCTCATTACACATAGCTAATTGAGAAACACTGAAAATAGTGCAATTAAGTGTGTGATTACATCACCAGAAGAACCAACATGGGAAAAGCAACTCCGCCAACGGAGCCGCATACAACGAGGAGAAAAAATGCAATTACATACTTGCATTATCTAAACTGTATTACTATACTGTTCAGAGACATTAACTATCTATTTCCACCTTTGTTAATCAGGAAAGTAATTGGTGATTATGAACGCAGTCTAAGTATGATTAAATTATATTTATATTTTGCAAATTGTATCTTAAGGGTGAGTGGAAAGTCTATAGCATTCTCCCTCGGCTTGGTCGGTAGTGAAGTGTTGCAATCATAATATACAGTGCCCCGGCAGGTTATTCAGGATTATCATCACTACTTTCCTCAACCTCAAATGCACCCTCATATTTAATTCAACAGCATTTACATTAGAAATGCAGAATAGGTCACTCTACAAACACTGCATTACAGACTTTTCCTCGAAAAATTCTGTGACTAATCTTTTCATCCTCATGAGAATAAAGGGAATTATTGAGTCAGAAGAGATTTGGAGGCAAAATGCTAAGCATTGCACTTTTGTTTGAAGTCAGGGAAGATTATGACTGGTGGGGTGGAGGGAGGGAGGGAGGGAGGGAAGGGAGGAGAGACGAAAAGAGAGAGAGAGATAGAGAAAAAAGGAGGGAAAGAGAGAGAGAAAGGGGACAAGCTGCAGATGTCCTTATGCGAAGTTGTTGTGCTGAAGTACCTGGCAGACAGGTTGAAGGACAGGTCGTCCATTCGCTGAACGGAGTCACCCTGCAGTCTGTCTTGCAGGGGAGCAGACAGGACCGGACAGTGTCGGGACGGGCGGAGTCTGGACACCTGAATCAAGAACAGATATGAGAGGGGGGTTAGGTGGAGGAGGAGGGAGTGGGGGGTGCGGCGGGGGAGAGAAATAGAGAGATTGCGATCAATGATACGCTGCCTGAGTCCTGCTAGCAGAGGAAGGTGTACTGTCCTTGACATTACAGAGAAGGCACCCCATCAGGGAATTGAGAGATGCCATCTATCCTGGTCATGCACTCCCTAATGCTGATAAATGCAGTGATTTGGCCAATATGGCTTTAACAAATGCATAAAGATGCACTTCAGCTGTCCATAAAAAACAGCAACCAGTGCTAAAGACAGGAAACAGTGATCCAATGGAAGGAAAAATAATGTGTATTGTTTCCTGTTTCTCCATATGGAAGTTAACAGATGCAGACATAAGATTTGAAATGGAGTTCACTAAGGTACAGAGGGAAAAGAAGAAATTAATGAAGAGAGAAACAAAATGGTGAAAAGACTATCAAAACAAAAGAGTTGATTGTTGCACACACACAATCACAATCACACACACACACACACACACACACACACACTCATACACACAAGCAGCACGATCGAAGTCCATGACACAGTAGCTAATTAAATCTGAAAAACCTGGAGTGTGCAAACAGTATACAAATGACTCTGTTTATACTTGGCACAATGACAGCAACCACCACGCTAAACAGCACTTCCCAAGAGTCAGAGAGGGAGAGGGGCATATGGTTTCAAAGGTGTGTGTATACTCATGTTCCTTCGCTGGCACTGTTGACATGTTTTTCTTTAGCAGACATGTATCAGGTGAATTAGTTGAACCATATTGCTACACAAAATTCATCAGCACAACTGTCTGAAAAGTTGAGTTTCTTTCCTTGATGCTACCGCTATGCTACCGAGTCTCACTAGCTTTGAATATCAAATAGCCCGTACCATAACAACACCATAACTCTTTCTCTGCTTCTGGCAGTATGATGTGATTTGCTGCCCATGTTAAAAAGGTAAAAATCACATTTTTTTTAACACTTGAGCTAGTTTCATATTCAATAAACACAAATCAGTTCCTTTCCTCATTGCTGGTAAGGGAGTACATTTATTTCACTGACTGTATGTGTGCTTCCTTGTTACGGAGATGTTCTTCAGGCAAAGGTCAGCACATCACCCCACCTAACAAGCTGTAATTATAGCCCCTGGCACACTGCTGTCGAGTATTCAGAACGAAGAAGATAAAAATAAAATTCTACAACTTGTAGTTCTTTAAAGACTATGATTAGTCCAGTTCAAAATTCTAGTCGACTGCTATTGATTTTTTTAGTTTCAACTCCAGTTCTCAGAATACACAGAAGATGACAAAATTGTTATGACAGAAAAGAAAAAGTGTTTCTCCACTTTCTCTTTTCTTGTGGGAAACTCTCATCTGATTGCTCATCGAGAGCTAAGTCACACTTGCCAAAACAGTCCGAGATAAAATCTGCCACAGGTATAAACACACCATATTGATATTGGCAGGAGATTTCCTCTAACTGTTTCCTTTAATGCCTTTCCCTCCGAGCGGTGAGCACTTTTGATTTCAAAACACTGTCAGATGCAAACTGGTGTCAATCGCTGGAGGGATTCAGCATGTCAAAAAAGAAGAGAAGGCAATTTAAATGGACGTGCAACTGAGGAGAAGAGTTTCCCGCTGCCACTCCCTCCTATACTGAGAGTACACCTTTGGCTTTGTTGTTCCTCACCCATCCCCAAGGAGAAGGGTCAAGTGTGTGTGTGTGTGTGTGTGTGTGTGTGTGTGTGTGTGTGTGTGTGTGAGTTTAGGTGTGTTTGGGGGAGTTTAGGGCGCACACCCACTCTGTGGGTCCTGGGCGTCCCGGTGTCGACAGATGCGGCTCTGGGGTCCAGCCGAGGCCAAGCCCCAGCATGGGTCCCTCAAACCCCAGGCCCTCTAAGCCCAATGTGGAAGTGACATCAAAGCAGAGCAGGATTTAAACACACACACACACACACGCACACATAGACATTTTTTTTGTCTTCACTGTGCTTAGTGCGCTTTGGTGAAATGAGCCATGGGGCAAAGTGATATAACACAGGCAAAAGGAAGAGTAGGTGCAGAATAGATTGGGCAGAGAGAAAGAGAGGAGTGAGATGAGGTGGTGAGAGAGAGAGGGATAAAGATAGAGAGAGAGAGAGAGAGAGAGAGAGATTGTGAGAGTGTGAGAGATTGATTGCAGGAGATGAAAGATGACTGGTCAGCACAGGACTGGGAGAGTGGGAGAGCGAGGTGAACATCCAAACTGACCTTCTTTTCAAAGCAACTCTTAAGAACTTGAAACATAAAGGTTATTGATTCTGAAGCCTGTTGAAAGGAGACTTTCTCCAACAGTCTATAGGACAGCCAAAAAAAACCCTGAAATGTCTGAGTAGGCCACTAATCTCGTAATGACCACACCCGTATGTGATGGATGGCCGTTTCCTTCCTGTGAAATAAATGCCAGGAAGAGGGGCAAACGTTAAAAAGCGGGTTTGAGAGAATGGCAGCTGAGGATGCTGCCCGTAAAACACTTTCATGTTTGAGTCAATATAATGTGGGGCAAATGTCTATGTGTGTGTGTGTGTGTGTGTGTGTGTGTGTGTGTGTGTGTGTGATTCTGCTGAATAATTGATAAACGAATTGATTGCCTCACGTACAATAATATCTTTTTCCACGTAAAACAGAGAAGGACATTTCCTCGCCTAAGGCTCCATTACTGGCTTCCCTCAAGAGAGGCTCTATTACCAAAGTAAGCACACTATGTGAACCGTTTCCACTCTATGCCAACATTCCCTCACCCAGCGCTTCACCACCACCACAACTCTGTCTACTGGTCCACTAACAGCGCCTGGAAGTCAGCAGGGCTCCGGGAGACGGATGAGCACGCTTGTGCAGGAAAGGTCATGGAAAACCGAATGCAGCACCTCTCGCCTCTCAAACCTCTGAGACCCATACGCTGTACTTTAATCACAAGACTGCATAGAGTACCTTAGCAAAGCACCATCAGAATAGCTCCCTACACAGCCCTTATAGAAGCGGAATCAATGCATGGGCTTTGTGCATTACACCAACAACACAGACCGAGAACTGAGACCTTTTCCAGGTTAGGTCAAAGTAATAGTGAGCCACAGAAATACTGAGCGCAAGGCTATGCTATATTCATGAATCTCTTGGAACAATCTCTTGCTGGGGTTACTATGCAACATCCGTTCACAATGTGTAACATGGAGGCATCCTTTTATATGGGATTTACCACTACATGGCTGAGCTGCTCCCGTGGTTGCTGTTGTTGTTGTTGTTGTTGTTGTTGTTGTTGTTGTTGTTATTTGTTGTGTGATAAGAGTGGGAGGAGGGACTAGTTTAGCTTCTGCTGCAAAGCCTGTGTGTGTGCGTGTGTGTGTGTGTGTGTGTGTGTGTGTGTGTGTGTGTGTGTGTGTGTGTGTGTGTGTGTGTGTGTGGCAGCCTCCAGGCACCTCCATCTATAAACTACTCAGAGGAATTAGGCCACAGTCATCATGTCAATGACGTGGCCAAAATGATTCATTAGAACACCTACTCAACAGTGTTATGGGTGGGCTGCAGAGCTGTTAAAAAAAAAAAAAAAAGATGTATGGCATAGAATTAAAATGGGATTATTACATAAATAAAAAAATGAGTTATGGCCCATGAACTCGATTCCTTTGCGAGGGATACTTTTTATGTTTGAAAATAAAAGGCCTCTTCTCTAGGTAAAACGCCAACACGGCTAACCAGAGAAATCAATGGGAATGGATGAACCAATAAATGTAATGTCCATGAGCAAGCCGACAGAAATACAGCATGTATTAAAGGCTGCTGGCAATAAAATGCTAATTAAAAGTCCAGGATTAAAACGCCTCTTTGCCTTTAAGAGACAATATTTTCAGATTTCTACAGAGAGCTGCTTGACCATATTGTCAGCAGATGGATGAGTTGCTCAGATCTAAACGGTGACAAAATGGGAGCAGAGATTTTTGCTGTCACATTACACGCCATCCAAGAGAGAGACTATATTTAGAACCCTGGCACTCCAGCACTTATATGTTCACCGTGTCAAAATCGCTTCTTTTCCTCGGCCGTCTTGCAGCTCCTACCACAGTGACAAAGGAAGCGGCAAAATGTAATTTAGTACCTCTTAGGGATCACTGGTCCGATGTTCATTTTCATGCAGGTGGCTGTGCGGGTCTGGGTCCCTGCCGAGGTGCACGAGGCCGTGCCGTTCCACTGGCTAGTGCCGTTGGCGCCGGCTGACAGGTCCTCCACACAGGGCTCCCAGGGTGAGGCCTCCCAGTAGAACACGATGCATGGATGGTCATTGCAAGACCTCCACTCCTCCAAGGCAGTGGCGGCTGGACATGCTTTTCCACCTTTATGGAAGACAGCCGACATGACACGTGCGCGTACACACGCACACACACACACACACACACGCACATACACACACACACACACACACATACAAAAGCTCCTATCAGGCTGCGAGCAGCTCACTTGACCCGTTTTAATGCCTTTCTTAATAAAACACAGCTTGTTTCATCTATTCTCATTAATTAGTCCATCGGAGAACGAATTCGGGGTATGAATACATGGGAGCTGAGCTGCGAAGCAGGAAGGGATTATTACCTTGTTTTTGCCCTCCCCTGTATTGTAATTAGTAACCCTAAGTCAGCGTGACATTGAATTGACATTCAGCCTTTTTCCCCATCGCACAATGACTTGGCGCTCAAGTAAGTGCTCCAGAATGTAAAATAACTACTTAGTGCGCAGATTGGCCGAATATTAATTAGGGATTGTCTGGCTAATAACAGCCTTCAGGTCTTTGGAGAATCTAAGGTTGGGTTGAGAGGGATTTCCATATTTTTGCAGCACTGAGTGTGTCTGTGTGTCTGTCTATCTGTGCATGTGTGTCAAACACACACACACACACACACACACACACACACACACGAGAGACAGAGAGAGAGAGAGAGAGAGAGAGAGAGAGAGAGAGAGAGAGAGAGAGAAAGGGAGAGAAAGACACAGAAAGGCAGAGTAGGATATGAAAGAGGAGGAAAATTAGACAGAGAGTGAGGAAAGTGAAGGCGGTAAGAGAGACAGGGAAAAGGAGAGAGGGAGAGAAAGAAAGAAAGAGAGAGATAGGGGAAGAGAGAGAGGGTTAGAGAGAGAGAAGGAGAGAGAGAGAGAGAGAGAGAGAGAGAGAGAGAGAGAGAGAGAGAGAGAAAGAAAGAAAGAAAGAAAGAAAGAGAGAGAGAAAGAAAGAAAGAAAGAGAGAGAGAGAGAGAGAGAGAGAGAGAGAGAGAGAGAGAGAGAGAGAGAGAGAGAGAGAGAGAGAGAGAGAGAGAGAGAGAGAGAGAAGGGGAAAAGAATAGACTGGGCAGAAGGCGTCCCCAGACTCAGGTGTATTTTAGTCTTAATTACACAGCTCTTCCTGCCATTTAAAACAGGCCACACATGATTTATGCCACTGAGGCAGATTCTACCCAACAGCTGCTTTCAGCGACGGGCTCTTTTCAGCTGTGCCACTCTGCCAGCACACAGATAACCACCAATGAAAAGCTGCTCCCAGCACAAGCCTCAATGAGCCTACTGTAAACACACATCTCTCAGAAATAACCTTCCTCTAAATCCTAAAACAGCCACCAGTTAATAACTTCTGCTTGGACCCCATGATGAGGTTTTTTCCCCCACACGCCAGTAAAGCTATAGTAGAGCATGCCAGCAAATACCTAATCAAAGAGAAACAACTGTGCTTGAGTGTTGGGGGAGAGGGCACTGGTGTGTGTTAGGATTTGGGTGTAGGGGATCAAAATCGGTTATAGTCTTTCATGGGAAACGCTGGTTACAGTAAGATTAAAGTCGCTCGTTTTTGCCGCCCTTACCTTCGCCGGGCAGTGCCAGGATGGTGCGCGTGCGGCTCTGTCTGCCCTCGGACGTTTTGGACGAGCAGGAGTGGGAGCACGGTGACCATGGCGACCAGGAGTCCACCACGCAGTCGCCGGAGCAGGCAACTTCGCAGGCCACCTCAGTAGACGGGAGCTCCTCGGCGCACAGATCCCCTGGCACTCGTCTGCCTGCAGAGCCAAACCAGGAGACACAAAGGGGGGTTTCAATGAGGGGTTTCAATGGGAGTTCGGCTGAACAGGAGAACCACAGGGTGGGGAAAGAAACATAAAAAAAAAGAAAGAAACAAGCCAGCTGAAAACCACCTGTGAGAGACTGTGCAGATGCCGATATAATTGTAACAGTAAAACAAAACAAAACAAAAGCCCAACACAGATAGACTTGATTATTTGGATTTAAGGCAAGACGGGGGAGCTGTGCTTGTGCATGTCTGAGCAGCATGCAGCACGTGCTGTGGAGATAAGGAATTACAGAGGTGTAACAGCACTGAAAGCATGCATTGTACATATTGTGCCACAAATATTAATTCTACCACGCGACACCATTTCAGAATGTGAAGGAAAATTGCTTTTATCTTTTTTTAATACCACTCTGATGATCAGGCGTGAGAGACTGTTTTTCATCTTGAAATGAGAGATTCAAAGCACAAACTCATTTTGTTTCTTCCATTTTTTTTCTTTTTTTTCTTTCTTTTTTTGGTCATCAGCCCCCTGAAATGGAAAACACTCTGTCACATTCAATTTGAATTTCATTACATCAAATAAACATAATAGACCATTATAAATTGTTATTCGGAAGTTGTTTCAGAGCTGTTCTGCTCCAGCTTCAGTAATCAAATGAATCAAAACCATTCAAGTAATATCTATTAATTATATTAACAGCTGTTTTTCACAACCATATATTTGTGCAAGTGAAATGTGAGAAACATATTTCCACAAGTCCTAATTTGTCCATTTTGCCCAAGATGCAATCATTTCGTGTTTGTCAACTTAACTGACGGCAAACACCCGAACAACATCCAAATGAATGACTCAATCATTAATCACAGTTTACTTAACTGTGCCTTTAAAATCAAATGAGTGTTGATTGACCTAATGAAGCTAAATCAGTCTCTCTGTTAAATGTCAGTGTGCTTGAGAGTTCTTTTCAATACCGGAATTTACAGGCCCGAGAAAAGTGCAGCCAAAGGATTTTAAGCAATCGTAGTGAGGTGAAGATAATGAAGAAATGGGCATCGATATTATTAATCAAAATAGCAAATTAAAAAATAAATAGAACTGGAGGAGGAATCATGTGTAACCAGCACCACTAGCGTTGCAGCTGTGATTGAATCATCCCCCGACAGCTGTCTTCACAGCAAAATGAGTCAAACCACTTAAAAAAAAACAAAAAATTCTGATTTGGAGAATTCTGTCTGACAAGATGCTTTTGCTACCTTCAGTTGAAAACCCTCCCCCCACCCACCCCCTGCCTCTGCCTTTTTCAAAAAGCACAGTTCAACAAAAACATCCCGGGGGCAGATTTGTTATCTTTTTCTTTCTTCCCCACTCTCTCTCTCTCTCTCTTCCTCTCTTTCTCTCTTGCCACTGAGGGGTCTCTCATGCCAGGAGGGCAGGCATGAGTACAGGTGCTGTGCTTCATCAAGTGGAGCGCCAATGTAAGGAATTCCCTCTAGGGAACCACAACAGCCCTCCTCCTCCACCACCACCAGAGTCTGCTGTGCTCGGCCTCTGGAGTCATCAAAGCCACGGCGGCCGAGTGGGGGGAACACACTTGGTGTGGAGGAGCGGCGGCAGGGGAATATGCCCAGGGTGACCATGTGATAACCCCCCTCCCTCTCTCTCTCTTCATGGACTGGAAGATAACCACAAGTCCTCTGGAAACTGAAGAGCCTGTGAGCACAACTTAACAAAGAGCTCACACCAATCACTGTCGTTCTCGCTGCTCTTCATTTTTCCCCCAGCAATCGTTTCCAATCATTGTTTCTGATTGGCTACCAATTTGCCTTATTGTTCTTGAACCCCCTCTCATGTTTTTTTTAGCATGTGACCAGTTCTGGGAAGCAAAAGCTCATTAAAAGCTTCCGTTTCCTTGGGAACAGAGTTTCTGTAAGTCTGAAGCCCCTCAAAATGTCTTATTCAAAAGGATTCAAACTAATTCCTAACTATTCCAGCACAAGTTCCCCCATACAAAAAAAGCCCCATAACCATCAGCGGTTGAATGTATTCCACAACGCTCCCGCTCCGGTGGTGCAAACGCACGCATTTATGTAATTACACCTGCGGCTCTGAACTCAGCCACTTCAGAGAGATGGTCTGGGGAGAGTTTTCTGCTGCAACGTTCACATGCAGATAAATGCTTCAGAGCTAGAGGTCATACTTTTGGGCTGCCAATGACTCTACGTCTCCTCACTTTCCCCCCAACAGAATCAATTCATATCTCCCACAGTTCTGCCCAACAGACAGAAACTGTTACAAATTCGAAATTGTACTGTATTGCTGTGCCCCCCTGAGAACTACAGATAAAAAATGTGCATGTAGATTACCTCAATTAACCCACACAACCCACGCTGAGGGAACATCTCGACAGTGACAGCTCTTGTGCTTTTTCTTAAAACTACGCAGTGGCGCTTAATGGAGCTTGATCCCCTCTTTTCCATAAAACATATACTGCAGATACTAGTAATGGACAACTACGGCAGCTACTCCTACTTAGGCTGGCAAAGGTGTGGACATAAAATGGCCTGTATAATTGCGCTTGTCGGTATGACTGGCAACTGGATTACGCCGCATGCTGAGCAAAACACATACAGGCCATCATCTTGATATGAGCCTTTACACGCACACTGGAGAGTTTAGCAAAAAAACACAGTGACTGCAAATCAAACAACTTTGTTTCTAAAATAAAAAAGCACATTCTTAAAAATCCCATAGCGTTGGAAGCAATAAGAAAATGTACACACATTTTATGTACTGTATGTTAGCCCTTGTTAGCCAATATAACTTCTACCCACCACATTAACGCATTACTGTATGGGCTATATGCCTAGGTAAATGTTAAACTGAACGCAATGGGCACCTGAGCCAAAGAAATGTCAAATGGAGATCCCACACAGAGGTGAGCAGAAAATTAAATGTCATCTTCGGGGAGTCAAAGGGCTGACCTTTAGATAATGCGAGCAAAAAAAGTAGCTCTGGAAGACATCACTGTCCTTGTGGTTTCTCTTGTTGAATACACAAACCCAATTTGAATGAAAGGAAAAAAAAAAAGAAATGTGTCATTAAAAAGTTTCATAGCCCTTGGAATATCCCAAAGACAACCAAACAGTTTAAAACAATCTCTGGACACATAAGAGACATGTATGCTTAATCCATCTGCCCTAGCCTGTCAAACAACTGCAGATTTAGAGGGACACAGAAATGATAATTCACTTGGCTGTCACAGTGGGACGATTTTGCGGATTGATCCGAATTATCCCACCCTGGCTTGGCTATCGACAGTCCTGCCACGCTTACAGAAAGGTCATCTACCA
This sequence comes from Sardinella longiceps, assembly GCA_027497455.2. Classification (NCBI taxonomy): domain Eukaryota; kingdom Metazoa; phylum Chordata; class Actinopteri; order Clupeiformes; family Clupeidae; genus Sardinella; species Sardinella longiceps. Next base: position 33,761,375 of record JAODXP020000016.1, read on the forward strand.
GATTACTGTCACCACCATTGATCAGACACACTGATAACGGACACTTTGATAGATCACACAGTCAGTGAGAAAACAGATAGTCGCCGGGCACCCGCTGCCTCATCTCTATTTAAAGCAACGACTGGGAAGTCCAGCTGCATAACAAACTCCGTCCGGCACGCGGCAGCCAAACAGACCGATGACGCCGCAAACAAACATTGGCTCGATCCATGGTGGGCGGAACCCAGAAAGGTGGAGCCAGACTTCCTTCCAGGGCTTGCCGATGCCGACTACTGAGGATTGGCGGAGTGCCGAGTGGTGTAAATTTCGTAAGGCAGGAGTCTGACAACCATATCCTAAGATAATAAAGACGTTTGCGTGGAGGAACCATCTGCATCAAGCGCATGGTTTATCTCCTGCATTCTCTCTGCTCCACATGCCTCCGCCATGTTCTGCCAAGCCTTGGGGGGGAAACGTGGGGTGAAAATCTGGATTAATCCACATTCTATCGGTATAGTATCTTGACAGGCTCTCCCAGGCACCTAATGAAGCATTAAACCTAATTATTCCATCTCAACCAGCCTGGGGAGCTCCTTCTACACACACACACACACACACACACACACACACACACACACACACACACACACACACACACACACACACACCAAAAAAAACTTGTGTGTTGACACTCTTACAATTCCTCATTGCTTTGCTGGTTTGTTCTTGTTCTCATTGTGGGACAACAAAACAGCCTTTGTGCTTACAACATCGTCTAGTCCTAGTCATTGTCATGCATTATGTTGAAAGCAATGCCTGACTGTTTCCAAAAAACACCTTTGTAGCACTGAATGCTTTTGTGCGATGACAAATGGCATAATGAACCGTCTGCATAGAAAAAGACTGAACTAGCACCTTGTGGGGACATTAATCATGAAAAAGTCAAGGTACTGGAGTTGAAACAAAGCTTCAGCAACTCTCCTTGCAGAGAGCCAGTGAGGCCTCCAGAAAATCTGGTTGGTTGAAAAAGCAGGAAGACCCTCCTGTTTCTGTGTGTGTTTGTGTGTGTGTGTGTGTGTGTGTGTGAGAGAGAGAGAGAGAATGCTTGCGTGAGTGAGTGTGGGGGGGAAACCCTGTAAATGGATGGCTGCCCCAGGGTCTCCTGCATTATTAATATGCATGGATCTGTCGTCGGGTCTCTCCCTCAAATACTATACTGTGCTGCTAGGCGCATTCTATTTCTGGCTAGAGTCTTCTCTTCCGCTTCAGCATTCAAACTTTCAAACTGTCGTATTATCATATGAGCAAGTAACCTTTTCAGAGGTGAGAGAAATTTTCAAGAGTGGCATCTCCAATTTTTTTTTCTTCCTCACTCACCCCCAACCCTATAGTTACTGCTATCCCAGTTATCCACACACGGAAAAAAAAGGCTTGATCGCCTGCCCATTTTTCAGGATGGACTCGAATTACAGCCTAACAGGTACAGAGCAGCGTAGCATCCACCGACGCTATCAACGCGATGCAGGGAGCATTTCGGGCGCCCGCAGTGAAATTGCATCGACGCTCTCAATCATGTCCTCCGCCACACAACACTCATAATTTACCTCCGCAGAGTGTTTCCCTGACACATCACTTACTAAGTGACAGCTGAGAGCCCATGCTGAGGAAAAGTAGCTCTCACAAGCACTGCCCTCCTCCCGAGTGGAGTGATCAGTGAAATCATGTTTGGAAAATGTGATGAGCCGAGCAGAAAGAAAAGGGAAAAAGAAGAAAAAAAATTGAGTATATGTGAATCATGCCATCCTACAGCTAAAACACACAGAAGCTTGAAATGACAAAAAAAAAAAAGAAAAAAAATTAAATAAAAGAATGTGTGAAACTGAAAAACACAAAGCACGTCAGTGAACTGATATAGAGCCAGGTTTTTTTTGATCATGCTGCCATAAGCCGCTCATTGTGCTGAATCTGGAGTGACACGAGATGGAACCGGCGACAGCATTGGAGTTGAACAGTCGTAAGAAGTCATTAGACAGGGCCAGCGTTCTAATCTGATGAATGGATTACAGCTCTCATTGATCAAACCGTCATCCTGTCATCGCTCTCAAACTTTGCCAAAGGTATTAGCATTTTAATGGCAGACAAGACTTAAAGTCTGAGGGACGGGATGGATACAACTGCGCCAGCACTTGGGCTCCTGGCGTTTTCCCGTGGAGTACAGACGACCGGGTGTGGGGGAAGCCCATACAATGGCAGTGTGCGCTTTATCGCCAGCGTAACCTTGGGAGGGCATCACTCCCCACAGATGAGAAAATATCAGGCCGATGATGAAAGGTTTAATCAGTGACAAGTCGGGCTCAGGAAATAAGCGTTGGGAAATAAATAAATAAATGGCAACGGCGATTCTGAAACATTTTTTTTTTTCACATGTAAAAAATTGATTTTCCAGCCACATATCCACCGGTTGGTGATTCAGTCCTCTATCTATCAATGCCAGAGGTCCTGGGTTTGACATTAGCTATAATTACAGAGAGATTCTGGGGTTGATAACTCCCAAAGCTCCTGCTATTACAGAATTAGCCCCTGGTCAACCAAGATTTCAGACTGCTGAGACATTCTAAAAAATGCAGCATCCACTACAGAGATAAAAATGGGCTTGCAGTGTACCAGAGCAAGGTAGCGAGCCCAGTGTTTTGCGCAAAAGGCTTTTCAAGTATGCATAAAATAGATTCCTATGTGCCAGATGGCACGTGTCTCTGCTTCTGAAGACCATCTCAGCCGCACGGTTTTAAGCGGTTCCCTAGGAAACATCTAGGTTACATCTCCTGGACTGAGGTCTCGCATGCACACAAGCTTAATAAAGCATTAGCTTCAATTGTCTTATTCATTATAACCGGATAATGTGTGTCATCACCTCAATACTAGTTTGCACCATTCTTTCACAACAGTCACAGTCACATCTCTACAGCAGTGCAGACTGCAGAGAGAACATTTCAAACACTGGCAAGATGGCTGAGGAGGTGTAGAGGAGATAAGATTCTCCTGCTGAGATTTCCTCTATTTTGTTTATTTATTTAGTCGGTGAGACACTTTTTTTTCCCAGTGAAAAGGAGCCCCTGTCACCACAGTAAATGAAAACAGGAAGCATGTTGTGTGCTCAGGATGGAGTCAAAATAATGAACAAATTACGCCTCTCTGAAATTGCTCCTCGGATCATTGAAATCCTGTTGGAGGGATGTGGATATTCCAGAAAAGTTGTGAAATGGAACCTGCCACTCCTCATTTGCACATTAAGAGTGAGGCGGCGGGGCGGCAGCGGCGGCCGCGTGCAGAGCGAGACGCAACGAGGCAGCTCCCTCACCTGGAATTGTCTGTCAAAATGGCAGGAAGCTCCTTACTACTCCCTTGGAATGGAGATACACAGTGCAAGTATGTTTTCTGCAGTGGGATAACGTCAAACATCTACACTTAAACCGTGCAACTAATCCACAGGACTACTTTTGTTCTGCATCTTGTGCTAGTGCAATGTAGTAAGGCAAAAATGTCTGTGTGCAATCCATTGTTCATTCCAAAGTAAAAAGCAGATGCAGTTCATGACAGATCCTCACATACAGTTTCGAAATGTATGGGCATGTCTGGCCATCAATAAGTCACAATCAAGTGTAAAGAAAATTACGCCACCAGATACCAGTAGCAGAAAAGTTGAAAGTATAGTGTATACTGTGACCTGTTGCCAGTCTCTAAATATACCCTTGAAAAGCACAGAATACTAAACACAGAACACAAAAGAACGCTGGTGTATCTAAGCTGTACTGCTGTCTGGAAGTCAATTAATGCACTGAAAAGGTCTTTATGTAAGTCACAATGAAGTTTCAACAGGCAGCCGTGAACTTGTGCCCTCTTATATATAAAAAAAGCTACAGATAGCCGTGCCTGCTGATCATGAGCCGTATGCCAATGTCACATTATGCTACAGAACGTGAATATAGGTCCACGTCTGGGGGCGATTGTGGAGAATAAATTGGAGGATGTCAGTGACTGTGGTGGTAAACTAGAGCAGGGTCAGCGCCCCATCATTCACTTTTATCTTTTGCCCCAGCTCCCTTTAAAAAAAAGACATTTTGCAACACTTGACCTTTTTTTTTTCTTTAAGATTTCATTCCCTGCAAACCCTTGATTTTACAACTGCCAATTACCTGCTTGCAAATAAATCCTCGCCCTGTCTCTGCTCCTGTGTCATCCTTTCAGGATGATAAAGAATCAACCAGGGCACTTGTGGTGGCAATATGTAGTGTTCCTAAGTTGCGCACAGGACCTCATATCACATCACACTTGCCCACAGACACTTGTAAAACAGACGGGAGGGTGTCTAGCCACCTATGGCCGCATGTCAACATGTTACCATGTACCATAGATGCACAAATGAAATTACACATAATATTTCTATTTCAATGCCTCTACAAATGTGATCTATGGGACACATTGTCTTTTTCAGTCTCTGGTCACCCAGAAACACCCCAGATTACATAATGATGCAAGTAATACAGTGATGCTTTACCACTATGGAGCTTTCATGACTTTGTCAGCAGATATTAGTACATCTAAATTGAAATAATTCATAATTCAACCAGTTCAGCAGGCAGCCGCATGCACAGAAGAGCCCTCGGGGTATATAGACAGTATAGAAAAGGAAATGATTTTCAGCAAGTTTAAACTTCTATCTGAAAGCCACTGAGAACAGGGCCCATAGCGGTCCCAGAGAACACATCGCAACACTAGCGAGAGAGAGGCATGCCATTTGAATAAATCCATTAGACAGCTGGGAAGAAGAGGGTTAAATATAAATTATTTCCAATTATAAATTATTAAATTATTTTGAATTATGTATCAGGAAAAAAAAAAAAAAAAACATGAATTAATTGAGTGTGTGATCTCCCGTAATTGCCCACCTCAAGAGGCTAATGCTGATGCTAATAACTGTCATTACTGAGTTCTTTACGGCACACAAAAGTACTTTATCTATAAACATCACCTTTAATTAAGCTTCATATGTTTGGTATATAGGTAATTGAAACCAGCCATACTAATCCAGCAGCAGCAGCAGAGCAACCAAAACACTCCAGAGCACATAAACCCCACACAGCCTGAACCCCCTACTCTTAGCCTACTCACTTTCACTCTGTTCAGCTCTAATAAGTCCTATACAGTATGAGCCAGATCTACCCTCAGAGCTTACAAAACATCCGAAAGGTCAAATCTGATGTATTCCAGGGCATCACAGAGACGGCTGCTGCATCCAGGTCATCTGTGTGATAGCTGCATAGAGGCTGCCATATGTTTTATGTTTGGATTTCAATGTGATTAGCCGAGGGCATTCACAACCAAGCGCTGTACTGTATTGTCCTAGCACACTACCCGGCGTTATTAGGAGATATTTCCCAGCCTTTTATTCTCAGGCAGTTAGAGCTCATTGCAAGCTCTGTCAATTCTTATCAGACGGCATCATTAGGTAATGAGTCTGGATGTGTTGCGGCCTCTTCGACGTACACATAATCTATTGTGACAGAATAATAATGCACAAGAACCCCCAAAAAAGAGAGAGAAATGATGCAATTATGAGTACGGGAGTGCAGATAGGGGCAATTAAGGTCATAAGCAAGCCTCTGTGCAGGCTCATGATCGGGTCCATGATACAGCGCACCTCATTTACCTGTCGGCTTGCTCATGAATTATGGATTGACTCTGAACAAACACGCGGTAAGAGCAGCACAAAGGGGCACACACCGAGTCTATTCCTGGCAGGCTGGAGACTCGGACCGGCCCCATGGCATCAGGCTGCTTGGTTTGGGCGCTGAATGCTTAAGAAAAAAAAAAAGAAACAAAACAAACAAAAGAAACAAATACATGAATTAATGAGGCTGCCATACCCTCAGCGCTGACACAGACGAAGGTCTGGTTGGCGACGCCAGGACCGCAAGCTCCCTCTGCGGGCACGCAGGCGCCCTCGGAGACCACGCGCCACTGGAAGCACACGGGGTCTTCGCAGGGCATGGACTCCAGGAGGTGTGGGCAGCCATCCGACTCGTCACCTGCCTCCGTGAGCACCTGCCTCCTGCGCTGCCTAAAGCCTGTAGGGGGAGGGAGTGGAAGAAGAGATAGAGAGGAAGACAGAGAAAGAGAGAGAGAGAGAGGGGGGGGGGCAGAAACAGAGAAAGAAAGGGAGAGTGAGAAGAAAGGGTGACAGACAGGAGATAGAGAATGAGATAGGTATAAACAGTAGCAGTGAGTAACTCAGGTAGAGAGAGAGAGAGAGGCAGGGGTACAGGGAGAGATTGACAGAGAGAGTGTGAGAGAAAAAAGAAGGCAGAAGGGAAATAGAAGTGAAGAGTGAATGACAAAAGAGACAGAGAGAAGGTGGGAGAGGGAGAAAGGGAAAAACAAAATAGAGGAGAGTGAAGGGAAAAGAAGGGGGGCACACACAGACACACACACACACACCTACACAGACACACACACACACACACACACACACACACACACACACACACACATACAGACACACACACACACACACACGCGCACACACACATACACACACCCACACTCACACAGGGGACGGATTAGCACTGTTGTGAGATACAGGTGACCTCCCGCCAACTCTACTTCATCATAACCTTCTCAGAAATCCCTGCGGTGGGTGAGGGTGTGGGCAGTAGGCTGAAGGAGCAGATAAGACCCGGCTGTTTCTCTCCACACCGCCCCATACACCTCTCCCCTCCTGGTAAGCATTTCTCTCTCTCTCTCTCTCTCTCTCTCTCTCTCTCTCTCTCTCTCTCTCTCTCTCTCTCTCTCTCTCTCTCTCTCTCTCTCTCTCTCTCTCTCTCTCTCTCCCTCCCTCCCCTCAGCTGCCAAAAGCCAACTTGTTTATGTTCTGCTGCGCTACATCATCATTGATTTGTTGGCAATTTATCATTAGGAGTCAAAACTCTGATGCAATGGCTTATCAGATTGCGGAAGGAGACAGCGTGCGTAAGGTAAAGTGAGGGTATTGGCTGGATTGTGGGTTTTAATTAAACTTGTGGGCTTTGGAGGTAATGCCTATCCACCAGAGTTTAAGCCATGTTTGATCAATTCTTGAATCCTTTAAAAAGACCATTAGTTCCATTGATACTTCATTTTTCACAGTTTTGGCCGAGGCTCAAGAGCTGCAACCCAAAACAGATTACGCGGCAGAAAAAAAATGTGGATCACACATTGTGTTAACGAGAAGCGATATTGAATTATAAATAATTACATTCATTATTATTAAACACATTTCAAACCACCGTAAATATTGCTGGTATTTACCAAAACATTACACCTCTTCACAGAGTATCCACTTTCAGGGTCAGCCATGGAGAAAATGAACCAAAAATGGGTATAATCAATCAAGAACCAACTCAGCAATAGACTTGACTGTAATACAAAATTACTACAACATTGCTTGATCAACCTCCCCCCTCCTCCCTCCCTCCCCACCTACAACTGCACCCTGCCCCCCCACCTCCCTCTTAACTGCTTACAGTTCTAAGCCCTGTTTACACAAAGCTGCATCGCATTGCCTTTTTGGACTTCTAAGGCTCAAGCACAGAACACCAACAATAACTACAGAGATCTGAAACCTTGGGAAAAAAGAGAAAGAAATCGGTACACTACCACGGCCTGCAGGTCTCAGAACAAAAAGCTGAAAAACTCTGTAATAAATCAATGTCTCGCACCAGGAGGCGTTGAAATCGCCAGTGTGGAGTACAATGCCCACCAGGCCTCCGTTTCCTCCCCCTAGTTTTGTTTCCCCTAATAAATCGCACCAAAACAAAATGATGGAACGGCCCTGGATAAAGTTACAAGGCGTACGTGGCCGTGCGCGAGCATATCGACTGCGAATAACAGGCGCACAACGCTACAATTAGTTCCTCCCATGCAACAAGGGAGAGGAGGGTTCCATCCGTGGAGTCAGACACAGTTCACCTATCTCAATGTAATATTCATTTCCTCCACTGATGCCCATTGAACCACCAGTGCAGAGCCTGCCTGTGGTTTAACACCCTGTAATTAAATCTTTAAAGAGCGGTTAACGTCTCATTTTGCTAGCAAGTCTGCTGCGGTTGCAGAATGGGTAGCATTGGATTATTAAATTGCAATAGTCTGCAGATTTGGGGGGTTCAAAAGTTAAATCAATATTAAATACATGTAGCAGATGACTGAATCAAAATTGTGAAAAGCAGTTCAGTCAAAGGTATGGAGGAGAAAAATCTGTGAAATATTTCTCTTTTTTTTACATGCAGTGTGCATACAGTTCAAGGGATCTTTTCAGCATGAGCCCAAGAGAATAGAAGATGTGCGCAGCCGGTTTTGCATGCATCCCATTAGTGTAACATGTGCAGCTACACAAATAGTGCATCTGTGATATGCCACAGAAGTCAAAAAGTACTAAAAAATGGCGTGGTAGAACTACAGAGGCTTTTATTCCACACTTTAACCTCTAATTACAACCGTATAAAGCTTGAAATTATGCTTTTTTTCCACTGACAGAGTTGTCCTCCATGACCCGACCATATGTCTTCATTTTAGCAATGTATTAATTCCCATAAATTTTACAGCTGCTGTGCACTCTCTCTCTCTCCCCCTCCTCTCTCTCTTTCTATGAGGACACCAGCTAATCCCTAGGCGCCCAATGAACAAATTACAACGACCAATCATTTTCCAACTAGGCCCTCGCAGGCACTGAGCGGTACCCTTGGAGAGCCCATAGAATGTCCTTCTAGACAGGAGTCAGAGACCTAGGATCAATCATAAGATCGGTTGGATCCCTTTACTGCCCACTCAAAAACTATGAAGGGGGAAAAAAAAAAAAAAACAATTTGGTGGCGGACATATCCCCATGGATATTAATAATTGAAAAGTTCAGCGGCTGTATCAGATTTATTCAAGTATGGGGAACGTGTGTGCGTGCGTGTGTGTGTGTGTGTGTGTGCGTGTCTGTGTGTGTGTGTGTGCGTGCGCATGCGTGTGTGTGTGTGTGTGTGTGTGTGTGTGTGTGCAATAGGTTGGGTGGTTGGGGAACTGAGTGCCTCTGGTTCTTCTACATGGCTTCTTATCAGGTCTGCTTCAGTCTCCCCTCGCCCCGCCCTCCTTACATTAATGTTGAGATAAATTCAGAGCTATCATTACCAATCCCTCTGAGGTCCATTGGCTCTACCCATGCCTTTGCACAGCCTTCTCTTCTCCCTCTCACCTCCACAGAGCAAGAGTGTCCCAGAAGAGCGGGCCTGCCAGAGATTTCAATTTACTATGCACTCAAGAACAAAACAACAATACTAAATAAATAAATAAATAAATAATAACTCGGCCCGACTTTATTCATGAAACCCTCAACCCCCGGCAACCACCCCCCAAAATAATCAAATAAATAAATAAATAAGAGTATAAAAAAAACAACCCTGCTCTTCTGATAGTGCACCCTTGGCAAGACTGACTGGTGTGTGGGCTGCAGCTCGCCTCTGATGTTTATTAGCTCACAGAGGGCAGGCTACGGAGCAGCAGCACCCCACCGCCCTCTCTATCGCTCTTCCCTCTCTCCATCTTTCCCTCCCTCCCTCTCTCTCTCTCTCTTTCCTTCTTCCCTCTCTCCTTCTCTCTCTCTCGCTCTCTCTCTCTCCTTATTTCCCTCCCTCTCTCTCTCTCTTTCCTTCTCCCCTCTGTCTCCTTCCCCTCTTTCTCTTTCTCTCTCTCTTCCTCTGTCCCTCTTTCCCTCCTTCTCTCTCTCTATATCTCCCCCCCCCTTTCTTGCTCTCTCTAGCTACTCCTCAGGGGCCAATATTAAAACCAGCGCATCATGAGCTGGATTTACTAAAAGGCTTTAGCGTGTGCAAAAGCAAGAGCACTACACTACCGTTCTGATAGAGGCGTTATAACACATATGGAGGGAGTTAAAGTCTTTAGCATAGGAGAAACGATCAAAGCCCCCCCCCCCCAACCCCAAACTTCCTCCTCCTTCCCATATTTCCCCGAGGAGTATATGATACAAATATTAAAGAAACAGTCAAGGATTTTGGCAGACACAAGCTGTTTTGAAACTCAACAGCCAAACGGATTCGACTCCCACTCTCTTCAGTGATCCTGCCAAAGCCCCACCCCTAGGCACATGCTAGGGAGATGCCTTGGCATGGACAACATGACTGACAGTCAGGTCCTTGTTCCTGGTTCGTTAGGGAGTCGTTTCTCTTTTTTTTCTCTCACAGTAACTCTACCTGCAGCAAGCATTTCCTTTTCTTTTCATAAAACACACTGTATTAGCAGCTCTTGAAATGTTAGCCTGAACCTAACCAAATATTTACAGTAGTCGTAGTCTACAGTCTTTGAACCTATTGACCAAACCTGCAGGAAACATACAGTATCACACTGAGGGTATTGATTTGCCTCACTGGTCAAGACTTCGTTCCTCAGCGCTGGTCATCTGCTCATGTTCAGACATATTACAGAACAGCCTCCGTCACTTTCGGTTACAACAGGTCACTGCTCTCGGATTACCACAGCCGACTTTGTTAGCCATGTTGCCACCTCGACACAGAGGCCGTCTCTCCCCTGGAGAGTGTGACGACACCGCCTGGCCAATCAGGCCCATTAGAGGTCTTGCAGCCAGGGCGGGTCGGCTGACCCCTCACTACCGCACCACCGCTTCAACCTTCATTATGGCCAAGCCACCTCCAGGGAGTGGTGGTGTGGGCTTCTGTGCTATGTACAGTCCCCTGAGGAGAGGAGCGAGGCAGCCAAGCCATTAACAGCATGACCGGAGCCTGTTCTCTTACATTAGTCCACATGCAGTAGAGACAGAGTTCACTCTCTCTCTCTCTCTTTCTCTCTCTCTTTCTCTCTCTCTCTCTTTCTGTCTCTCTCTCTTTTACTCACTCACTCACTTACTCACTCACTCTTTCTCTCTCTCTCACTCTCAATGCCTTGCCCCCACCCTCCCTCTCTCTCCCCCCTCCTTCTCCAACTTCTCTCTCTGCTGCAATACTGTACCTTTCCTTCCCTGAGGCTCCATGCAGTTGTCATGTACGCAGGCTCCCCAGGACGACCAGGGAGACAGGGAGCACTGCTTGGGGCAAGGGATGGAACACGGCTGCACGGCTGCAGGCAAGTCTCCGCTACACAGCTTCCTGTTCACTGGTCGTGACACTACAGGGTATATAACAGAGAGAGAGAGAGAGAGAGAGAGAGAGAGAGAGAGAGAGAGAGAGAGAGAGAGAGGGGGGGGAGAAAAGGAGGGTAGGTAGTGAGCAATATACTTAAGCAATAGCCAATATGAGCACAAACCCAATCAATGAAAGTGGGCGAGGTCCCATCATCAACAGAGTAATTGGGAACACATACTTCGGGGTGACGCTCTCTGGCCCAATGGTAGGGTTTATTAAGAGAAATATTTTCATTTAAATGAGCTTGTTTCACATCATTGAGCAACAGATTTTCATTTAAATGTAAGCCAGGAGAAAAATGCATTAAAAGTCCATTGTGCATCATGTCTAACAAAGGGTAATTTGGAGGATTTTATCTCCATATGAGGGAAAAAAAAAATAAGCAAAATGGCTGAAAGGCATTGTGGGAGGAAAACGTGCACAATTAGATTTTTTATTTCTCTCGTTCACTCAATTTGTGTGGTTCAGCGTCATGCCACCAAGTTTAGAGAAGAGGAGAGAGAGAGAGAGAGAGAGAGAGAGAGAGAGAAAAAAAAAGCTCAGTAGCGAAAAGCAATTTTCCCCCCACGTATTAAAAAATGAGAGGAGGCAGTTGTTCGAGCGGTGACTGTAATCCATTTGCATTAGCCCGAGCTCCATGGGTCATGTCCAAACCAAACACCTCCACTGATTTCCATTGATCTATATCCCCAAACAACATTGACTGGAAAAAAGGAACTTTCTTCATTGCCACTCTGTGATTGGACCTGGGCGGATTTTGTACATCGGTCAAATAAAACTCTGATCTGCTCATCCTGTCTATTCAATTGAAGGGGAGTGAAGGCGGCAGGCCCCTAGTGCGCTGTTCTTATCTCGAAAGAGTTTTTCTGCAGAAGATGGAGGGAGTCATGGTGGGTCCTCCTCGGCAGAGGAAAACTGTATTATCGACAGAAAGATTTCACAGTGTCAAGATGATATAAATGACAATGATGTTTATTTACCATGACAAAGTCATTAAGGTCACTTTGTAAAGTGCTCGATCCGTTGTGCACCAGGGGACAGAAAAATGACTTTGAACCGAACAGAAGGTCTACTCTTTTATACATCAATAATGTTAACGGTTATCTCTGTTGCGAGCATCAATACAAGTTCTGTTAATCAATTGGTTGGGATAAAGAGAGATCACTGAAGACTTATTTATTTATTTAACTATTTATTTGTATATCAATCTATTTTCTGCTCTATGGCTCCCTGGACAGTGGAAAAAAACTGTTCTGGACAGCACATTTCACGGTTTAATGATCTTGTCTTTCTGTCACAATGACCTGTTTAGTCCTATCCAAATAAGACTATAATTCTTTGCCGGAAGGTATCACAAACCATAACAAAATGGTTTATATCCAGAACCAATACACAATAGGTCACTTCAGAAATGGCGTCTACTCTCTCTCTCTCCCTCTCTTACTGCTCTTTCTGTCTATGCATGAATGATACGGTTCAGTTTCTCTGTCAAATACCATTCCAGCGGCTATATTTCCACACCCTCCACAAAAATAATTTCAGGTCATATTCACGCACTGTCATACAGTCACTTCAGCAATGGCATCCTGAGTCCCTCTCCTACAAGGCATGTATTCCTACACAATTCCGCTCGATTCTGAACTCCCTTCAGTACTCCATCTGGGATTACAGTATTCCATCTAGGATGCATCCCATCCTGGCCAATCAGTGAACTTTGAGCATGTACCATGAGAATACGATAGGCCATCAGTCAAGGGCAGATCCAATCTTTTTGGATTTAAACATCTCCTGCAAGCAATCGTTTCTCAATAGCCAGAATCACAGACCCTCGTACGAAGTGAAGTATTAACTTAGGTTATGGTTATGACCAGGCTACTGACTTACCACAAAAAAACTAAACATAATTTCAGGTCATGCAGCGTTATAATGTAGTGTATAGTGTCTGTGTCTGTCACATGGAGAAGTCAAGGGAAACAAAACAGCCTCTTTCATTCCAAGACATACATACAATGCATACAAGGCATGCAAAAATAAACTCAGATACACTCAAGTCACACATTTCTTAAAGTGGACAACAGGAAATAACTACCCTCTTTCCTGTGCGGTGGGACGGAGTCGTCTGGGACCTGTATGCAGTAGGTCTCCCTGGCCTGGACGCCGCCCCCACAGAGAGCGCTGGTGTTGCTCAGACGCCGGTCCTGCTGACTCAGGAGCGGGGCGACTCGGCAGTCTCTCCAGTCGGTGCTTTTCCAAACATACCTGGTGAAGTGCACAGTCAGAGAGGATCATTGTCTGTCGCCAGGGTGAAGCGCATTATAAACCAGGGTAATTGCTCTGCTCTCAAATGGAGGTTTTCAATAAAGTGCATGCATGGCTTGATGTAATTGAGGTGGAGGAGGAGGGAAAAAAAGGGCTGAGGTTTCTCCAAACCCTCCAAACTAATGAAAAATGCATTCACTATGAAAAATGGTGTGATGCAGGAAGCGGTAAAACAGAGGTTTCCATAGAACAACAGGCTGTGGTAATTCATCAAATGCAGAATCTCCTTAATTACTTTTTTCCTAATCACAGAGATGTGCAAATGCATTTAATATCACTTTATCAAATGAATACGGAAAAAATCATTCTGTGTTGGCTTGTTTGCCTCTTTTGTATTTGAATATTTTCAATACTGTATTATTAAAAGTTACAATTTCAATTTCAATCAAAAGATAACTTTCTTGAAGCATGAATAAGCTGCAAACTTTTGTGTCCTTGTCTTGTGAAAGAACCTGTGAATGCCTTTAGTAAAGCTAAACTGAATTAGTGATTCTGAAGTTTCTCAGAACTTACACGTAATAAAACTGCACCTTCACTTGTTCTAAAAAAATACTGTTATGGAATTTAAAAAATAATTTTGAAAAGAATATTGTCCCAGGAATGTGCGAGTAAAAGACGTATAATTAGAAAAGGCACACAGCCTCCAATCTTAAAAATAAGGTTGTACATTTAGCACCTCAGTCACTTCACTGTTACGACACAATTGCAATTCTGCAATGTTTTGCCATCTGCTAGGAATCGGTGGCACTTGGTTTGACAGGTAAAGAAATACACAAAATAATAGAGGGCATCCACATGGAGAAGTCAAGGGAAACAAAACAGCCTCTTTCATTCCAAGGGATACAAGAGGACTGATGATTATAGTTCATGCAAAAATAAATTCAGATACACTCAAATCACACATTTCTGAAAGAGGACTACAGGAAATACAAAAAAAGAAGCCACAGTGAAATGAGTACCTGGGACAATGAGGAAGTAGGTCTCCAATAATGTTACAGGCCTCTTTCTCCTCGAGGGGCGGACACTCTTTGCCTCCGCCAATGGGGGCTTGGATCCTGCTGCGAGTCCTGAACCTGTAGCCGGGCGAGAGGTCCGATGCCCGACAAGTTTTTGAACAAGGGCTCCAAGGGGACCAGTCAGACGTCTCACAATCTTTGGGCATTATGCATGACTGGAATGTCCCAGGGCTGTTGTCTTGTGTACAAAGGCTGCGGCAAGGAGAAAGAAACATCAATGCAAAACAGACTTACAAAGCACGCCATTTGTTTGATAAAACAGAAATTTGTTTCAAAGCAAGACAAAGTGTTGGCTGCATATGTGCGGCTTCAAGATTATGGGGTTCGGAGATAAAAGGGGGGGAAAGTAAAGTGGGAATGGAGTTCCATTTGGAGCCGCTGCTTCACAGGAATGGCTTCCAAAAAACACAATTCACACATAAAAGTGACTATCTAAACAGAAGAGAGGGATTTTTTATTTTCGTCCATGAGAATGTAAGGGATTTCAACAAGGGATATGGAGTATTCAAATGTGGTACTTCTCACTGGATTTATTTGGCATGGCATGTATTGTCTCTGGAAGATAGTCAGGCTTTGCAGACATAACAGCATTGAATTTCACACAGCGCTATCTTAATCAAGGAAATTCCAAAGCAAAAAAAAAGCATATCTTATATGTCTGAAATTAGCCGAAGAAAGTGACAATAAATGGATGAATAGCATAAGTGTATGTATAATGTGCACTGCAAAAGCAAATGCAATTCACCACCAGGGACATGTAGAGACTTTCCATTTGGCTTTTGAGCTGGATACCCCAGACCTGCTTGGGCCATTCATTGTGCAGTGTCAGAGAGTGAAGAGTCGGAGTGCGGGCTTATGGGGCTAATGAGTTGAGAAAATAATGTAAGGCTGTTTGGATTCAGTAGAAGAAAACGCTTACGTGTAAACTACAGCCTAATATTTCTTTTATCAAAAATAGGACACGTTAAAAATTCAGAGGCATAGAGAGTTTTGTCTGCCTCTCTGGTTAAATTATGGTACTACTGATTGTCAGACAATTTCAAGTGTAAGAGATCAGTCTTGGTTAGGTAGGCAATTGTTGCGGAAGATTAGAAGGAGTACGGCCTTCTCTAACTAGGCTACTAAAGGTGCTTCAGACGGAGTGGATTATTAGCACTAAAAAGGCCTACCAACAAAGTTAAGCAGTCTCTATGAATGATGTAAGATTGTGGGGAGTGCATTAGCCTTATTATTTACCTTATACAGTAAGAGTTTTGTTTTAGGGAGGGAGGGGACTTTGAAGCTAGCAGTAGAATGGTGAACGTTGCAAACTGAACTAGTCTGCAGACATACTTTAGTTCAGACGTTATTTGACAATCATGCATACCGGAGTTTTATTCGCATGTCACATGAAACACGCACTTTGCTGTTGAACAGATGGCTTTTTACAGGTGTTTTTATTCCTACAATGTTTTGGCAATGCTTTGGGGCTTCTTCTGTTTGTCAAAGTGAGTGGTAATAGGCTACCTTTGTCTCTAAGGAATACCCTGGCATAGGCCTACAATTTAACTTGTTAATTACATTTTCAAATGAAAATATGCATAAATTCTGAGCGGGAAATGCAAGTGGGAAATGCACATTTAAAAAGTCATAACATTTCATTAAGTCTTTTATCACTAATTAAGAAACTTGCTATCCTGCATACTGATACATGTAAATGATCTGAGGCAGAGTGCCGTAGAACAGGGTCTGCTCTATTTTAGTCACTAACCAATGCATTGCATATTATCATTTTTAACAACTCAAAAATAAAGTAACCTATAGAAGTGGAAGCTCTATATCTGAGAGGGACAAGTTCAAAGAACATAGGGCCAAAAGACCATAACAACCTTTTGTTGTACATACATGTCCTTTTAAGACACACAGAAACATACAATACGTAGGACTAGTAAGTGTTGTTGATTTCCTACAGTGATAAATAAGCAACCAAGACTATTCAACAAGATGTGAAATTTAGCAATCATTGACAATCAGCTTGTTTTGGACACACACATGCACCAGATGAGCCCTGGATCAGGAAAGCCACCTCTTAATGGTACAACAAGGAGCCTACTGTAAGTTAAAGCCCTCAGCAACCAAGTTTATCTAGATTACATAACAACAAAGAACAACTGGCTTATTCAAAACAGGTACATAACAAGAAGACAGAGGCAACAACAGGCACCACGAATATTACTGTAAAAGATATACACACATATAAAAGTGATGTTATGAAAATATGAGCATTCAAATGACTACTGGTAGACACCTTATGGCCATCAGTGCTAGGCACCCTATGGACATTATTCCTGGAGAGTGCTACCAAGGTAAGTTCCAGAATTCCATGACCGGTCACTGACCAACCAAGGTAAAGACTCTAGATCAGGGGTGGGCAATTATTTTAACCAAAGGGCAACATTGGCTTTTAGATTTTGACTGTGTGTTAAGTCAACCGGTTGATGCAAGTAAACTGGCAAGTCTCAAACCAGTAGCCCAACCTTCTTAAGAGGACATGTTAAAATGCAGTGCTAACAAACTAAGTCACTTTGGCTAAATGAGAAATTATTCTATTTTGTGAATGCTCCACGGGCCTGATCAATTAACAATATTGCCACATACTGTACTTCAAAGAAATTCATCCAACTATCAAATACAATGGAGGGCCCAAGACATCTTTGCATATTTTGCTGCAAAAGAGTCTTTTTTTACAATGCAAAAAAGTGTTTTTTTTTTTATTACAATGCTTACATTAAATATGAATAACTAAAAGTCAAGTTTTATACTCATATCTGTCAAAACAAAGAACCATTCTACAGGGACTTTCTTCCCTTCTGCCAATCATCAGTAAATTTGTTGTACATACTTTTAGAATATTAATGACTCTGAATGACTTGTTGATGACTTGTCCTTACATTTATAACTGGCTGTCCTTGCCATCATTGCAATCATAACTATCATAAATAGTTGTTTATTACCGAATCCTTCAGTTCAGTTCATCATTCAGTTTGCTGAATGTACCGTCCCATGTACCTTCTGTGTGCTAAAACCCAATGGCCCCATCATGCACGGATGGACTGTGCTTTACTTTTTGTGAGTGCATCATTCATTTTTCTGCACATTGTCAAAAAAAAAGACAAATTGTCTAAATAGGAGATGAAATTGCGCCCTTAACAGATGTGGCAGCGAATGTTGTGGTCCAGCGCAAAGCTGTCAAATGCTAATTTGGTGGAGAGGAATTACATTGTGTGAATGATCCAGACAAACCTGGTTGAAAGTCATTGGCACATTACTCAAAATCTGTTTAATGGGCGAGTACCGCTATTCGATATGCAGTGCTCATTCCTGCAAAACAACAGAGGCCACAATGTAAATGATTACAACCAGTCCATGTAGATTCGCTTAAACATAGGCTAGTAGCAAACAGTGCAACAGAAGACACAAGTGAGGGTAAAACAGAGAGACCTTCGACGTAATTGCCTGAGAAATATTGTGCCCCATTCATTGTTGACAAGTCTATGTTTAAGTCTAATTAAAACGTGCGCCATGTGATTCAAAACACAATAAGTGAGCCATTGTGCTGTCATAGTATTTGCAACTATTCTACCATAAATTCGATGGATAAAGTGTTAAACATCATAAAGTATGTGTCACGTAATTGAGAACAATGACCATGAACATGTGAGGCCAGTTTCCCTATGCCGTTATTAGCCATGACTGTTAAATGTTCTATAATATAACGACGGAATGTCAAAATTACTAGCAATTATCTTAACAGCCCTCATTTTATTTGGATGTCTTGACAGTTTCCCATAATAAGAACTTGTCACTGATATCAATGGATAGAATCCATTCAGAAATTCTGACATATTAATAGCATGGTAATCTTTCAATGGAAATCTCAAGCAAAGCTCTGCATTTATATTTAACAAAAGCACCACATGGTGCATAATATTGAATTCCGTTTCAACAGCTTTTAAAAATCTGCGGCGAAAGTAATCCGAGCCTTACAAGATAAATACCAGTTCAAACACGGCAGCGGTAAATCTCACCTCAAGCAATACCTGTAGGACAGCCAGGCAGAGGTACACTACACACTCACACTCACAAAAGAATAAAAAAAAAAAAAATATCACAAAAAACCACCTGAACACCGGCTGACCATTCACCAAAAACTTGTGTAGCGGGTCCAAAGGAAACCTGTAACACTGCAAATACGCTCCTTTCCATCACATTCAATTGAGGGAGCAGCTGGCCCATACGGCTGCGAGGCACGTCTCAGCACTCACCTTGTGTGCTACATCAGTGGGAAGAAGATTAATGGGGGCCTAACCGATTTAGCTGTGCCTACTTCACACACTGCCTGCCTCCCTCCCTCCAAAAAAATCCCGCTGCACTGCAATTCCTTTCAGCAGAGCCACAGATACACCTCAGGAGTGTGAGAGTAATCTGGGATTTGGGCCTTTAGAGAGCTTATGTTCACAGCGCATTTATCTTTGAAGTATGCATCTTTTGTACACAGATTATCTTAAATTGGATGGACTCGTTGGTGGTGTGGGGGTGTTGGGTTGGCACATGTGGTTCCGTGGGTGTGTGTTGGGCGGCCTTACCTTAGCATGGCGTTCCTGCCATCGCTGCGAGTGCAGCGGACCTGCCGGGTCTGGTAGCCGATCTCCAAGTCCCAGGCTTTGGGGTTGTGATGGTGGAGGTGGTGGTTGTGGTGGTGGTGATGGTGGTGCAGCGTGGTCTGGATGTGGCGCTTGACCGCGTTCTTTTCCTTTTCCGAACCCGCGGGGATGCTGAAGTCCAGCATGGTACGTCCACTAAGCCAGAGGCCCTTATCCTGGGGTAGCCGACAATCGCTCCACGGCCCCACCTTAAGGCTGTACTCGTGTTCGTTCTCACCCGTGGGGCAGGGCGCGGCGTTGGAGCAGGTCCGCGTTTGTGTGAGGTTGGGGCAGTTGGCCCCGCCGTACATGGGCGTGGCCAGGACCACGCGAGTCCGGTGCTGCAGGCCCACGCCGCAGGTCTTGCTGCAGCCGGACCAGTCGGAGAAGTCGGACACCACACAGTCGTGCGGGCAAGGGATGAGGCATGCCTGCTCCAGCGCCGGCCGGTGTGAGAAGAACTCGCAGATGCGTTCCGTCACCACCGTGCGGTTGGAGGTGCGCACACACTGGACACGTCGGCGCTGGATGCCATGCTGCGCCGTGATGCAGGAGGCGGCGCGCAAGCGTAGCTCGTTTGAGACGAAGGGCACGAGGACGCACGGCCCCCATTCCGACACCTCCCACTCGAAAAGGTCCTGGTGCCACTCGCAGACTTTAAAGCAGTGGCGCTGGCCCTCGGGCTTGTCGACGTGCCGACAGTTGGAGTGGTGTGTGGTCCAGCCTTCGCTGTGGACACACCACACAGTCCTCGTTTGAAGTCCGCCTGAGCCGCACTCCTCGCCCATACATCTCCCCCACTGGCCTGACAGAGAGAGAGAGAGAGAGAGAGAGAGAGAGAGAGAGAGAGAGAGAGAGAGAGAGAGAGAGAGAGAGAGAGAGAGAGAGAGAGAAAAAGAGGGTGAAACAGAGAGTGAAACAGAGAGTGAGAAAGAAAGATAGGGAGAGAGTCTGAACATCAACATTCCACCACAAGTGAGAAAAATCAAGGTAACTGCTTATTTACAAAGGAAGAATAACAACTCTGTTTGTCGGTAAGCATTAGGGTGCCGCCATCGTGTGCTCAGTAAAAAGTGGTCTAATACCACCAATGTATTAACACAGCGAGTGGGCAGGGGTAGACCTAAGAGAATTTTATTCGCTGACAAAAAAAATAATGGACTAGACAAAATCGAAAGCTCAGAGTCAAAAAACAAATGTGTCTCTCCTCAAATATTTCACATCAAATGCTCGGCAATGTCTTCTGACTGCAAAGCAATTACAATGATTTTCCAACCAGACGGTGCTTTGATGTCTTTCTGTTATCTGGTTCAGAGACAAAATTAGTTCAAACAAATCTCATGCCTTTGTTTCCAAAACAAAAAGAAAGCCATACCTCACAGTTAGCTACAAATGAACCCTTTCTAGATGAATGACTGAAATGACCATAAGCAACATAGACATTTAATATGGTCTTGTATGAACAAAAGACTAATTTACATCTAATTGGAATGGATCCTGTTACAAAAGGTTGATTTATTGTATTCCTTGCATGTTGTCAGAAATGGCACCTGCGATATCCAAATACAGCTTTAAATCAAACATATTCGTTCAGAAGAAGTCTTCAGAGTCCACATCAACTTCAAGCTTGCATATTTACCTCAAAGAGTCAATATTCTAAACTGCTGAATTGTTTCATAGTTCATCGGAGCATATCATTAACTTCTTTTCACAGCTCCTGCCACGTCGCCATACTAGGTGACTCTATTTGTCTCCGTTAATAAAGAAAGGGCTTCACTTGCTCAACACTCTATTTTCTGAGAAATAACAAACGGCGATGCCACGTCAACGAGGTAATAAGGCTCAAAGGACATCATTACATGTTCTCTCCGCCGAGACTATTCATGTCAACCTCACCATGTACGACCAAGTGAAAAGCATGATAATGTTGCCCTCAATTAGGGTTGGATAGTTATTCAAAGCAACATCTCCAAGATATGTCCTTTTGCCGTAATGGATGTTGAGCACATTTATTTTATTGAAATGGAACTGTATCACACACAATACATATATATATATATATATATGTGGCTTATAAAGCCTTGAGAATCTGTTTAAGGAGTGCGGACGTCACACAAGAAATTGTGTATGCTGCACAGCACTCTCAGTCTTCGATGAAAAGAGGTCACAATCACACATGGTGCCATTATCTGTACTTGTGTGTGCCACAGGAGCCATACTCATGACATGAAAAATGCATGCTCAACTTGATTTCTTCCCCTCACCGGCGTCCTTGGGCTCCCGTGTTTTCATTCGAGTGGCTGTCATGTTACGTGTTCCTATCTAAAACAGGAAAACACCCTATCTATATTTCATTTCAGAAAGAGATCTTGGGAAAGTTATGCCAGCTAGATACTAGCCGTAAAAGCTCATGCTTTCTGCGAGAAACAAACAGTGACCCAGTGACATGCAATCTCTCTCTCTCTCTCTCTCTCTCTCTCTCTCTTTCTCTCTCTCTCTCTAAAACTAGTGGTGGTGAATCATGTGTAAGTATCAAGATTTTTCTTTACCATGTGTCACATTGCATTACTAACTACTACTGCGCGGTATTCTTGATGTTATTGCATCTATTCATATTGCCGCCAGCTTTAATACTTTGATGCACATTGCAAGGACAATCAAAGCTTCCATTCGGACACATCTCCTTGAACACAGACCCATGATTTGATTTGATTGGCCCACTTTGCGTAGGTGTGTACCTTCTGCTCCCAGGCCTGACACTGAAGCCGCCTTTCTACTGTGAATGATTTAAAGGCGAGAATGGAATTGCTGTCCAAAATCAATATGGACACTTCTAATCCGTCTGCTACGATAAACAGTGAAAGGTCACACTTCACACCAGCATGTGAGCACTCCAAATTCCTCCACATGAAGTCAAGTCCCCCCCTCCACCCTCCCTCTCCATCTATGCCTCAGTCCCTCTCTCTCTCTCTCTCCCTCTCTCTCTCCAGAGAGGCTCTCATTTAGAGATCCCTTCTCTCCAGCTGTGGCTAGACAGGGTGTTATTCCACACGGACATTGGTTGGCTAGGGCTAGTCTTTTAACAGCGTGCCCACAGCGAACAGCCAACACCCACCCCTACTCCCCCTCCACCCCCACGCACCCACTCTCCCTGCGCCTTGTGCGCTCAGGCAGAGCCCGAACCCAGCTGTGCTGTGCATGTGATTTATGGCCGCGTGATTCAGAATGATTACACTGACGGAGGAGCGGCAAACACACCAAACAGTTCCTCTCCAGCAGTCCACATCTCGGAGGCTGAATAATCACCCTGCCTGTCACCGGCCTGCCCCTCTCCCTGAAGACGGGAGCCAATAGCCCGGAGCCCATTCCTCTCTGTCGCGGTAACTACATCAGCACAGCCAGGGGTCTGCAGGGACCACCACTTGGGCCACCTGATCTATTCATTCCCAAGCAGGTCCTAATTACAGGTAGAGCACTCTTAACTGAGGCTGGATTATCACACCGAATGTAGCAGAGGCAAAGAACAGTAAGCGGTTGAGTATTTTACTGCACTCTGCCGCTACTATTTATTAGCCCTAAGACTTATGACCTGCACCAAATGTCAGAGCTGTAACAAATTCCATCGCACATAAAAATGCTATGTACTGTATAGTCGTGAGTGTACCCACTTACACACGGCGCAATAACAATACATTTTACGGAATTGCTACTGCTGCTAATTGCTCTTGCCATTCCAATATTCCATTTGAAATACAATATGAGGATTGCTTTCTCCGTTACTGCTCGTTAGTCACATACTTGGGAAAGAAAGAAAGAAAGAAACAAATACATGAACATATTTGTACTGTTACGCTACATATTTTCACACTAACGTTTGTGAGCGTTTCTTCTGAAAATGTGCACACTGTCTCCTGTCATCCATCAGGGCCTGCCAGCTGTGTGTGTAATTGGTTATGCATGAGGATCATTCACTTTCTCTGTATCTGCACTGGTGTTTGCAAATTCGTATCAATATTTCATTTGTCATAACACTTTTAATGAACTGATATACATGCATGGAGAAACATTATTCATAAACACATTTCCATGCTAGATCACATCCCCCAAAATTTATTCAATATGGGTCTCTTTTAATTATCAAATTCATGTATGCAGCGACTCATATGATTATCATCACCCAGTCAATCCATCTTTTAATACATCTTGAATCAACCCATTCCATGCAGATATCTGAAGGCTGCAAAAGGTACACCATTGATGACTGATGTTTAATTAGTTAGTAAATTACTGAGCTCAGTGACGCGAGGGAAAACGCTCACCTGATGAACAACTATCATCTATCAATCAAACTTCAATTCACTCATTGGATTCACTGTACTGAATGACAGGGAGCGTCTCCAACTAGCTGGGAGAATTCTTTCCCACAGCTGTCAGTCCGATTTCTTCGATCACACTGAACGTAATTCTGATGTAATAGTGAGACTCTTTTTTTTTGGTGGGATACATCAGGCAAAAGTCTCTGATCGTCATTGTGAAGAACGATCATAATAAAAAAAGACATTTTGTGGAAGAAAATGTTTCTAGGATTCAGTCTTCACCACCACCTAAAATTTCGACAGAGTGTGACTGGCTGTATGACTTCCCAAGAGTCAAGCATCACTGCCAGCCATATATTTAGCATGCTCTTCGTGCTCAGAGAGGAGAAGCAAGTAGCCTACTGCCAATACCGGAGAAGCGTATGGCAGAAAACAATTACATGCCAATCAAATGCATGACTATAATGTTGTGGGATGGAAAGTCAAAAGCTAAAGAAATTTACATGAAATACACATGAAAGGGAGGACTGTAGCTTATGTGGGAGTGTCTTTAAGTGTCGTGCCCAAGTGTCTGTGATCTTGCCCATACAAACATGGGAATAATGGATCACTGCACACACTACACACTGCTCACTTTCCTCTCCCTACCTGAAGGTTAATTCAACTTCTTTCTCTACCCACAATTAAACTGCACTATGAGTCCAATAATGTGCTTTTAAGAAAATGTCAGGCTACTTTCCAATATACTTTAGAAATGTCAGAATTAAATATATGGAAATATAGTGGCTGAAATTGCAGACTGTCACTTCCGTTCTCCTTACTTGCCTTGCTTTTTGTAGCTCTGCAGGAGATAACAAAAATCTATTTTGTTTTTTTTCTTTTTACTTTTTTTTTGCGTACACAAGGTGTTTATTCAATGAAGAAAACACACAGATAGATAGATGAATAATTAAAATTAAAGGATGGAAGATGAAAGCTAGCATATGGACACCATGTTTGTTTAACACCCCCACCCTTCCTCTTCTGTCCTGATGCTAAAAACCTTGAACATTTACAGAATAAATGAATATTAATACGAGCCTTTCCTCCTTTTGAAATTCAGAGTGATGTCTACTGTTCCAAAGGACCCTATCTTGATATGCACACCAGTGACTGAGCAGCATCCCCGTCTGCCGCCACCAGAAAGACTTGTTGCATCACCGTGGGTAACGCAAGGCCATGTGACAACCCAAACTGTCCAGCTGCATCTGGACAGGCCGGTGACTACATATGGGGCCAGAGGGATTATTTGATATGGCTCTCCAAAATGCTATGGGAGGTTCCATTTACTCCATTATTTCCTTATAAATGATCGCAAAAGTAAGCTATACTGACTGCTGTCAATGGAAACAGGTTTTTTTTTTGCCTCAGGGTCAACATTTTCCTGTCATTCTGTGAGTAGAGATGATTTACTTTTACTTTTCAAAATGGAAAAAGGAATGGAGAGATGGTTGATCTGTTGTTTTCTAAAAAAAAAAATATGTTGAAAGTTGCAAATTTCTGAGTATGCAAAATAAGGTTTCCAAATTGCAGTATTCTCCTCTGGGGACCTGTCTGGGGACATGTCAACCGAAGTCAATGAGGCAAAAAATGTAAATCAGGTGAAACTAGTCTTTACAGACTACAGTTTTGGGGATGAGTTTCACCCCTCTAACCTGCATTTGCAAAAAAAAAAACAACCCCAAAACAAAACAACTTTTTCCATGTATCATCCCTAGGGTTATGCGACAAGTATTGGTTATGCGACAAGGTCTACAAGCCCCATGTGTACCACTGGCCACTGACAAAAAAACTCCCAAACTCAGGAATGTACATTTGTTGTACACCAGGAGGCATATTACAGTTAAAGTAGAAGTTCAGTTTATTTGACATTATGCCTTGTTTTAGTAACCTTACTCACGTCAGATGCTGCGCCCCCTGGAGCACAAGCATCTCAGACAGTGCCCATTGAAAGGGATTTCAGGACAGATATGAATGGGCGGACCAATCAGGATACCATATGAACAACCGGGCAGGATTTTTGAGCTCACCTCTAACAAACTTACACAAAACACAACTAATAGTTATAGACATCTAGACATCTATATTATGCTAGTTAAACTAATTATGCCACGGATACTGGCGTCTATGTTTGTTGGAAGAGTTGAGAAACTAGAGATCACGTTACATCATGGGATGCAATGGGTAAGTTTGGATGTGAGTGGTTGAAGTAAGATGACAGACAAGTGAGAATCCCCCACCCCCACCCCAGCCCACAATGGCTGCATAGGTGCAGTCGAGGCAAAAGCTTATCAGGAATAACATACATTAAGTGAAGTCTATATCATCATTTTCTTCAGCATTCAAGTACATGAACAGACAAATAAAAACCTTTGGAAGAAACCTCAATGCCATTTTCTGATGTTGAAGATAAGTGTAACAGATTTTGCAGGCGAGAGCGAGATATTCAAATGAGATCCTATTTTTGTCTGACCTTTGCACTCCAGGTGCCCTTCTGCCCACACAACAGCTTAACGTTTGACTGCGGCTTCCTTGTTGGAACACATTAAGAACAAACAAACACTCACAGTGGCACCGCTTTTTTTAATTTGTGAATGTCAGCGCTCCCATCAATAGCTAAGCAGGGATCAACAAGAATGAGAGATGTTGAGATGGGTTGAGAATGCTGAGAGACAGGTCATCTTTTCCCTGGTGATGATCGAGTGCTGCAGTGGTAATTTTTCCTCACTATGCAAGGGGCCCTGAAGTGTGCTTGAATTGCCTTTCGTATGAAACCCAATGAATGCAAGCATTACATCTCTCATATCTGACACTCACACATCACGTATCTCACACAGAATCTCACAATTTTTCTATTCCATGGTGATAAGGGTGAATATATGGCTCCATTGCTAGTAGAGCTGGGGAGACATTGCCAGGACTTCCACAGAATACTTTATTTTGCTCTTGTGACTTTGTCTGATAAAGGACATGTAATATGAGGTGACATAAATTACTTTTCATAAAATCGAAGTGACTTGTTTGAGTAACAACAAACGCAGAAATCTTAAGAGTTGCTGTGCAAGCCAAAGCTTCAGACAGTGAATTAATATACACGTTAAAAAGTAATCAAAAGGTCTGCAAGAGTTAGAAATGAGATCTCTGTCTTTTGAGTGTCTAATATTACAATCAGATAACATGAAATTGAGTCAGGCAATAGCATCCGGCCATCTAAGACAGGGTCGAAAAAATCATCTGAAAAGATGCCAAAATAGATAAGACACTCCAAAATTTCACATTATTAATGAAACATGCTACAGCCTCTACACGGTCCCAGGAAGCAGGAACGAATACAAACCGGGTGAATATTTATCAAGCTCTATGAATAATAAGTCACTATTAGCTTCCACACAAAAGAAAAGAAAACAAAATGAAGCAAACACACACAAAAGGAGATTGTCTCTCATTTTTAGTGGAAAAATATGCCAGGGAGCACCGATAGACATGACCTCCCCAGACTGTCCTTCAGGTCAGGTCCAGCCTGCTGCTGTGTAAAAGGCCCAAGACGAGAAGGAAGCACTAGAAGACGACCACTAATTGGATCAGGGACCACCCGTGCTGCTCTCTGACCATCAGAAATGTTAGCATCCTTCTTCCCCAGGCTCACCACAGCACTATTCATAACTGGCCCAGGGAACCACAGGCTAATGGTCATACACAACCAGGCAGGCAGCAGAGAAAGACACATCAGGTTCTGGCATTAGAAATTCTTCAGGAGAAAGAGACAGAGAAGGAGAAAGAGAGGAGAAGGAGAAGGCCTTTTCATCCACACCTGCTTTGCTGCTAAGCTGGGCAGACACCAAATTGAAAGCAGAATCGATGTGTCGTTCTGCACTGCCCGTTGACACACTCCCATCATGAATCCTGCTGCCTTGCCATCAGAGGAACAGACTAGTCTTAGAACAGAAATCAAAGATATGTGGACAACAAATGCTCTGCTGGGCGTTTCGTTCCAAACTCAACAAAATGAGTTGGGGGTCACAGATTTACTTTGGGAAAATGTACAATATCCATTCAAGGCAGATTGTTAGCAGAGACCATTCAAGGCTTGGGAAAAAAAAAAAAAATCCAATGGCACAACATGCTTTTCGTCCCTTAGTGTCACCCAAACCTGAATTCATTAGTTGTTATGACCGTACTACACATAGAACAAGTCATAAGAACTGTGATGACACTTTTGTTGTTACTGTACATATCAGGACCAAGTCTATGGGAAACGTCAAATTCAAGGAAAAGCCAGTTAACAATAGGTACATTTTCCATCATTTTCAAAATATTTCTCCTGTACAGGCATATACCATGTTGTTGTGTGAATAAGCAGGCATATTCATATTCATCAACAAATTCTGCTTGGTCAACAAATTATTCAGAACTAATTCAGAATCAATAATAAACAACATAAAAAAAAAAAATCTTTTTTTTTTTTTCTTTGTACTCTGTGGCCACTGCGAGCATCAAAAAAACGGGTGGTGAGTATTTTGGGAAAATGACTGTCTGAGGCATATCACCATTAAAGATAAAAGATGTCTCTATCATCATGTGGAAGCTCCTCACTAAAACGGCTGCAGTGGGATAATAGCCTTAGTCCTCAAGAAGCTCTTCACTTAATTTAGCACAGCAGTAAACAACAGCATTTCGCATCATGGTACACAAATCAGCTAAACTGCATCCTCCAGCCAGGGGAGAAAAAAAAATGGACGCCAGTCTGGAATGCAGGGCTTTCGGGGGTTAAAGTGATCCAGTGATGGCAGTGTCAATAGCAGACTCTACAACAGAGGCTCGCTATAATCCCTTTCTTGTCTCTCTATCAGGTTACCAAACAAAGCCATTCCAGGCGGTGGAGGTAGTTGTTATCTCCAGACCCATTAGAGGGCTGGCTGGCTGATACTGCAAAACCATTTCTTTCAGTGACTTATTGGTGGGAACAGAAGATGAATGGAGTCACTCTGAGCTTCTTGGGATCAAGAGGGGATAGTCCTTTTCATCCACCTGTAAATAAGGGCGGCAGCATCCAGAAGTGAACTAAGACACGCTTTTTTTTTTACGGACACAGAGGCCTGAGCAACAAGGCATTCTGAAAGGAGTATCTACCGCACTGACAAATAAATAAACTCTGTGTGCACGTATAGCACAAAGGTTGGGGTATTACAAAGTCCTCATTATTACATTCAAATGGAGCCTAGGCTGAATAAAGTGCAATGCAGCACTTTGCAAAGGCAGGGATATTTATTCTATTCTTAGATGTGAAGTGCAGTGGCTTGTTCAGAAATATACATATTTCAAAGATACATCAGGGAATAAGAAGTGTCATGAGTTGCCAAGTACATCATTTTTTTTTTTTTTTGTCCGTGCCCACCTAAGCATGCGTTGCCTAGTCCTTATCACACATGACTTCACAGAAGACTCAAGACAAAAGGCAGCCATGCAGTGTATGCCAAGCCACGCACCAGAGAGAAGATATGTATTGGTATAAATATATTCAGATACAGATTTCACACTACTTCGCTCTCATTTGGCTAGTACTGTAGTGTGTGGCGTTGAAAGTCAGCTGCCTCGCCTCTGTGTTGTCAGTTCCCGAGGCATGACAAAAGCTGAGACAAGGCATTCTGGAAGTTACTCTGTAATTTGGGGCAGATGGTGCCTTTACAACACCAACTGCGTGATGTGAGAGTCTGCCACATTTGGAGAGCCTCGGGGAGAATACAGCCGCAGATTCAATCAAAAGCATGGAAGAAGGCATGTTTATCTAAATAAAACCATCATTTTGTGGCAGTTGTGCTACAGTTAGCGACTGGATGCAGAGTGTGAAAGGCGAATGGCATGATAAGAGGCTGAGGTTACTATCTCACCTCATGAAATGAGGGGCAGTGGCTGTGGAAACTTGAGGAGCACGCACAGAATATATTGGAAAACGCTGACATTTTTTTTATTATTTTAGTATAATTGTGAACTTGATGTCAGCTCTGACATCTTTTTTCATTGCATGCTATCTATTTTTATTTTGATGGGCTATTTCAAAAATGAATATCACAGTATTTCAAACACATTTGCATTTAGTCATCCAATTTGGCAGAAGCTTTTATGCTGATACATATATTTTTTTACAAAATTTATAGTGCAAATCATTCTATTTTCAGTTATGTGCTTCTGCACTGCCAGCATAGCTTTGGTTTATCTAGCAATTAGCATCTGGCACAATGGACTAAGACTTTAAGGTAGGTTTTTAGCTGACATTTCTGTACAAAGTACTTTGTATTGTGTTTGACCAAACAAAATGCATCAGAGAGGCAGTACCTACAGTGCGACCTCCCTGAGAAACTGCACACAAGTTTTGTTATTGTTTAGGGGACAGGCTGCCACCACATAGTTTGTTTCCAGTTTAAGGAGACAATGACTACAAAAAAAAAGACCGGATGGATTTTTTTTTTATTACAGTGTGCTACAGAGAATGGGGTGCTAATGAGGCAATAAAAACTAGTGTGTGCTTTGAGCATCGCTTAACACACTTTTAACAATACATCACACCTAAATACTGCCTAACTTACACTCTCTCTCTCTCTCTCTCTCTCTCTCTCTCTCTCTCTCTCTCTCTCTCTCTCTCTCTCTCTCCCTCCCTCCCCTCTCTCTCTGCTAGTGGAAATAGCACACACATTATGCATAATGTCCAATGTTACATTCAAGTGACATTATGCATGGAATTGTTTGATTGCTGATAATGGGACTGGGGTAAAATATTTCATTCTTTTACCACAGGGGACCATATGTGTGTCTGTGTCTGCTGAAATGTGACAGCATAATTTTTGCTTTGGGGAAAAAAAGAGAGACTTTTCTCAAATGCAAGTCTTCAAAACAAGTACTTAAAAGGGTGGTCGGGAAAAGGCACATAATGACAGACAACAATCTGGTTAGCTGAAGATGTTTTTAGAGATGAGGAGGGATGGTAGCTGATGATCCTTAACAGCAGGACAAGTGACAGAGTAATTCATACCTGTCAGCTGTAATGGAACCAATTTTGATGGCACTTTCAGGTCATCAGGGTGATTAACACGTAATGTTATTTTCTCCCTGCAGTCAAGGCCAAACTTAAAGTGTAGGGACAAATGCAAGCAGGAAACAGCATGAGATGATCATCTCTTTGTGTTCAGTGGGGCATTTTTGTCTTTCATACGCATTTGTGGGGGAAAGGCAAATTAAATTTGACTGGGAATCAATGCAAACACATGGCAGCATGTCACCAGGACATCATTATGTCCTTACTGCAGAATAAATACTTTAATGTAATGGATATAAAATTCTATGCTATCCTAACAAACAACAAATTGAGGTTTTACAAGGATTAATTGGAGTATTATGTTGAAAACTACATTTTCACAAATGTTCATTCTTGCATTATGTAAAAAAACAAAATTGTGATAGAAATAGAATGCTGATGCTGAGATAGAATGCTTGAGTTATTATGTCTAAGGGGGGAAGGTGTCAAAAATGCAAAAAGAACACTTCTGTTATAAAAATTCATCTCCCTGAGAAAGGGTATTGAAACTAACATGTAAACAAGTGGTATGTGGATTACCGATAGTGATAGGGATTACTGATTATGCTAAGGGAGATAATGGTGCTTTGTGGCATTTTCATGGAAGTGTGTTTGAATCATGTTTTAAACCAGTGGTAACTAGCTTGTAAAAAGGCTGTAACTGAACTGCAGCTGGTTACTGACTTGTGAATGTAAGTAAGTGGCTGTTAAATACATTCTTTATAACACCACAGATGTATTTTCTGGTTTCAAAATCAATGTTTTTCATCCTGTTTTAGAAATTCCTACCAAACTTTTTGAATTTATTGATCAAGTTAAGTTTCAAAGTACCTTATCATGCATGCCTTTACGTGTACTGGCTATAGCCATGGCACATCGCTCAACGTTTGCATAGATTCTGGGTTGGCCAACCTAAGCCTGCCTATCTGCCAATTTATTGTTTGTCGCTGAATAATGCTTAATCTCATTGAAAATGAATAGAAACCAGTTGCTTTGTTTTTGTTGTTAGCTGCTAATGTGGAGGGGTGAAAGTACTTGAATCAATACAGTCCAGAAAAATAAATATGTGATTGGCTTCTCAGCCCTCACCACCAGTATAGAGATAAGGTGTATACACAGACCTTGTGTGAAAAATGATTTCAGACACCATCTCCAATATAATCCATTAACATTACATGTTACAATGCAGACACAAAAATACAAACACACACACACACACACACACACACACACACACACACACACACACACACACACACACACACACACACACACACACACAGTCTATGCAGCATAAACAGTGGTGAGCAGAACTAGTGAGCTGTCCATGGTCCTGGAGATACACAGTAGGATGTAAAATGACTGTAGAATGTGGGAGACATGACAGGTGAGAGTTTGGCAACCACTGTTTAACTCAACAAATGATTGAATGGGACTACTTTACTATCTGTTCTAAACCAAAATATCTGTTAAAAACACATATGAATACACATTCATTCTTGGTAACAGTATACAATCCATAATAGCTATGTATTGTTTCTTCCTCGGTTTGTATAAGGCACAATCATTCAAAGTATTTGCATTTGGCCACCAGTAAGCAGAACCAAAGTCTTAGCCTCGACATATTTGGCCCATAAAGCTGATTCGGTTTTCATTTGTATACAGCATACAAATTTTTGCAATCATGTATCATACAATGTCAGCACCAATTACAGCACAAAAGCTCTGTCATGTGCATCTTCTTCAGAGGGCTTAGCACTATTTATATTGTGTAGAAACTTGACATTTCTGGCAAACAACTCATATTTATACAAGCTCTACCAGAAAAAAAACCACCAACTCAAAATGTGTCTCCACTTGCCATAGTAATTAATTGATAAAAGTTAATTGCTTTAAGTTTATTTGCTGCTTCAACAAGACATGCATTTTAAACACCTCCATCCAATCCTTCTTAAAAACCTGAGGATTCAATTGCCTCAACAATTAGGTTTTGTCAATAGAGGAGGTAATGAGCAAACTCTCACCTTCTGAAACAAGCGTGGTTTTCGCAAGAAAAAAGAAACACAAAAGAATCACTGGGTGGGGAGAAAGCAATTTGTACACATTTTTTAAAAGTTGAAAGACGTTGCTTCTGGGGATGATGTTCAGAGATAGCTGATCTAAGGAAGGTAAGAGTGTGATTTCGAGGTCTCCTGGTCAGCTGGAGCTATCAGTTTTTATGAGATCTAGACCAGTATGGGGGGGGGGGAAACTGGGGTAGATGACAGCGCCATGCAGGTTTTCACCTGTCTCTAGACATCTCAAGAGGAAACCCAGGCCAAGGATGTGCAGCTGCAACACTCACACATGTGACGGGGATAATTAGGAGCTAATTAGGCATTTTGAGAGGAACATCCTCTTAGGAGTAGGGAGCAACGAGGACACTACTCACAGAGGGACGCTTTATCACAGGCTGCAACAATGTATCCAAATGCACAGTAGCCTGCATGCCTGCGTGCCTGTGAGTCGGAGTCCACTGCTATGCAAAGTCAAACTGGATTTTCTACATACAAAAAAAATCTCCTAGAAACTGCTAAGCATACTCACTACTAATACAGTACAGTATGTGCAGAGGTACAGTGCTTAAATGCTTGAGATAGAAGACTATAAAAGACTGAAGGTACTCAGTTGTGATTACGTGCCGTGAGTTGGCTGCGTACTCTGCCTGTGCACCTTTTAGACAGTTAAATGTCTTTCAACAGAGAGAATTAGAACTAAAGAAAAGTATTTCACATTTGTAAAGCAATGCCTGTCTAGAGTGTCTCTGAAACCTTTCTTTATTTCTTGAATTGTAATTGTACATTACCTCATTTAAGTTTGGCACTTCCTTTACAAATGGCAAATCACTATGACACTACAATATATATACCACTGTCACTTTTGTCACCATTATCTAGAGACCTTCTTTTCTTGTACAGAAAAACTGTAGATGGATGATGGAAAGTGTTTCCATAACCTTATTTATTTATCTATTTTCTTTGGTCATAAGAGACTCTGAGAGGAATCCAGTGCGAGGAGGAAAGGATGCCACAGAGAGAATGACAAAAGAAGCCATAAAGGCAGAAAGAACCAGAGACAAAAGAAGGGAGAAAAACTACATTCATCACAGTGATGCTGAGGCATTATGAGAGCTCTACTTCATGGGCTGAAATGGTAGAAATGAGTCAACCATAAAGGTGAAGAACATGGCCTAGAAAGTTCTCAGGAAGAACAAGTGTCACTGTCTGACACCCCAACGGTGCTGAGAATTGGAAAGGGGAATGCCTATTTCTTTGTCCAATAATTTCCAGCATCTAATAAAAACAAGACTACCACTACCGGTACTTCTGAGTTTGCCATGTTTCAGAAAAATGTGGTCACTCTCCCTAGACTGCTTGTATTTAAGACTTGCTTGTAAGTAACAATATGCTCTTTTGTTATGGGTTGTATTGTTTTCATTTGCTGTATTCTGTAGCAATTATGAAGTCACACTGCTGGTACTGTGAATGTGTACATGACCCCTCTATTTACTCAACCAATTGCATTCTCTTTCAACAAGACAACCCAAGTAAGCCCTCACGGTTGAGCTCACAAGCAACCATTTCCTGGAGGTGTCTGTTTATTATTACACGCCTGTGTTCTCCCTCGGCTCATTGCTATGCAACCCCGGGAGCACCTTATTTAGATTTCAACTGCCTACCATCTGAGAACAACGTTGCTAGCTGGACTAAATACAAACAGTGAAACTAAAGTGCCAGTTTTGTATGACAAAAATATGGATTTATGTTGTTGGACTGTGGCAAATGTTCAACCACATTTCTTGATATTCTTTAAGACCAGTGGCGTTCATGTGAGGCTCAATTTCATTCCCCTAATTCCCCTAAGTGTTCACCAAGTCTCAACCATTACGTATAGATTATTTTTTGTTTTGCAGAATATTTACTGCAAGCAGGCACACAATCTGGGAACCCAAATGATTCCAATATTCTGACATTTACAAAGTCGTCATGTGTTTGCTTTTGTTTAGCTCCTCGAGACTGCTGCACTCCGACTTGGCTGCTCAGATCACTGGCGTCCCCTTGTCTGCGTCTGGGCCCTGATCTATTGGAATGCCTGACATTGTTGGCGATAAGGCAGCAGTTTAATATTTATAGCATTACTCCACTGAATCAGTAGAATTGACTTGCCATGCCCGTCAAGCCCAATGCTGTTCCCTATTCTCACCAACGCACTCCTTCGGTCTCTGTCTAGGAGATAGGGCTGAGGAAATGAACGAGAAAAGATAGTCTGGAAATAAATTAATCAATACTACAACATCCCCGTGCCAGTCTCGCTATTAACCCTTAAACGGATCTTACAGAAGGCGCTATCTGAAAACAGCAGGGGTATGGAAGGTTGATGGTAATATGTGTATGTTTGCATGCACCATGCATTACCATACCGGTGGCACTGGACAGGGCAATGACAGCAGGGGATATGACATCTTCTACTACCGTGAGGGGGCCCTCCCAAGGAACCCTGGAGTTGCCCTCCGGCCATGTAATACCATGTTAATTACCTCTCTGACAAGGAGGTGGGAAGGCTGAGGTGCACTGGAGATGGTGCCTCGGCTGAGTCCTAATCACAAGGGAACCAATTTGACTGCCTGTGTGTCGGCACCAGCCTGGAGTCTCATCGTTCATGACAGCATGGAAACATTTACCGCTAGGATATTTGCTGCAGCGAAAATAATTCCCTGGCGGTGAAAAAAGGTGTATTTTTAGCGATAGCTGTGCCAGTCGTTTTTTTATTTTGTGTGTGTGTGTGTGTCTTACACCTCACATTTGTTTTCGGTCCCATTTTAGTTTTGAGCAAGTGCCTATTTAAAGGCCAAGTAGAGTTATCAAACAGCCTTAATGGCAGTTTGCTTGCGTAAACTGCGCGTCTCGGTATGTTGCCTCTGTTGTTCTGTTGTTATCTCTGTTATCTATTTTGTGGTGTCAGGGAATCCTCAGTGCGGTGCAGATGTCTTCCCTTCCCTGATTCCTAATGAGACCCACTCATCTGCATGGCTCTATTCTAGATGGTAGAGACTTGGCTTCGGATCACGACAACAAACAGGGGCCGTGCCAATGCCATGGACCACAAAGCACCAGAGTGCATGTCTGCTGTGATACCTTACACTAATTTTGTTTATTTATTTGCTGTGCATTTTAAGCTGCAGTTAGTAGCATGGGTTCAAAGCTGTAAATGCCAGTGATGCAGTACATAGGATTGATACTGTAGTAATGTTCAGACAGAGAATGAGAATCAGAGGAATATAGGTAAATGGGTAAGTAGGTAAGTGGACACATAAATCCACATAACAAGCATTCCCAGAAGTTCCTTTGACAATGTCCATCCTCCTTCCTCGCCTTCATATTGCATTCAGCACATACAGCATGCAGGCAGGGACCAGAGTTTGTAGACTCAATTATGAAATTAAGAGGCCAGTGTCTCTGTGAAATGATTTGCATTCTGGGGCCGCTGAAGACCTCTCGCCTCTTTCATCATGATGTCCAGTGGAAAATTCATCATTCATGACGTCTCAAAAATCACCATGCTTTGCATATAGCTGACATACCACCCTTTCAGAAGTTGAAAAGAGAGTTCTGAGACGTGAACCATTCTGAAATCCAACTCTCGGCTGAGGGTACTCTCCAGGGAAAACGTGAACTGACTGCTTGGAAATTCCTTGCTGGTAGGTCCGCCGAGATCAGGCGTCAGCTTTTATGACAACCTCAATCAGTTCCCACCCGACAGAGATAGCACGGCAGAGGGGCACACGGAAGATTCTCGACTGCATGATCAATGCTGAGAGCGCTTTGAAGGCTCACCTTCAGATTCTCCCAAGGTTGCTTTGATAACCAGCACACACAGATGACCATTACCACAACGAAGCTCACACATCAAAACAGCAATATTGGAAACAGAAAGGAAAGCCGGAGAAAGGAAAGGTAAGGGTTGGGGGTAGGGAGTTGAATTCACTCAGGGGATCTTTTTTCACCCTCTTTAGTCACACACACAGTAACCCCTAAAGCAAAATGGTTAAAGGCAGTAAGGTGTAATTTTTTTTTTTTCAGTGTACACAGTACACAGAACCTTTACAATACTGATGCTTCCCCTACCCAAACAGTAGAAAGCCAGTTTATACTTAATTAATTAATTAATTAATTAATTAATTTATGTATCTTTCAGCTTGACTTTAAAACAAAACAAAACAAAAAAAAACAGAAAAATAATTACTACCTGAATGAAAGAATTCCCTCTTCACACATGCAGGAGACATTTGAATGTAATATACGTGCCTTCATCTTTGTAAACCAAATGAAGGCTACAAAAAAAAAAAAAAAAAAAACACTGCTTATATGCAAACATTTCAAGAATTGCACCATCACTGTGAGAGTTTGAGTAGGTCAGTCCAGTGCCATGTGATGAATGGATGTGTTCCGACAGTCAATGTCTGCTGCTGATTAGTGTCAGATCATTTATAGAGAACCAGCCTTGTGTTCAGGCAATAAGTACCCAGGAGAGCTCATCAGCGGACACTCGGCTAACCCCAGCACAAGAATGATGGATACATCTGAGGTGGCCCAAGATGGTGTCCGGTATAAGAATGACCCAACAAAAACAGATGATCTCAAAAGCCAAAGAAAAAAAAAATAGATATCCACGTCTTCTGGGGCCATGCCGTCAATCGACTGTACAGGGTGGAGAGTGTAGGTTTGAAGTGCAGCTACAACAAGAGCTTGAGATGAACCTTCCATCCTTAATGAAACCCTTATTGATTTCTCATTCAGACGAATCACTGCCTCTAAGCCCATTCTCTCAGTACCAAGTTCCCACATTTAATTTGGATGTTATCTGCGCAGAGACTTTATCCCTAAAATCTCCAGGGAATGACTAGCAGATTTAACAATGCAGAACACATCCCCTCTCTCAACCACACCTTTAGAATACAAGCATCACCATCAGCCATAACAAAAGAGAATGCTTGTTTGACTGACCCTTACTGTAGCCTCTTCTGCTACTAAAGCCTAACCTCAACAAAATCTTCTGAGTACGTGTAGTGTATATCTCCACAAATGTGAATAAAATTTGCAAGTAGCTACATGACTGTGTCAGTTCAATTAGAAGGAGGCAGGGTGAAGTTACTGGGTGAGTTGTGCATCCGGTGCACATGCTGCAATGTAAAATGAGCTTGGGGGAACTCCAAGAGTGGCAAGAGTGGAGAATGATTGTGCCAGCTAAAATGCAAATTTGGGATTTTTTAATTTTTTTTTTTTTTCCTTTGATTTTTTTAACGCTCATCTGCTCAGCAGATAGACTCTTGGTTGTGTGACTGTGACAAACCCTATTGTTGTAGACTGGCCAGGACACTGGTAATCAGTCTCTTGGGACCAAAATTTTAATGCGAAAGGGGTCAAAGGGGTCGAAAATATGGTCCTTCTTCTTTCGGTCAATAGATATACAACCTCTACACTTTCTGAATTAGTGCCAGTTTCTGCTCAATTTATTTTCACCATAAACCAAATCAATAACACTGTTTTAGACATGACATGTCTTGTGTTGTGCTCAGCTCACAAGGGCTCATTCATAACTCAAGGGTAAAGCAGTACATCTTTCTGCTGTGGGAAAACTGGGCTTTCATATTACTGAGTAGAAACACTGAAGTGAAACTTTGAGGTGAATGGCAAGAATCACAGAAAACAAATCTTTAAACCAGAAAAGATGTTTATGAGCAATTGGGAAAGAAGGACCAGTGCAAAACAAAACTAGATATCATTTTTGGATGACGCTATGTGAAATTGATTTCTTTTAATTGGATGAATCTAAATTTATAAACCTCATACTCAGACTTTTTGGCAACGCACTGATTTATACATTCAAGAAAAATAAAGTACTTCACATCATGTGATGAACAGCCAAAACAGTTCCTCCCAGGCGTCTTGTTTCATATTTTGCATCAACTGGTCTCCGTGCCATGGTCTTTATAGATTTCATGATTTTAAAAGCATATGTAACAACAATAATGAAACTATTCTTTTCTTAAGGTGTCAGGGAAGCCAACCCATCCAATGGAAGATCAATCTAAAGCTCTGCCCTGAGCAATATAATGAAATGGAGAGTCTTAACATATATTCATGTCTATGATGCATTAAGATAGATGTGCCAAGGGTACTATATTTGATCTGAAAAAATCAATAAAATACTGTTGCCTGTAGACAAGAATTTATGCACAGATCAGACCTCTGGACAAAAATGTAAATTTGGTCTATATTTCATAAATCATTCTGCAAGCATCTGCACATTTATGGAAAAAGGCAACATACTCTACACTCTAGCCTCTGCAAACTTCCGCAAAGGTGAGCAAAACTGACCACTACACTCAAGAATTCCTGTGGCTCTAAAAGAACCATGGTATCACTATAGTCACTTTGGCTCATCATGGGTTAGACATGATGCCAGGTAGCAGGAAGCTTTTAATATGCAGTACTTATGTCTATCTTGTGCACACAACATAGCCGTTTACTGATCCAACTACATATCTCAAAGCAGGAATTAGAATATACAATCTTGGCAAGAGGAGAGGTGATTATAATACAGCCAACATGTACTTTTGTCCCTCATACTTTCTCTGAACTGACTGTGGGGTAACATCTAAGAATATCTTTATTTGCTGATATGAATCTGCTTATCTGGATTTAAAAGCCACTGCCAGCTGTCAATCTCAGGGTGCAGCCGGTTATCAGGTCATCAATATGGCAGTTGCGACAGTCACATCACTCAAAAACATGAATTCTCCAACTCTCACTACTGATAGCTAAATGCCACCGTTTGACAAAAACTTCCAGATCAAAGCTTAGCTGGTTGCATATAGGGTGCTCACGCAATAGACTGCTTTGGTAGGCTAATTATCAGTGGACATAATCTCTCCAGGTCTGTTCTCCCATTCACAGCTTGAAGATAAAATATTAATATACAAAATCAGTGACAATTCTTTACACTTTTTTTTTGTCATGGAGGCTCATTTTCTAATGTACAGATGACTACCTTAGGCAGACAGATAGAGCAAAGCAAAGCACCATTGGCTAATATTCTACACCCATCTCAAAATAAACCTGCAGTCAATAGGATTAGCTCAAACCAGTTATTGTATTCATGTTCAAGGGCTCATATTACGGTAAGTTACCTAGATGCAAACAGGTAAAATACAAAATGGGTTAAGTCAGGGCAGGAAAAGCGGATCATGTTATCCACTCTGAAAGACATGATCTTATTTCTATCAAACTTTTTGGCCTGCAAACATACTATATATGTCGGTTAGGTTTTACCTTATCTGCCAGTCTTTGTTATGTAGCAGTGGAGTTCACCAGCCTGGCAACAGGATTTTGACTGACAGCTATCAAAGCATCTTGATGGGTGCCTTCACTACACTCTCCTCTGCACTGCACTGAATAAAAGCCTACCGTGGATGTGCTGCTTCTCACATAGTGCTAGCTTGGTATTGCAGACGCTTCCACACCGTTTCACTTTGTGCAAAGCGGCTGTGATACCCACAGCTATAGTGTTAAAATACTGTAAAAGGTGGGTGAACTATGATTTTTGTGATCAATGCAAAGTGCAATGTAATACGCAGAATCAGATGTTTAATAAAGACATGCATAACATGTTTGAGATTAGAACTTGGAGAATGGAAAAAATTGTATTTAGTGCATAAACTCTGTTAAGAGATAAACTATATTTTCATCATTTGAGAGCTGAGAAGAAGAAGAAGAAGAAGAAGAAAAAGAAGAAGAAGAAGAGGAAGAAGAAGAGAAGAGGGGGGGGGGGTGATTACATTTCTATAGCGCTTTTCTACCCTTAGGTACTCAAAGCGCTCACAGTGGAAGGGGGACCTCACTAACCACCACCAAACTGTTAACTTGCGTTTAGCCACCACTGCATCCCTGGTGGTCCCTCAATTGGCGTACGTTTGTTATCTGATGGGCAGGCACTTTCTGTGAGCTTTTAAACTATTGACCATGCCTCCTTTCACCATTTGTAGTGCATTTAGAAAGATGTCTGACGCAGTTTTGTTTAATGCAATATTGAATGGAAGGTGGTGTTAACGTAGCTGACATAGTGCTACTACAATAAAAAGAATTATGATGAAGACACCACATGATTGACACCCATGCACAACGTTAAACATGAATGTGGTCATCATCAAACACATCATCAAACATCAAACTCCACAAATTTCAGCAAATGGTTTTAAAAAATACATGAAGATGAAAACACTGGCCGTATGATTGAAATCTGAGCGCAATAAGACAGACATCAGAGTTCAGGGTGCATAGACCATTATTATAGTCTTTGATTCTGATTCTGAAGGCGAGAGAGAAACGGCTTAAAAAGTGGCTGTGTATTTTAAAGGTCTAATGAGACAGCTTTGTTTAAAGAGCTAAATGGTTGCCCCATTAGCCACTGCCTAGGGTGCTCCAGCCTCGCAAACACTGATGAAGGTCGAACCAAAACCTCATTGCCATAATATGCCAGAATATTATTCACTCTCACAGTCACAGCAAAGGCCATAGAGAGACTAGACCACCCATTACTGATCAGTCAAGCACGCAAAGCAAACGCCAAAAAAAAAAAACGCTGTTGCACTACCATGTACAACTTTGTTGTTTCAGGCTATTAATTTGGCCAAATTAATTGCTTAACTGTTACTGTTATGTTTTGGGTACAAAAATAAGATTGTTTTCAATAGGATTTTAAGATCTTCTTTGTTCAAGGAATCATATTGAAAGTGAAATCTGAATCAGTGGTTAGCATATGAAAACTGCTCAAGCAGTTTTGCAACACCACCAGATATATTATGCAGCGTAGTAATCCAATACTCCTGTGTATACATTAACGTATCCAAGACTTTTTTTGTGTGTCAGACAGTAATTTCCTATCCTTAGTGCTCACAACACATAAGCTGCCTTCTGCTCTGCTGGAGTGTCAAATCCACGCTCCTGGTGTTCTGCTTAGATCCCTTTTGAACACACGCCCTTTCAAGTGAAATTAATCAATCTCTTTATCACATGGGCAGTATCATTACCCAACTGCAGAGAATGAAATGAAAGTAATAATCAGAGTGAGCAAGGGCTTTGTGTACGGAGAGCAAAGTTCTTGCGCGGTGCTGGGAAACCAGATAGGCAGACGCACCTGCCATGGCTCTGACACAGTGACATCAAAAAATAAAAAAATAAAAAAACATAAATTAAATTCTTTGCTTTATCTGTGCGCCGAAACATGTTCTGAGAGTGTGCCAGTCGAAGATAAAGACGTGTATAATGCTACAGTGGACTGTGGAGTGAATTTGTTGAAAATGGGGGCCAAGACAATAGAATCATCACTGCGTTAGTTCAGACCACTGGCTATCATACTTGTGCTATGATTCTTTAGAATAAAATAAAACAAAAATAAAAAAAGAATGGCTGCTCTAGAGTCAGTTGTTGTTTTACTTCTATTCTAATCTATACACTATATGTATGTTGAAAGTATCTATTAGATGTTTCCCCTACAATATACAATTATAAGATGAGCAGAAGGCTATTCTACTTTGAAATCTCTAAATCATGGTCATAAATTCACAGGAAGCCACAATGGCAAATAATTACTTACTGTAGCTTTGAGAACTCAGGACAGATTACTATATATATCATTATATGTGATTACACTCTTCAGAGTCTTGTCACCAGCAGTCAGGAGATGGATAATCTTTCACAGAGAATACACCATTATGCTAACATCCCCATATCCTCCAATGGCCCTTTCATCAGTCTTAGTGTGTCTTTTTTCCACATCTGCTAAGAGAATACTAAATGAAAGCACAATACTACTCAAGGGGGAATAGAATGCACAAGTCTATACCACATGACCCTTTGGACACTTTGTTGAAAAAGGAGAGTAAAAATTGAGTGTGTGAGCAAGTGAGTGAATGAGAGAGAGAGAGAGAGAGAGAGAGAGAGAGAGAGAGAGAGAGAGAGAGAGAGAGAGAGAGAGAGAGAGTGTGTGTGTGTGTGTGCTGAAATCAAACAAAATCAACATTGATTAAAGAGATATGATGCAATAGGCTAGTTCCTCAACCATATGAAACGAATGTAGAGAAATATTCACGCAAAAATAACTCTGTGAACTCTAGGCGCTATCTACAGTACTGTTTTAAGATGAGTACATGAAATAAAACCCAAGCAAAAAAAACAGAAGCTTGAAGAAGTCACAAGAAGGTAGCCAGGGCATTATAACTATGACATATTTAGCAATTCATACCTGTTTTCCATGAGTAGTGTTTATCTCTTGTAAATTCCAGGTCGGAATGCACCTGAACTACGGTGAGGAGCAGCAGGTAGTTCCAAGCACGCCATGTCCAACCAACGACACCAGTGTCATCTTTTTGAATCATAGTCCGGCCACTTGACTGCCTTGTCCTTTCCTTATTCCTGAAATGGGAAGGAAAGGAAGAGAGAGAGAGAGAGAGAGAGAGAGAGAGAGAGAGAGAGAGAGAGAGAGAGAGAGAGAGAGAGACGCTTTAGAGGAGATTAAACTCAAGTAGCGTGTCGCATTGAGCTATGTGAGTAACTACTACTCTAGAGTCCAGCTCTGGTCCATGCCTTATTAGCTCGCTTTTTTCTTTCCATCAGAGACAAATCCAAGCCACTGGCCATGAATGAATGGCCAGAGATAGAAAGACAGAGAGGGGAGAGAGAGAGAGAGAGAGAGAGAGAGAGAGAGAGAGAGAGAGAGAGAGAGAGAGAGAGAGAGAGAGAGAGAGAGAGAGAGAGAGAGAGAGACCTAGAACACATCCATGGAATTGAGGTTCGAATTTAGCAGGTTACATAAAACATAAAAGCATCCATTCCATAGTTTCAATTTTGGAAATAACAGAACGTCACATATTCACCCATATTTCTGTTTGCTGCTTATTTAATTCTGACTCTCTCTTGATGGCGTGACTCAAGCCCAGAGGGAAAGAATTAAGTGTGAGTATTCAGAAGCTCCTCAAATTCTTGACTCCCTAGCAATGTATCAACAGCAGCAATAATGGGCAAATAATGAGACATGTTTGGGGAAAGAAACGGGAGAGAGGTTAAATGAGAGAGGTTTTAATATCAACGGGACACAAACATCGCCCTCACACTGGAGTGCATGGAGCACTTAAAAATATATATTGACTATTTCACAGTCGCTCTCGGAGCGTTAACAACTCTAAATAAATTAACTGGATACAAATTGTGACTCAAATAATGATCCCCATTCCAGTGCATTACCGAGGGAAAATAGTCCACACCTTTGTATTTTCTGTTTGTGCTTGTGCTGTGAATACCCAATGCTTTTGCTCGGATTTTTTGTGGGTAAGGAAATTTCCTTTAAGGCGCCAGCATTGGCGAGGTTATATTGCTGTTCCATTGGTAAGCCTACATCACCTGCCCATAAATTAAAATTTTGATTTATTCTTCTCATTCAGTCGGTACACACAATGCATTTGGTTGATCCGCTCCTCTCTGGCTTGCTGAACAGAATATGTATATTGATGGATGAATGACTATTAAGCTTAACTATGTATTTGGAAGGTAGGATTATTATTTCTATGTGATTTCTCGGGAAAGCCCATGGCTTCCAATTGGTTTTCGGTTGATTTCATTCAGGAAAATTAGATTTTTATCTCATTGCTTTGGCAGTGTTTCGCTGCTAGCCTAAATCTGATTTGAGAGGGGTATGTGGGGAAAGATTGATGGAGAGAGGAGAGAAATGTGGAGTCTGAAATCAAGGAAGGCCAGGACAATCATAACCAGGACAATGCTTACGGCTTGAGAAAAAAAAAAAAAAGAGATAATTAATTCAATAAATAATGTCAGTAAGTCTTTGCTTGCTGTGTGCTCATCATCATATCTTCCAGGATTCTTGCATCAAATATGTGGCAAAGCAAACACAGGCCAATTAGAGATGG
Source organism: Sardinella longiceps (assembly GCA_027497455.2). Lineage (NCBI taxonomy): Eukaryota > Metazoa > Chordata > Actinopteri > Clupeiformes > Clupeidae > Sardinella > Sardinella longiceps. Next base: position 33,806,046 of record JAODXP020000016.1, read on the forward strand.
GCACTGCAGGCCATCTTGCCAATCAAGCCATAAGGTTGCCTCATTTCAAAGCAAATCCCTTGCCTTCACTGCAGGCGGCATAATAGCAATATTTTCAGGGCAAGAACCGTCCCCTACAGCCTAATACATACAGTATATAGCATTGACTGATTAGGAAATGCTTCTAAAATGACTGGCTTAGCGCTTCTGCAAAAGCATTTCTATAAAAATGGGCCCAGAGTTTATATTCATGATGTAGATTTTTTTTTAAAGGTAAGATGTAGTTTATCAAATATTACTGGAGTCAGTAAGTGTGAAAGAGCTTGCTAGAGTGATGGATTGTAGCCTATCTTTGTCGAACTGTTATCCTGAAGAGGTGGTGAATATAAATACCCCCCCACCACCCTACCTATGAGCAAAAAAAGAATTTGTGAGTATGCTCCTTGCTGTGCATGCATGCGAGTTTGTATACAAGATCTATGTGACTGTGCATTTGTGTGTGTGTGACTGAGTGAGGGAGTGTGAGTGTGAGTGTGAGTATGCGGTGTGTCTGTTTGTGAGTCTACGTGCGCTTGTGTGTAGCTGTTGACAGCCAAGAGCCCCAGCTATCCTGAAAATCTTATGTGTCAAAGTCTTAAGCTGCTTTTTAGAATAACTAGGTCATTCGTGGCTGGCTGGTTGCAGGCACTGTGCAGCACAGTGCAGTGTGAGCACGGCAACGGCGTTTGAGAATGCCGCTACACTGGGGCCAGAGGGCCATCTCGTGACATTTGAGCTGAGATGTGACGGAACGAGCTCGCTCCCAATCTCTCTTCTCCCCCAACTCTCTCTCAAGTGGTTCGCTTTCGTGAAGCACAGCAGCGGCGTTGATCATCTCGCAATCAACACCCGGGGACAGAGAAGAGAGCACACCCTCGGGTAAACAGGTGGTCCCAATAATTAATGTTTGATTAGCTTACCCCAAAGCAGCCACGGCGGCAACGTAGGCTTGTGATGATACACAGCCAATTCATCCAATCTCAGCTCACCTCTCTCTCTCTCTCTCACTCCCCCACCTCTCTCTCTCTCTCTCACCCACCTCTCTTTCTCTCCCACCTCTCTTTCTCTCTCTCTCTCACCAACCTCTCTCTCTCTCTCTCTCTCACCAACCTCTCTCTCTCTCTTTCTCTCTCTCTCTCTCCCTCTCACCCACCTCTCTTTCTTTCTCTCTCTCACCAACCTCTCTCTCTCCCCCACCTCTCTCTCTCTCTCTCTCTCTCTCTCTCCAACCCCCTTTCCTTTCTCTGGAAGAGCATAAAGCTAGCTTTGGCGGAGGGATAACAAAACCGGCTAAGCCTGGTCCATTTGACACAGATGCCTTTTGTTTGCTGAGGTTTTTGTTCCGTACTGCAGTCCAGTTGGCTTGTGTGGTCACATGAAACCAATGACTGCAATGTGCCTACATACTGATACACAAATGAGGACGTTACCATTTCCACAGATACACGTTTTGGACTCAGCGTCCTTTTGCGTAGTCAGTTCAAGCATAGTTTGCTACTACAGCACACACAGGCCTCTTTGCCAATAAATCATGCAATAATATTGGTTTGGAATTTTCTAAATCAGCAACATAATCAATGCATGACTGAGGAAGTCATTAAAGACGCCTTCAGGGGAGGACACCTGCTTAGTTCGTCATTTCAAAGCTAGAATGAGTGCCAAACAGTCGAAATGGCCAAGCACTTGGCCATTTCAGAGGTATGCATTTTTATAATTTTTTTTTTGTCAGAAGACATTAACAAAAACACTGAACGTTTCTCTCTTCCAAAAGCACACAAGTTGCAAGTCACCACTTGCTAGAACACAGTACACTGCCAACTGTCATGAAAGATGCAATTGTCTGTTTGAAATCTAAATAAAAGAAGGTAGACAGTATCCTACTTCCTAATATCCTTGTCATAAAGATTACATACTGCATGCATTAAATATTAACTAGTTTGTTACTTTTCTTGTGCATGACACCTTTGCTCTTGACTGCACCACAAGTCTGTTAGCTGTGTGCTTGTTCAATTATTCCAGACAAAAACACTGTGCTGCCTCTAATACAACAGATGCTTTTGTCTACAGTGACTTGGGGAACATGCAAGGTGAGCATTTTTTCGGTGTGTACGTCCCCAAGGAGTCAAATCTGCGACCTTGGTGTTGCTAGCAGCTTGCTCTGGCAAAGTGAGCAATGCATAGCGTACAGATGCACAGGTGTAAATGCTTAAAAGAGAATCACAAACACCCAACAGGGATTCTAGCTCTACTTGTGAAGTTGTGAAAGGAAGACAAACAGTCTGAATCCAAAATGCAAGCAAAATACTCGAAATCAATTCCTTGGATGTTGTTGAAATTCAATCCCTCGTATTCATTTTCTCATGCTACTGTGGAAAAAGCATCACCCACTGAATGTAAAAACACTGGACTGGAGCACTGTACAGTTGCACAGCGCACCTGCTCGCTTTCAGAGGACAATTACAGAGCTTTGGTCTAAGGGTACTGACCTACGGATCAACTTTTGGATATGTTATTGGCAATGCCATACAATGCTTTGAAGTCTCCCCTTCCATCTCCATGGGGTGCTCTAGCCAGAACAACAAAACTGCTTGGGCGCTCAGTCTGGCTGCCTGACTAGCTGCTCACGCTAGGCTAGTGGGACTGGCAGTTGTGTGTTCATCTATCCTCTGCTTGACCCTTCTTCACTATCAGAAGTGATTTGGAAGAAAAAGCCATGCAGTCAATACTGTATTAACTCATGAAAACACACTAACACAAAGACACGCACACAAGCACACGTACACTCTTGCACAAGAGCGCACGCACACACCAAACTGCATGGGCTTGTGTAGGCTTGTGAGGTACATAAAAGACTTTCAAAAGTGTGATATTGTTGCAGTGTATTATGTACTGTGTAGAGAAGAGACACACTTTGCAAACCCTTGCAAACACACACAAACATGCACGCACGCACGCACGCACGCACGCACACACACACACACACACACACACACACACACACACACACCAAACTACACGTCTTGTTTAAGCTTTCTCTTCATCAGAGGAACAGGTAGCAGCTAGAGAGGGCCGTGTCCAGCAGATGGGAGCTATGGCGACAAACAAACTGCCAGCCCATTATGTTTCGGAACATTACCTGAAGGGCTAGTGGGCTGAGAGTCATCACTTAACACTGACAGGCAGTGGAGCAGTCGCTGGGCTCGTGGTGGTGGTGGCGGTGTTGGTGGCGGTGGTGGTGGTGCCGCTGCTGCTGGTTCTGGCAGTTTGGGCCTCCTCGGATGCTCGGGGTGACACGCGGACGACAGATAAACAGAACCTTGTCTTTCTCCTGACGCATCATCCAGCAGCTAATCCTCTGTGACTCCCCCTGGGGAAGTTTGGGCCGTGAAGGATGTGCCTGTCACACCATCACCGGGCACAAGGACACCGATAACCCTGTCGGCCGGGACTGGATGAGGTATCCTCCGTGTGAAATTTGCACTGGGAAATGGTCCCAGACCCAATGAGGCTGAGGAGAGAGAGACAGACAGACAGACAGAGAGAGAGAGAAAGAGAGAATTTAGGGCAGAAGAGGAGAAAAGGGAACGTGCAGCCAAGTCACCTGACCTCCAAGATGAATCCTTCGTTATGTAACATGCCAAGCCAGTCTCACAAAAAGATGGGATTAGACTGACATTTTTAATTTTTTTTATACAATGGATGCTGGTAAGCAAGGAATGAAACAGAAGTGTGATTGAGCAACTAAGGATACTGTGTGAAAATGTGCCTACTATATAACATCTTAAAAAGGTTTTTTTTTTCTTAAGTTGTTATTTTCAGATGAAAGAAAAATCAAACTGAGCTCCAAAACAGGCAGGGATTATGCGATCAGAATGTACAAATGCCTCGGAAGCCAACCAAGACATGGACAACATTCAGTATTTGTTTATTTGTCAAACATTTAAAAAAAAAAAAAAAAGGAAGCGCAGAAAATGGACGGGATTAGTATGACAATTTATCAGCTGTCACCAAGCATCAGACATGTTGGAAAACACTGCACAGTCAAAACTTGTGTGTGCGTGTGTGTGTAGGCCCTGCTCAGCTCCAGGTTGACATTCAATGATTACCTGTCAACACCAAGGCTGAGCTGGACCTTGCAAGCTCATCCCGTTGAATCCCTGATTCCATTAACACCCCATGCCCTCCGTTCCCATCTCTTTCCCGCCCTATCCCGTCCACTGTCGAGGCCCCTTTACTCCTGCCTGCCTATTGACTTTCCACGCCACGCTCTGGTGGCCCTGCTCCGCCTGACCCCCTTGGCTTTATTTCCCAGGGCTTTTAAGTGCCTTGCCTTTCCCCACCATTGTGTCTCAAATGGCTTTCTTTGGCTCAGGCTTTTCATGTGCCCTCAGTGGTGTCACGCACAAAGGAGAGGGGAAAGGCGACGAGAGGTAAAACAATTGATTTTGACCACAATATGAATGAACAAATTACTGACTAAACATATTAATATATAAATGGATCGATTTCTAAAGGGTTCCTTTATGGAGGAAAAAAGGTTTTGCTCAAAAGGTCCTGCTGAGACACTGCTTGCTTGATTCTTAGGCCTTCAATTTCATTAAAACATATCCTGCTTTTAATGTCGATGGGTAATATCCAGCGTAGTGGAAAATTTAGTTTTATTTTTACTTCCCTCCCATGCTTAAGCATTCATTCATACTTTGCCTCAAAATAACTTTCAAACTCCAAACCATTAGTTGCACTAGTGCAATGCACTAGGACAGAGACTGATACTATTAAAGGGGAATGCCGATATGTACAACTTTCATTACATTGCTAGAAGTTGTTGAGTACTGTCAGTTGTCAAAGATTTTAACATAATCTGTGTTGCCTAGGCCAAGATACAGTTTCACGCCAAAGCAGCCAGCAAGCTAAATCTATAGGGCAACTTTCTAACACCAAGACAAACCTGTGAGTCTGAAAAGGCTACAATTATTATTATTATTTTTTTAACTCCCATTCAACATAGACACGACCAAAACGATATGCATGGTTAACCCAGTAGTGTTTACACACACAGCATTTTATGCCAACTGAACCTTACCTCTGTTGATTTGCACAACACTAGGCAACACTTTTTGACATCTGAAAGTACTCAATGAATTCTAGCAATGTAATGAAAGCTGTACGTACTGCCATTCCTCTTTTACTCAGGCATTTAGAACATTTGGGATTGCACCATACCATTCAGAAACATACCTCACATTGGGAGCTCTGGGAATGTGTTGGAAGCAGTAGACAAGAGGGTTAAATTCTTATTTTTTACTTTGTGTTGCATTAAATAGTTTTCTCTTGCATCAATACCATTTTAGCTAGTTCTACTAACTAGGTTTCTCTTGCTGACAGTGAATACTTACATTTAGTAGTCATTAATCATCATTATAACACACATAATCCCTTATAAAATTCTGCTGTATATTGTTCCAAATAGATTGGCAGGCAAACCAGATGGAATCAAGAGACAGAATCAGCGTTGTCTTTCACATCGCCTCTGTACGCAAATGGATAGCGACCAATCAGAGCAATGAACAAGCCGATTCAAACAACCCGTAAGCCCGTCAAACAACTCTCCACATACATAGAAGACTGTGATTGGTCCCCTACCACAAAGGGTTAAGGCATCAAAATTCCACATAATTGGAAAGCGACCAATTAGAGCAACAAACAAGCCGATATAAACAACCGCTGTAGCCTATCCAATGATTCTCTACATACGTAAAGCCCTGTTATTGGTCCCCCACCACCAAGGGTTCAGGCCCTGAGATTCCCTATGGCTCATGGCCAGAGCAAAAAAAGTTTAGATTTCTAGGTTACCAAAAAGGTAAATGCATTTCCATTTGTGATAGAACAAGAATGGTCTGTCCCTCTGCACAACAATAAAACACCACACCAAAAAGTGAACAAAGCCCCAATGTAATAGAATCAGTCACTAATGGTTTTATTGTTAGGAGTGAACAACACGTTTCGCTTGCCTGCCTGCTTCTTTTGGTCCATTCCCTCACCAAGCCATTTCTTGTTTTTGCCGCTGTGCACTTTCTCCATCCCATACTAATTTCTGCACATGACTCTTTACTTTCCTGTCAGGATGAGGAGACTATACAAGCATGCACCAAGTGTGCACCAAGCCAATTCAGAAACAGCCCATATTTCCCCATACCATACTGGCAAGCGGAACTCCTCCTGCTTGCTTGTCGGCCTAATGGGACGTACCAGGACACGGGAACAGGGGAGCGGCCGTCAGACACTATCAGTGCTACCGGTGACACTCACATGAGTGCTGCTGGGAGCAGGGCGCGTCACCCTACACCTGAATGCAGCCACTGGGGTGCTGAACTCAATCAGTTCTCTGTTTATAGTGAGCCCCACAGACATCCGGCCTCCCTGCCAGTCGCTCCCTGGCTACCGCAGGTGCCCAGTCACGGATGGTTAAACAAGCAGCGAGTCGAGGTGCGGGGGCGGGGAGGGGTCACGTAGCATATGCATCCATTGCAAGATGTGGACCGCATTTATATGAGCCGAGCTGGGCTTTGCCTTTGACTGCCTATCGCCCCCTCAGCCATCTCTCTGAAAGATCATCTCCGACTGGTCAGATTACCATGAGTGGACATCTCTATTGTGATCATGCCCTGGTTGTGTACTAAAAATCCAACTCCTGTTACAGAGAGAGAAGGTGTAATATTACATGGCCTTTCAGCATTTTCAGCAAGCACTCTCTTTGTTGCAAATGTATGTGTGCAGAGAAAACTGATGGAAACCATTAGCTGTTAAACAATAAGCTTTGCTGGGAGACTGTTTTTTTATTGTTTGGGGCTGTAATGAATAATTACTGAGTAAATGTGTTCAGACAAGGCAAATATTACAGAGACCAAAACAGCGGAATCGTTGCATATGAATGGAGAGTACGGCTTTTGCGCTTCAAATCAATTCGCAGAGTGGTATTTTGTTGTCAGGATGTTAAATCATTGCGCCCTCCCTGAGTCGATTAATTTGATGGAAACTAAAATTGAAAACAGTCACTACAACAGCAAAAGTATAATGCTATGCAAAATATAGGTCAATGAGTTCCTTTAAATGAACAGAAACAAATAAAAAAAAAAATACTGCCTTACTTTCTTGAATTGTCAGAAGCAATTTTTGTCACATTTTCATAATCGAAGTTTGAAGATGCTTAATCATCAGTCACGTCAATCATATAAACACATAACCCGATTACCCTCTGGGAAAAAAGAGAAAATTTGCCTCATTTCAAAATCATTTCAAATGTATGCAAGTTTCACTGCACGGTTACAGGCAGTTTGTGTCCATCATCGCAAGAGCATCATTGGGGGCCAAGCAGCGAAGCTGCGAAGGCACCCTTAGTGTTTCTACTGTTTCTTATTGGGGGCCAAGCAGCGAAGCTGCGAAGGCACCCTTAGTGTATTCTATTATTATTATTATTATTATTATTATTCTTCCTGTTCCATTGAAGTCTATGGCAGCCCATAGAACGGATTGGTAAAAAGTTATGAAATTTGGCACACTGATTAGGCACAGTCTCCTCATCATCCTCAGCAAATTTGGGGCTGCCACCTCAAACTCTCTAGCGCCACCAACAGGTCAAAGTTGGAACTGCATTCATATTTGTAACTTCTGGCCCGTGCAACAGATTTTGACAAGCCTGGTACCCTTGGAATCCTTGGGCCAAGACGATTCCAACGCACCCTATGACGTCATTTTCCGCCCGACTAGATTTTCCGCCATTTTGAATTTTGTTGAAAGTGAAACTAAAGTTACACAGGGCACATATTATGTCCAATCGTCATGACACTTGGTACATAGTATCTTCAGACCAAGCGGGAACAAAGTTGTGATATGTCATAACCGGAATCGTAACCGTTTGGCCGTAACAGCCAATCGAAAACGGCGGCAAAGCCGCCAAACAGGAAGTGAGCTCATATCTCGGAGACCCTTTGACCAATCTTAACCAAACTTGGTGCCATGACAACTGACAACCTCTACTGAGGGCACAACAAATGTGGTGCAGTTTGGCCACCAGGGGGCGCTATAATTAGCAAAAACGTGTTTAGGCTAATAGCTCATGAGGGGTTTGGGGTATGATCAAAATTCCACTGTCAGATCGTACTATGGGAAGTCCCATTTACAGCCAATGAAGTTTCAAAAGCTTTCAGGCCTGTAAAGACTTTCGAATTCAGCGGCGAATGTCGCCAAACAGGAAGTGAGCTCATATCTCGGCAACGCTTTGACGGAACGTCACGAAACTTGGTCAGCTGTTGTCTGGTCCACTCCTGAAAGGGCTCACCAAATTTGGTGCAGCTACACCACTGGGGGCGCTATTACAGGCAAAAAGGTTATTTTGGCTAATATTGGAGTGCATTTATGATTATAACTTCTGACCAATACCACGGATTACCAAAAGCCTGGTATCTATGGAATCCTTGGGCCAAGCCGATTCCAACGAACCCCATGACGTCATATTCTGCCCAACTAGCCTTTCCGCCATTTTGGATTTTGTCGAAAGTAGGAAGTGACCTCATATCTCGGCAACGCTTTGATGAAACTTCACCAAACCTGGACAGCTGTTTTCTGGTCCACTCTCAAGGAGGCTCACCAAATTTGGTGCAGTTACACCATTGGGGGGCGCTATTACAGGCAAAAAGGTTATTTTTGCTAATATTGGAGTGCATTTATGATTATAACTTCTGACCAATACCACAAATTACCGTCACATGTCCGAAAATGTATTTTTGAATTACTCAAAAGTGTTAACAGCACAAACGAAAATATTTGCAGCACAAACAAACTGCTTCACACAGCTGGTCCAAAGAAGTTCAGATACATTTTAATAAGGGTTTAAGACAAACTTTATTTAGTCCTTTTGATGCAGTGATTGACAAAAACGTCGAAATCTTTCAGGTCAACCCAACATAACCTTTGCACAGGAATCTTAAAGGAATATTCCACCCCTTTATGAAAATTGGTTATTCACCTCCTTACTCTGAGTTACATGTGTGGGTAAAAGCATTTTGGTCTCAGTGCATGCGTTTTCCTAGTATAGCATCACCAATTACCCCCATTGTTTAGCTTTAGCTTAGCATAGGCGCTGGAATGCAAAGTTGCCAGATAGCAACTCTTTGGCAACTTTACTTTCCAGTGCCTATGCTAAGCTAAAGGTAGAAATGGGGTTGCCAGACTAGGACAACACATGCACTGAGACTAAAATGCTCTTACCCACATATGTAACTCCAGGTAAGGGTGTGAATAACCAATTTCCATAAAGAGGTGGACTATTCCTTTAAGGTAGCCCATCCCAAACAATGAACAATGACCCCCACATCATTTACTAATCTTAAAACAATAATATCAAGTAAGTACAAAATAATAAGTGTTAAGAAATAAAAAAAATCTTGCAGTCAGTCGACTGGATGTCTTCAGACATACACCGAGATGTATGTGCTATCAACCTTAGGGCAAAAGCGCTTGGTGTGCGCCCTGGCGCCAGTGGCTCCGCAGGTTGGACAGATGTAGCTTCTGAGGAATGGACACACCACATTCTTGTTCTGATCTTTTAGATTGTGGGACGTGAAGATCGCCTCCGTCTCCCCATTATGTTTGCAGAAGCCGCAAAACATCTGCGGCGGCGAGGGCTCACCAGATGTTGACACGAGAGGGCCCACCGGCTTCTTGGGGGTTCCTGTTCCAAAACCCTTGGATAATCTAGGCGGGGGTTCTTTGGTCCTCTTCGGAGAGGTAGGGCTCTTGCATGCCACCACTGGTGCACGGCAGCACCCGATCACTGTGCGACTACGAGGCCCATCTTCAGGCCCTTGCCTAGTCTGGCAACGCACCAGCAAGGGCTTCACGTTAATTAGCTTCTCTCCCCTCGGCTTCTCTCCCCTCGGAGAGAGCTCGCCATCAGTAACCACCTCAACCACCTTAACGGTAGTCTCTGTCGGGGTGTCGCCCCGGCGGATTGCCCGGACAGCCTCTGCCAAGCCCATGTAGTCTCGCCAGGGCTGAAACTCAGATTTGCGTCCCATGCGTCCGAAAACATTAAGACCCATGACTCTCTGCACCACAAGTGACTAGGCTAAGATAAACTGAATTAACGGTCAGTTACAAAGATTCTAGATTCTAGAGTGCCAAAGATTCTAGAGTGCCAACGTTGTCAATATTGGCGCTTAGCAACCCCGCTCATGAGTGTAGCTCTATTCTTTCAACGAGAGTTAGTTAGCTGGCAAGGAGCTACAGCGGAGGTGAAAGAAATGTGACAAAGAGGAGACACCTTGTCTAAAGCTCAACATTTCTAGAGTGCAATTAAAGGCTGATTAGGCTTTTTTTCTGTTTTTATTTACTGTTCCCGTGTTGCACCGCATATAACAATCCTCCGTCCGTCCGTTACATTTTCAGACATGGGATAAATAATTCATTTATTCATATTAACCGAGCTAGCTTCCTTCTGCTGTAACAATTAGTTTCCATAATAAACAAAGTTTACGTTAGCTAGCTAACGTTATCAAATAAAGATATCCAGATATTGTAGAAAGTGTATGCTAGTATTCTAGTAATGCTAGAAGCAGTTAAATAATTAAAATATAATTTCTAGCCTCGTTTTATTGTCATTGATTATGTGTGTTACTAATTACTTGTAGTACATTTACATTACATTAGCTAACTAACGTTAGCACGCCAGCCGGTTTTGGCCTGGTTTGGCTCACTCACACCAGACACCGTAAACGGGCTCTGGCCTTACTGTGATGTCCTCTAGGCCAATCAGAGGACAGAACTGTCGGCTCTGGCCACAGTGAGCTTAGACTCCTCCTTGTGGCTGTAGTTGTAATTACATTTCATGAAAACCATGAGCAGATGGAAAACATGATAAATCCCCCAATTCTTAGCTACCACTAACTGTATAAGCCAAGCCGAAGAACCCCCAACAAGACCCTGTCCTGTTAGTATTTATCCACTTTTCATGGTCTAGTGCCACCATCTGGTGATCGCTGCTAATACATGCATATGCTTGCAATGCGCAGTCAAGGGGGAAATGTGGAGGGACAGGGGGGATGGGGGAGGAAGTGGGGGGTTGAGGGGTGGTAAATGGGAGGTTGGGTGGTTGAAGTGGGGGTTGAGGGGAGAAGTGGGGGCTAGGGGGGACTGAGGGGGCTGAGGGGAGAAGTGGGGGCTAGGGGGAGTGAGGGGGATGAGGGGGAAGTGGGAGGCTGGGGGGGGGACTGGGGGGCTGAGGGGAGAAGTGGGGGCTAGGGGGAGTGGGAGGCTGGGGGAGAAGTGGGGGCTGTGAAGGTTGAGGAGACTGTCAGTGCTGTGCAAGAGCTATTCCTTTTTATTGTCCCACTTGTAACCGTTTGGTCATAACAGCCAATTGAATATGGCGGCCTAACAGGAAATGGCCTTATCTCAACCAAACTTTGGTCTGCTGGTATGAAACTGCTTTTGTTGGCTTAAGGAAATCTTATTAACATAACTAAATCCTTCTGACTTTTGCAAATTAGCCAGCTTCGGCTGCTTGGCCCCCTCATTGCTGCTTGCAGC
>JAODXP020000016.1:33817749-33855625 GCA_027497455.2 Sardinella longiceps
TGTTTTGTTTTTGCTTTGTTTTCTGTGGCCACATTAAAATGACACTCCCCTTGTGGAGAAATTGTTGGTTTTTGACAAGGCATTCATTCATGAGCATGAGCTATCTCAAATTTTCAGCTGCTGAGAGCGGAACATGATCCACTAGTTTGTGCCTTACCCAAAAAGGGGAAAGTCTACACCAATACCATTTCGGTTGAAAAAATTTCAGTTGCCCATTTCTGTAGACAAAAATAAACAAAAGATAATAACACATCAGCATTGTTATGATAATATAAAACATGGCAAGTGTGCATCAGAGAAGATGGAATTTATCCTGAACAAATGAATGATTGATGTTGTGTTATCAAGATAATCATCCATCACCAGCACCTACCGGGGATTATGAGGATATTAGATCTTGCTTATCAGGGTCACCATTATGGACTTGTTAGCAGCTGTGAAATAACTGATAAATCTACTAAGACAACCAACTCAAATCAAACTAGACTGCTTAAGATATGTCAATATGACTGATTTGACAAGGAAAACACTAAGCACCCCGCTGAGCTTCAGCAACTGTCCCTGTGCAAACAGGTAAGGAAAAAAAGGCAAGGAAAAAAAAAAAAACTTTACACACCACCCCACATATAGGTAGAATTTCTACTGTGAAATGTAAATAGAATGGTAACCGTACCAAAAATAATGAGCTTCTCCTTACATTCATCAAGGAGCAGGTGATGATAATCTGTGGTGTGAAGTCTCTCTGCAGAAATCTTTTAAAAAGCAGAACGGGAGAGAACAAACACCTGGAACCCCTTTAGGTGAGAGGACACTACTCCTGTCAGGCGTAAAAAAAAAAAAAAAAAAAAAAAAAAGTCCTTGTCATCCCGGATTTTAATTGGCTGCTTTTGAGGTGGTTCATCGTCTGCAAGATGAAGAAACCGCTTCCCTTCAAGGGGTGGTGACAGCGGTGCGCTGCACAGGGTAGCAAAGAGCATGGAGTATAGAGATAGGAAACCAGGCACCAAAAATAAAATGCACGGCACATTCACACTGCCTATACCAGCACAAAAAAAATAAAAACATAGTAGCACATCTGAATCTCATATCTGCTTCCAGTTCCTGAAGGGGTACATTGCCTTTTAAAAGAAAAAAATGCAATTAAAACATGCTGCCCTGTTGTTCCACCTGGCTGCCTATACTCGTTAACCAGTTTATAATCAACAATGTGCTAGCACTAATTTTCTCACCCGACTCCCGTGAGATTAGATAAGGGAGGCCAGGAGAATAAAAAAGCTGTGCTGGCTGGTGGCAGTCCGGTGAAATGGCCGAAGGCAGACGGTGTGGAGGGGTGTTGGGTGGGATTATTCTTGGGGAAGGCCTGGTTGCTGAGGCAGGCTGATAACATGGCCAGAGCCTCTTGCATGAGCAGACACCTGGTCCTAGACAATCCTGACGGGCACCCCTGTGGAAAACGCCTTGCTAATCGGCGCTGAGCGCGCAGAGCCAGCGTTTGCCTGGAGAGAGTGTCCAGAGTCGGGGCGCAGCTGAGCTCGAACCTGTTAAAGTCAATTATACAAGAGGGCGAGTCTGTGAGAGAGGGGGAACCATGGGTGAAATTAAATCTCGGAGGTGACACAAATTCTGTGAGTGAAAGACTGCTTTGAAATACCAATATGCTTCAGGTTTAAAATGTACTACTAAATGAAATAGCCAATCTAGTCCATGGTAAAATAGAGAGAACACTTTCTCACTTTACATTCATTTAGTGAGTGGGATTGTTAGCTATCCAGGATCCATCCCTTATTGAAAAATATATAACATATTACAAGAACTACCATCATATTGCAAAAACTGGATATCACTACACTACACTGCCCAAGGCTCTGGGTTTCAGTCAGACGATGAAAATAAAAGATGACAGAGTCGTACACAAAAGAGGATATTGAAACCAAGCTGGCCTGCATCACGCAGAGTAGTACACATCAAACAATTTTCATTTACATTTTTTGTTACTTTAATTATATTTCTGTATTGATAGGGACAAAAGCTAATTGAGCTGTTTCACATGCTTCAGTTGACATGGTGATTTGTATTTGCACATGTCGTGTAACAGTTATTTTCAGAATCATAACTCCAATGTTGAGCACATCAAAGCCAAAAGAGTGTTTAATTTCATGACTTAGCTGCTCATGTGAATCCTATCCTATCATCTCAAATCCGATATGGCCTACAGGCAAGAGAAAATTTGCTAGTGAGTCCAAGGCAATCGCAGACACTTGGGCAATACATAGCTCTAAATCAGTCCAAAACAAGCCTGGCATAATTCAAGTGTAAATCCAAACCTTCAAAGTGAAATTGCATGTCATCCTCTTAAGGGCATTTTATTTATGGATGAAATTTAGCTGGGAAACTACCATCTATCAAGTATATTTGGAGATGGGAAAGGCTTTTCGTTTGCCAAAGGAACCTCACAGGACACTTATGTTGTGAGCAACAACCCCCATTGACGGTCAAACAGACAACATCTTGCCAGTACAAGAATGGCGTGGCATATTAACATTAACATTGAGGCATGTTTTTTTCCCCTTATCAATGCTCTTACCTGAGCTGTGAGAAAAATATTGGTCTAATAAGATGTTTAGGCCACCACTGTACAACTCAATATTTAATATTTAAATCTAAATGTCAGCACATAATTCCCTCTGACCTTTTAAATGAAGTCCTAAAGTCAATGATGTGATGATTACCCAAGACAAGAATGCCATTGCCATTGCATTTGTATAAAAACACACACCATTTTAATATCTGCATCTTATTACTTCATTTAACCTTTTGCAGATATTACAGTGCCTGCTTGCATGTAATTAAAAGAAATAAAGCAAACGTCTGGCATTCAACCCTATAATCTCCAAAAACAGCAAAGGCCGATAAGGTTTTCTAAAAATTCATCTTATTAGGCCTATTCTTATTTTAAATAAACAAATTGTGGTCCAATCCTATTTTGAACTGAGGTAGCACATTAGGTCAAAAGTCCTTTTAAAGAGGCAGCTGCCACACAGAGTTTCAGCCTCTTTCTTTGCCCTGGGATGACAAGTCATGCACAGGCTCAGAGATAAGGACAGTGGGACAATAGAGAAGGCCGTAAGAAAGACCCCCAGCCGTCTCTTTGCTTCAGCCAGTAGATCATCAGCGTGCAGCCAAGTGCGGAGACAGACAGCTGGCGTGCAGCCTGTGTCTGGGGACTGCTCCAAGAGCATGGGTGACTTCTTCCATTGATCCCACATCTGAATCAGTGAATTGGAGATTAAAAAGTCCCACCGAGTGATCCCATTCACTGCAGTGTGGCTGAGGCCGCCTGCCCTGTCCACTTCAAGAAAAAAAGGACTTTGTCATGCTGACGTCAACTGGCCATTCAAAATATTTATGAAGCGTTCCCTCATCAAACTGCTCATTACAACCATTACATAAAATAAAGAGTTTAAAAGGGCTACAGCAAGAATGGAATACTGTGCCTTTAAAAACAGTGCAGATGAGTTTGCATAGCTATTTAAATCATACTGATCTCATTGACTGAAATCACACTGAAATAAATCTGAGAGAATTGCTAACGGGGAAGAATTACAGACACATATGAAACAAATGAGTGTGGTTAGAAAATCGCTTTACATTAATTTTGCTCTATTCAGCAAAAGAATATTGAGGCAATTACACCTGCTGACATTTACATTTCAATAGTCTCTCTCTCTGCCGCTTGTGACATCCATGTACTGTAGGCCTACTGTATGCATCTCATGCAGCTATATCCCAGAGCTCCCTCTATTCAAACACCTGTCTCACCCTTCCACCAGCAAAGAGTGAGAAATTGAGAGACAGCAACACACAATAAGTAATGTAAGGCAATGACATTGCTTTCTTTTGACTGCTTCTGTTATGGCCAGCACCTGTCTCACAGCTGGTTTGCTGAAATGTTCCTCAGCTTATAGCTCGAATATGAAAAAAATTGCTTTCTTCATTCACATTTCTCCAGTACATCCATACTGTGGTCTCCTTGAACCTTCTGTAAAGGATAGTAATTCACCACTCTATTGGTTTATAACTGCATGCCCTATTACAGAACAAGACAAAAGATGCCCTCCAAAAGGCGCAAAGCAGTGGCACCAATGATAAGTGCAGCAGAACAAAAGTGTAATCCTGCTTAAATTATCTTGGGTATTAGGAAAAAAAAAGGGCAGAGCTCCCGCCTCCCAAACTCGCAAGAAACCTTGAAAACCATGAGACAGATGTTCAGTGGCAGACTCTTTCTCTCTCACAGATTTTCTCTCTCTCTCTCTCTCTCTCTCTGATTCTCTGTCTTCATCTCTCTCACACATTCCCTTCCTCTCAGATTTTCCCTCTCTCTCAGATTTTCCCCCCTCTCAGATTTCTCCTCTCTCTCTCTCTCTCTCTCTCTCTCTCAGATTGTTGTCCTCGCCTTGACTCTTCCCTCACCGGTGCACTAGGGGTAGTTCAACATTCTGTGGGGAGGTTGTAGTGGGCTCCACACTAGCATGGCTTGGCACAGCCTCCCCAAACTCATCTCCTGTGACCCCGGCCTACTACAAGCGTTGATGAGGGAAGTCAGGGAAGAAGAACAAGCAATGATTCATGCCATTATTCATTCTGGAAGCCATTCTACTGAGACCTGCAATTTACTGAACACTGAGTTGCAGAATTTTCCCAGCTTGTTATTGAAAACATGTGAAATTCACTTTTAAATAAATAAATACATTTACTTTAAATCTTCACATTCTGCTGCAACTTCAAGTTTCTATCGGAGACCAATACAGTCAGATAAAGGTGTCAGCTGCCTGCCTCCTCATGAGCTCAAATCACATCTAAGGGGTTTTTCCATGTGTGTGCCCATCCTTGTATGATAGCATGGAAATCACAGACACCAACCCTGTATCAAAGGCGACAGTGCCATGTATCACTGAACCCTGGCTGTCTGACCTCCCCTGCTGTTGTGCCTATTACGGTTCAATTAACGCCAGTGGCGTGCTGTGGCCAGAAGGAACAGCTGCTGTGCCCAAATGGCAGTGATTCAATAAAGACCGCCGGCAGGGGGATGGAAACTTGAGGCAACCTCTCGCATACACCTTGCACAAGGGGATACAAAATGACTCAGTTTAAGCGGAAAAAAGGGGGTGGGGGATATAGTGACCTGTGCTACCAATGCAAACATCTTGGGATATGTAGTCCCCAGCAGGAAATATTGCTGAACTGGGCCATATGGCTAATTGGATTCTAGTCACTAGATTGGATTAGTTACATTACTCCAAACCAATCAGCGATCTTCTGATTCCTGGCCCAAAAGCCTGTGGAAGAGGTTTAAGTCCATTTTAAAGTACAGAACTGATGACAAAAGGTGTATCCATCTGAGGCAGAAACATAATCTCATCTGGAATTAGCTCTGCTTTTTCAGAGTAGCAAACTAAACAAAAGTGAGTCAGCAGCACCTTTATAAATCATTTAGTTTCTTAGTAACACAACATTGCGTGAGATGCTGGATATACTATATACACAATTTATAAAACGTTATCATGGCCAATGATAGAGGTAGTTCTATTATAATGAATGTATCCAGTAGAACTATATGCATAATAACGAAGCCTTCCCGATTCCTTCCTAGCTTCTGAGCTTATCATTTATCTGAGGGGAAGCTTTCATCACGGGGACACAATATGTGACAGGTAGTGCAGACGAGTAACATAATATCTCAGACATTTCAGAAAAATGAAAATTCTTCCACCTCAAAAAAAAAAAAAACCTCTCTTGCCTCATATGTAAATGAAACCAATCCAACATGCAGGGGTGAAGACTTCTTATCACTTGTATGGTAGATCAAAGAATGACAACCAAATTTTGGGGAAATGAGTAGGCTATATGTGAAAGCACGAAGAGAGGGTGTGTCACATCATAAAAAGTACCCTGAAGCACCAAGGAGTGAGTACCATCTAAGAACCCTAGATATACATTTGCAGACAGTAATTTGAAAGTAATTCAAAAGAATATCCATCTTAAACTGATGGTTGTGAATTCAGTGCCAGAGATCCAAAAGTCATTGCCAGAGGTTCTTGTAAAACATTATAGGCATCTTGGGTCACATCCAAATTACAACTTATTACCTAAAGAAATTGAATTATATTCCTTTTAAAAACTATCCTCACAAAATAAATTCAACATAATTGAAGTTTGGTCAATAATTTCTGAAATACACAATTAAAAAACATGACTTTTGAATATTTTCAATGGATTTATAGCGTTTTGGAATCAATCTCTTACAGTGAGGTGCAGATAAAGGCAGAACCAGACTCCAGTTATCTGCAGAATTGGTAGCTATCCCAGTAACATAAATACGTGTATAAGAGCACTGAGAGTAGAATTTCATAGTATGTGACCTTTAAAACCTGCTAACAGCATTGCTGATCAACCCATATAAAATGAATACACCCAATGAGAGTACAGTGAAAAACGATGGCACTTCTCTACAAGGAATATACCAGTGTTTCTTCTGCTGTTTCAAACATTTCTAGTTTGTGGACAGTTAACTGTAATTTGTGCTGGCATAGTAAAATGGCATATCATTTGAACAGACTGAGAAATGGGTTTTTGCTCACTGGAACTCCATGGCAAGCCGCATTTGATCAACAGAGCCCATCTCACACATCCAAATGCATTCAATCTAGAAATCTTAAAAAGCTTACCATTCAAATTACCAATGTGAAATAATACATATTCTTTTTCTTAATAAGGATCTCCATCGATCTACTGGAGCTCAAGCAACACTGGAGCTATGGGAATCACTTTAACACCATAACCAAACAGGTGAGTGGCCACTGGGTCAATGAGGTAATGTGGACATAGTCTTTAAAATGTGTTCATTATTTGACTTGCATAATGCCAGTATACTGGTGACTGTATTTTTGCACATACTATTAGGCTCTTTCAGTCAGAATCACAGAGGTACTGGCAGCCATATTGTTGACACAGAATCAGTCCATTACTGCAGCTGTCTATGAGATCTACACTAGCTTTTTGATACCCACTGTCTGAAAACATGAAGGGAAATACGACTAATAATTGCACAGGAGAGAATGTTCCGAGCGTTTCTGCAGTTGAAACACTTCAATTAGGCTAAATGTCATTTTCAAAGAGGGAAGACTGAAAGCTAACAACTCAATTGAAATTAGCCCACAAGAATTACTAATGCAGTAATGGTATGTCAATGATGTGGCCACTTGTGAAAGAGTCCATATGGGTACATGAGTAGCAATGACATCTGCGTGAATAAAAACTGCAAAAGATATTCTAGATATTCTATTCAACATCCACTGCCAACTCAATAGACCATTTCAGATAGCATTTTCCATGGCAAACTGGGCTCCATAACTTTATAATTTACTACAATTTCTCTACGATACAGTCATACAGTCATACAGTCATTAGCTTTACAAATAAGTGCATGAAAATAAACCAGTGTGAACTATCTCTACACATACAGACACAATTTTTACACTTCACTGTTTTCCACAAGAGTACTTTATCCTCACAAGGTCACCTTTAGGAATACTATCTGTTAATAAATTCAGAAAACAAATGGAAGCCCATCTAGACTATGTACTTGAGGTCATCAAAATGTTGACAATGCAATTAACATGAAAAACGAGGCGCACAACTTTTTAGTGTACACAGGTGCTTTTGTACTTCACAGAACTGTTCCATACAGTCTTGCTGGCACCTGAAAGGTCTCAACCCCCATCTTTCAGCTGTACCTGTGAGACCCCTTTTCTTAGTAATTACACCTCATCCTACAAACTTGGCAGAGTATGAGGGGACCGATTACATCTCACCTTCACTTAACCTTAGGAACCAAGTGTGACTCTGCCAGCTCCCCTCTGCTAAAGGACCGCTGCATTACTTAATCAACTGATAATAAAAGCAGATAAAAGAGCAGATTCCATTAAATGTTGGAATAAGTCTTCTGCTTCCTGTTTGTGAAGAGTTAGTGGGGTTGTATAACACCCGGGCTGGGCGGTAGCTTTCTGAGGGGGCGGCCTAGGCTCTTAATGAGGTCCTCTAGAAGATGTGGAGTCAGCAGAATGAGGAAATCAAAAAGAGGAAGGAGAGAGAGAGAGAGAGAGAGAGAGAGAGAGAGAGAGAGAGAGAGAGAGAGAGAGAGAGAGAGAGAGAGAGAGCGGGAGGGAGGGACAGAGAGACAGGGACAGAGAGAGAGAGAGAGAGAGAGAGAGAGAGAGAGAGAGAGAGAGAGAGAGAGAATTGACAGAGAAAGCTCCAATAAAAAAAAAATATATATATATATATATGATAGAAATTTTATAATGTCAGCAGTCACAAATGCATGTAATGGTCATGTCAAAGCTGACGTGCCAAGTAAATCTGTTAGCCTAGAGTTAAACAGGGAAGTGCACGTGCACCTTGCACTGAAACTGTCTTTATTAGCATCTAATGATAATGGATGTTAGTGGCTTACTGAAGCTATTAACATGTTTGGAAACTCATTAGACAATACCATTATGCCACGTATACAACAAAATACAATCACTCCAGCTATCAACATGCTCACAGCATTGTTAACCTTGTCCTTTGGGTAGTGCACTATTGTAAATACTTGAAAAAAATGTTAACCTTGTCCTTTTGCTACAGTAGATGCACTATTGTACTGTAGATACAGAACAGAACAGAAACAATAAGATGAAAAATGAAATGAAAAAATTATATAAAAAAAAGGTTTATATCATTAAAATATTTTTTTTAGATATTCCATTTTGCTAGAGGCGGTTTCATCACAATCACAAAAGAGATATAAATGTTTTACTTAAATTTAACCTGAATCAAGAATACCAATATAGGAAACTGAGGGAAGTTTTCATAAATGCAATCAAGGCTAGTTGTACTGTATGTTGTTGGCTGTGATCAGACTTGAAAATCAAAACTGAACTAGGCAATGCCAGGGTAAGAGGAGTGTTGTTTAAAAAAGGTACAATGAAGAACAGGGCGCCAGTGTGCGAGCGAAAGGATTTTGTTCCATTCTAAACGCACTTATTTTCCTATTATAATGGCCAACAGACAAGCATTATCCCACTTATTATACAGGTACTTGCCAAAACAAGAAGAGAAAACTCTACACAATACTCAAACAAACTAAAATGTCTGCTTTCACTTTTCATGACGTTTCATTGTGATAAGTGAATGACTCACAGATTTATATGAAGATGTGAATATAAAGAAAAAAAACCTGTTGCCAAAGACAGCATTATACTTTTGCAACGGTCATTACACAGGAAATAACTGACCTCTTAACATTGGGAAGGCTGATGTAAATGTCCTCCTACGCATTTAATAATTCCATGTATAGTTCAGGAACTAACAACCCTAATAATCAAGGAATTTCAGCTTCATTAGCACGTTTGTAGGAACTATTACTACCAATTACTACATAGTTGAAGACTAGAAGCTGGTGTGAGCAAATTAAACAGACCCCGATCAAAGTCTTGATGTCTTCTTAATCATGCTGCAATTATTATAAATAAAAAGGTCATTGTCTTGAATAGGGCTTAGATGACAGTCCATTTCCATTCATAGTAAAACCTTTTCCCTTCATCTTGACAGAAATCTAGACAGACCAGTGGTTTAAATTTTCTAAATCCTGTCAGTCTCTCTGGCCCTGTTAGGCCTGGTTTTCGTTTGTTTGTTTTGCTTTTTTCCCCTTAAAGCTAGAAAATAGATGAAACACATCAATGTGTTTTTTTTAATATTGACAAAATTCTCACTTTTATTTACAACTCACCATGTTGTCTACTTTAGAATTTTGTCTCTTCAACATTCTTATTTACTATTTAACAGCACCCTGAACCCATCAAGGCCAGTGCTGAGTCTGGTCTCTGAAACTAGTCTGCTTGGCAGAAGTGTTGCCAGATCTCACGTGAATAAACTACTGTACCTGGACCCAAAAACAAGCCCAAAATAAGCAACCAAAATTCAAACACCAATAATTATTCTTTTCCAATGATAGAGAGGGTGTCTGTAAAGTAAAGTTTCATCAATGAAAATAGACTACTAAATAGGCTACTAAGAGATGCTCTCTCTATATTTCTCCCTTGCTCTCAGAGCTGTGTGTATGCTTGTGACAAGCCCAACATTGCTTATAATAAGCAGAATTGGAATCCCTGCATTTTAGGATGTGTGGCCCATCTCTCCTTAGCCCCTGCCCCTGTGACTAGGAGGCCCTGTAGCTCTGTTCCAAATGATACAGTAGGTAGGGGATAGACTCAGAGCAGGGGTGAGGTTTCACATTAGCATGTTAGGATATTGAAGAAATGGCTGCACTTTGCATCATTGCAGAATCTGAAATTAGCATACTCTGGCAGAAACTTCCACTCCCACGACAAAAGTTCTCAAGTTTTTTTCTTCTTTATCTTAACATTCAGTAGCTTGTTGCATCATGAAAAAGAAAAATGAGAGGGAGGAGGAGAAGGAAGAGGAGGATGAGGAGCACTACTGTGCCAACCCTACAGCTTTACAAGAGAAGACATGAAACAAATGGACTGCAAAGTTTGACTGGGGGCCATAAAATAGGGTCTGCCATCAAATCAGCATGGGGATCATGACATAGCCTAAGACTTCCAACAGGCAGAATCCAGATAAGAAAGATTTTTCTGTAGTAATTTCAGATATACTGTAGGTACCATCCATGTTAGCGTGGCAGAGATTACAATCAAATCTTGACCTAAATACAAATCCAAACAATTAGTTGAGATGACGTGTTGTTGATTATGATGTTGACAAATCCAAAAAATTAGTTGAGATGGTATGTTGTTGATTATGATGTTGACAAATCCAAAAAATTAGTTGAGATGGTATGTTGTTGATTATGATGTTGACACACAATTGGGAATAACAGGTTTCCCACGTTGGCACAAATTACAGTCGAATAAGCAAAATCATTTTCAACACCTTCAAGAAGGAAATAAAACTGACAACTTTGCTGAAACTCTCAAATTATAATCAAGTGCTACCACTGAATGAAGAGAAATTACTTACAAGCAGCACATACCAATTTGCACATAATGAGCAAAATAACTAAATAATAAAAACAATTCAATCCTAACCGAGTTTGGTGAATGAGGAAAATATGTATCATATATGAGACTATATGTGTTTTAGGTTAGAGTAGCTACAAGTA
The DNA here is from genome assembly GCA_027497455.2 of Sardinella longiceps. NCBI lineage: Eukaryota > Metazoa > Chordata > Actinopteri > Clupeiformes > Clupeidae > Sardinella > Sardinella longiceps. The sequence goes on from JAODXP020000016.1 coordinate 33,828,974, forward strand.
ACCTGGCAATTTATCATGAACGCTAATGTACCTTTCTCATACATTAAAGGAGCATATTTCTCAGCACTAATAAGGATATTAAAGATCCCCTATGTAAGTTCTGGTTGAGCCATCTACAGGGATAAAAAACCAAGCTGCTACCAAACATTCCAGATAGTCCTCCATGTGGAGTTGATGGAGGAGGCCACTACTAAAATGTAAGCCTATTGGCAGTCAAATGGACTCACGTTGTAATTCAATTACTTGCTCCAGCTAAGTCATGGGATCTAGCTTCCCTGCTAACTAAAACACACTGTATGTGATTCTTCGGGGGAAACTGCAAGTTCTATAACTCCGGCTGGGAGGCAGCCACAAGCTCACAAGGGTGCGCATTACTCCAGAACAAGTCATTTACCAGTCCCAATGAGTTCCAGGCAATTTCTATAAAGATACAATTTTTGTTTATTTCTGCATAGGGATTCTTTTTTACTAGAATCTGAAATGTGAGACTTGGGAGAGAAAAAAAACCTCCCAGTCAATATAGCTGCATGAGTTGCAGCACTAAAATGGAATCTGATATATTTGAGGTGCATCAGTCTATTTATGAGACAGTTATGCCAGCTCTTGAAACGTACAGTATAAATCAGATTGAGATTTAGCAGAGGCTTCAGATCGCGGCTATGCGTCAGCGCTGACTGAACCCTCCGTTTGATTTGGTTAGAGAGGGATTCTGGAGGTACTGAGAAGAGAGAGCCATTACAGAGTGCAGGAATGCTATTGCTATATACCCTTTGGAAAGGCTGGCACCTAGCTGTGGCAGTGCAGTGAACTCACTAAGGGCAAATCCAATAAAAATGGTAGTGGAGCGACAGGTTCAATCTTTCAGCACCTGATTGTGCCTTCCTCAGATTGAGGTGTGGGGGTAAGCTGAAAAATAACACAATTATTTGTTTCTGAAGCTTTTGCTGTAAAGTCTGTCAAACTCTACGAAATGGAAACCCCCCAAACACTGATGAGAAATAGAAAACAAGATGTCCTCTGAGCGATTACACTTTTCCCCCCAGAATGTACCAGCTTGGACATCAACCATTTTTATTTCTCGCAGTGAGACAAGCGCTCGTAAACCTCGTTTTTGATCTGACCGAGTTCATTTACCTTGCAAAATGACTAATCCTTCACCACCAAGACAAATAAATAGAATAAAATAAATAGACAGTGTAGCTGTCAAGCATGGTCAGAGTGATGCTTAAACTCAGCACTACACATTCCTTGCCAAGGCTCTATTGTTAAGATCACACATTTGGCTTTCAGTGTATTATTTGTATGCTATTGCACTTTCATCTGCTCAACTCATACTGTGTGTGTCCATTCAGCTGTTTCCTTTAAACAAGAGGACGAGGCTGATATTGATATTTTGAAAGATAATGCCACCAGAGAGCTAGCATCTGCAGCTTTGATGAATGAGGCCTTAAGGCCAAGGACGGGATTACACAAAACAGCCTCAATCTGTGCCTTGCATGTCAAGGCAGAAAGAGGAGATAGATTGATAGTAGTGCATCCTGAGATGTGATTATGATTATGATTATGGCAACAACTGTACAATGATGGCAGTGGAGATTATTTTATCACCAATCAATTTCTGCACAGCTAATTCCGGCTGATTCTTATACAGGATGTCTAATCCCACTCTCTAATATTGTAAGCAATATGCATTTTAGGTGAACGATTACAAACATATTTTTTGATCTGGAATCATTTCACAACAACAACAGCAAAAAAAAACTTACATTACTAATAAGTCATATGAAACTGCAACAGCTTATCACACAAAAAAAAAGACAAAAGAGCAATGCACAAAGCTTGGCCATGCCAAGTCCCTGGCGCTCTAATCAATCCTAAGGCGGTTTACTGTATCGTATGACCTCTGAGTGTTTCAAGCAGATTAACCTGGGTTAAATGACAGTCTCACCATTTGCCAGTGACAAAGGGGCTGAATCACAATCAATAGACACACTAATCTAGATTCTGTGACACACCAGCCTGAAAGGGGGTGACCTATATTTCTTCAACTTGTGAAGGTCATAAATTTAATCAGTCCCACAAGAATGACACCAAACTAACTCCATCTCCAATATGATCTTCATTGTTACTATTTTTCACGTGCCAGAAGAGCAACTAGGTTCCACATTCATGTAATGCATTTCAGTGAGCCCAATGAATTCAATCGAATGCTTGCAATCTCAAAACCAAGATGGCCCAACTCATTTCCATGCCCTGGCTCTCTGCTTTAATAGGTTACCGTCTGTGTGTGTGGCTGGCTATTTTTTCCATTTTCTTGCTGTCCCCTACTTCCTCTAAAACACCTCGAGACAGATGCACACAGACGCACACAGCCAGAGACACATGCATGCACACACACACAAACACAAACACAGACACACACACATGCACATATTGTTGGAAAGGAAATGATATCAAAACAGTGAATGTCAAGCTAAGACTGTCTTATAACACTGCCAAATGTGTATTATTTAAGTTTGACATATTTTTCAAAGTGTAGTCTGGTTATATGGAGTCTATTTTTTCCAGTCTATGTACTTTGGAATTTTATGAGCAGGTAATGTATCATTAGGGGAATTCAACAGCAGCTCATAAAATTCAAATAGCAAAGACAGCACATAGAGAGAGTCAAACCTGCAGCACTCCACCAGTCTGTCGTAAAACTCAGGATAATTGAAATGCCGTTTTTGGTGTCCTTCACATGCCATCGGTGAGTTTAAAGAGAATCTGTTGCAGTGAAATTATTTACATGACACATAAATGCTATGAATTTATCAAGAACTCAACTTGCTGCTAGCTCAACGAGGCCCAAGATCAGAAAAAAACTGGCTCATTATGCACCAAGGAGATGTCTCCCCAACAGAGGAGGGTGAGGAGAGGAGGGCCCTGAATCTTTGTACTATTCGGCATTCTCTCCCAACAGAAGCACAGTTAAAGGGGTCTTTGTGGAGAGACCCAAAAATAGCCAAAGACTGGAAGGACAGAGCGCATTTATGCCTTCCATTCTGGGTGGCTGGCTGGCTGGCTGGTTGGTTGGCTGAATCAGGCTCCTGCTTCACCCATAGGCCGGTATAATTAATCCCTGGATCACTCGAGCAGCACTGAGGCAGAGAGAGAGAGAGATAGAAAGTTCCTAGAACAGGAGCATAAAGGAGCGTTGAGTCAAGTGCTCTGCTGAGATGATGCTGTGCCTGAGCGCTCAGAGAATCATTGTGAGGCTTATCTCCTATGGAAATGGAGTCTTGTAATGCCTGCAACATGCTATGCGCTCAATCAAAACAGCTTTCAGACTTTCGAATGAAAACAATGGAAATGCTGAAGAATACCTAATTGACACGAGATGGCTGAGTTCATGCAGTTTCCATGCCCACAATCTCTGGTTTCTGAATGATACTGGGCTTACATGGCTTGTTTTTAGCTTTCAACATATGCATTTGTATCTAAAGCCAGCCAATTAGGAAAGCACTTCTTTGTTGTCACTAAGATGCAATGAACACTCATCAAGACCTTTAGTCTCTGCATAATATGATACCGTTGATTGCATGCAGTGACAAAAACATGCTGTTATCAATCATTCATATGAGCCAAAGTGTCCATACAAATTTGTTCATACAAATGTTTTGACAGATGATGCACAGCGGAAAACACAACAGTTCATGAGCAGAGCCACCTTAATTGGAATGACATGACTTCAGGCAAACTAGAGGATAGGACATTATTTCCAGAGCACAGAAAGTTATGCTCCACATCTTCTGGGGGAAAAGAGAGAGAGAAAAAAAGAAGTTCCCAATGCTCCAGCTATGGCTCTCCGACACAAGATAGCAGCCAGTTGTAGAGAAGTCATTATCTTGTTGTTTGGAGGCAGACAGACTGCATTAATTAGATGCAAAAGGAACTGTGGAAATGCATATTGTGGCGCAGCAAATGTTAAAGAGGACAGCGAGAGCCATCACGCAGTCTGCTTCTGGGTTGATTCTGATGAAATAATGAACTACCAGGGGAGCCTCTCCTGTACTAGGCGGCTCACTGTATTTTAAACAGGCTGTGTCCCAGCCAGCCCCTCGCAGTACCGATCAGGCTGATAATAAACGGGTTTGGAAGGCGCAGGCCCTAACGCAATCACCATAAACAAATGTTCCTCACAGCAGTTGATCCCCGTATCTCCCGAGAACCAACACATCTGCTGTATCTCAGAAAATGTGAATAATTTTCCCAGGGTGCGGCTTGAGCTGCTGTCCCCTCCATCCAGAGTTGTCATCTATATTTGGCAATGTGTTTCAGACCTATTTTTTTCATATACTTAAAAAGCACCAAGGCCACATCCAAAACAAGACTAAGAAAGAAAAAAAGAATGCACACATCTGCTACTGTACAGATTAAAGAATGGAGCTCAGTGCGTACCTGTTTATATACACTGACCTCTAAGAGTTCAGCAATGACAGGACGCACTGAATTGTTGGAGAACAAATCAAGCGTGTTCTCAAAACTTCAAAATGCAGCACACCCAAAGGCAAAGAAATTTTCTGGAAAATAATTCAAGGACAATTCTGAATGGACTATGAAAGCCCTCAGACGTTCCCTTAAACTCTTATCTTCTTAAGTTCTTAAACTGAATGCTTGTCAGTCATTGTACTCACATTGAAGTTGAGAGATGCACAGAGGGACACAAATATCCCAAACCTGACGGGTATTAGGAACTTCAGAGGAGTGGGGTTAACTGGAGGAATGTTGCCGCAGACAGTTCCTGACGTGCTGGTTTTACCAGTGGGCTGGGAATCTCTCATTGGAAATCTGCTCACATCACAGAATCTCTGTGAAAAGCATGAAGGGAGAAGAAGATTCAGATGTGGAGCCGTGTGTGTATCTGCCTGAACGTGGGTGGATGGGCTCCTGTTTACATAATTATGCACCTCCTGAATCGCTGCTTAATAATAAAGGTAATTAACAGATTGAAAGATACGCCGCAGTCAGACAAATATTAAATTGAAGAACAGCCCTATGGATAGCTCAGTAGCACAATTGTGGACATTTTGAATTAGCCAGACTCCAAATAAATTGCTGTTGAGGCTCAAGAGAAGTCAGAGTAATATAAGAACTAAAATCAATATTGCTCTAGGCCTATACATATGAAATACAGTTTCAGAAACTGAGGAGTTAAATGCAACAGCCAGTAATAGTTTGACTTACAATAGCCTTTATGATAGCCTTTTTAATATTATGGTATGTAAGATGGATGCCATATACATTAGCATATTTCCTACAAGAGAAAAGCATTACACTATACTGTATGTATCTGCACATCACTACCTTGACCATTGCATCAACAAACCATTTTTATAGCCATCACACTGACAGTATTGCATTAAAAAGGAAATAGGTATAGCCCCGTAGGGCAGAAGTGTCATTAAGAAATATTGACTCAGATTTATGACTAGAAGTGACAGACACTCACTAGAAATATGTGCACACAGTTGGAACAGTGGAACATCCTGTGCTCGCCTGTCTCTGAGAAGTTCACCTCAAAGAATTCTCATATCTACAAAAAAAAAGCTAAAAAAAAAAGAAAGAAAAGAAAAAATGAAAACCTCCAAGATCCAAGTGTCAATTCGTTGGCTGGCAACCCAATGCTAGAGACAGTCTCTCCTTCGGCTTACAGTCATACTTGGCCTACTTTATGCTATTTACCCTGACATCTCCTCAATGACAACAGCCAATGAATATCATTAGACGGGCGGGGGACTAATTAGAATGTGAATATGACTGGAAGGGGGGAGGCTTCTTCCCCCACATCCCCTGCTTAATATTACCTATTAAGCACTGGGAGACCTGCTTTAAATACTGTCCTCTGTGATCCAGAACTAATGGAGGTTGAGGGAAGGTGAGGCCGCGCGGTGCTCTCACCGCGAGGGTGAGCACAGTTCCCGCCGCCTGGGCCTTTGAAGCTATTCGGTCTGGCTCACTGGAAGAACTGGTGCTCCAGAGGGGATGTCAGGCATAGCACTTCAGAGGCACCAAAGAAATGTAGCGGTCATGAGCCTCTGGCATTAGCATACCAACAGGAGGCTGAAGTAATTGAAAACTGAGAACGGATACGGCTACGTGTCTTGCGGAGTGCGCGTGCTGAGCGCGCGATTGTCTATGACAACTCTCTCCTGTTTGCACACTTAAACACACACACATATGGCACACAGACACATGCACACCAGCACACAGCCCCACATATCGGTAAGACATAAGAGCCTTCATATCAGTGGTTCATCGCTTAGCCGGAGATGACCTTCAAAAGATGTGTATCTGTGGCACCACTGCCCTCAATGTCAGTGGCGGTAATGAGATCAGGGAATCACGAAAGCCCGTCTGCCGTTCCCACCAGCACAGCCCTCCAGCACACAGCCCGACTGACTGACTGGCTGGCTGATGTGCGTGCTCCAGGGGCAGCGGCGTACCCCAAAGACTGACCGAGCCAGGTCTCTCTCTTCCATAGGACACCCAGGTCTTCTGCTATTAATTACCTCAGCTGGGTGACACACTGACAGGACATAATCGGCACCCATCCAGCTTGGCTCTACTGTGATGGACAACACCCCAATCAGCATTCGCGGGGGTGGTATAGTGACACCACAAGGGCAGGAGGTCGCATATCATCTCAGTCGGCCCTCCTCAAAACTGAGCCCTTTCCTAACTGGGAGCGTGCGTGTGTGAAAAGGCATTATTGCAATAACGCCTCTTGTCTTCAAAGGATAATATTCAAACCCAGCAAAAGGGTTGACTTTCATTTGATTCATTTCTGTCTGTTAATGTTAATGTAGGCAAATTGTCTGGGCTAGGGCTGTAGAGCAAATGTCACATAATACCACAGTCTGTCAATTGTATTTTTCATGTCGTTTGCAAGAGACAACGCTGCAAAGATGAAAGTGTCTCCAAAAAGGCCATTACATTCTAACAAGCGAGGTGTTTCTTTGACATTTATAAACATAATTTTTCAGAGGCTTCAGCCTCTTACTAAAGTACAACCATTTGGAACTTTATGCACATATGAATATTCAAAGCACATTCTTGCCTTCACATTAAAGCAATGAGCAAGAAGGACAGATACTGTGTTATCTGCACCATGCCTTGCATTTCTACCGGAATACAAAGGAGGCATGAATGGTTGAAGAAGATTTGCAGATGTCCTTCTCTTTTCTGCACAGTTTCCTGGTAGTGTCTGTAGTAAAGTTATTATTCGGCATTTATATAGAGCCAGAAGTTGACATTCTCAATCACTGTCAAAATCAAAGTATGAAAAGCTGTGGAAGTTTTGGAGAACATTTTTCTGTGACTAAATTACGCAACTGTAGGCCTAGTACACAACATTTGCATTCAAAGACTGCTCAAATGGCACTCAGTCATTCTAACGAATCACTCTTTGATATTTCGATTTTTAAAGGTCAAATCCTGTTAGGGAGACATATACTAGGCCTGTGAAGTGCAATGTAGGAGCTGAGTGGGCCTTTAAATGATATATTCCCTACCCTGTGATATTCAATGTAATTGTAGCTTGGCAGGCACATATTAAGAGAAACTTGAAATGCACAACTCTCAGAAAAAGTCAATGGGTAGAAGAGATTACAGTTTGTGCTGTCTCCACTAATGACTAATGGACGCTTCCATGCATGCCAAGGCAGACCATGGCTTTTATGCAGCCACATCTTGTACCATTTCAAGGCAACAGCTCTCAAAAATGCTATGGATGGGGATGTAACATTAGCTGCTTAGGTATGGAATATCCAAGAGAGGAAGGAGCGATCAAATACGTGAACAAGCAAGCCATTCGATCAATAAAATAGGTGCTTGACTATTTGCAAGGTGTCCTGATGCAGATACAAGGTGAGATATTGTTGGAGTTGAGAATCACACACACTGTGTGAGAGATCACACATTGAGTACTTTGTGGATAGGACCCCCATGTACCTTGCACCCTCCCTCACCAGGCCTGTGAACAAATTAGGTACATTTGTTAAATCATGGCAGTAGCCCCATGTGTCTCAATCATACACAAAAATAGGCCTAAAACAACATGTTTGCTGTTCAGTAGACTGGCTGTTAATTGCAGTCGTCTGTTAAAAGTCAGCTTATTGGGTAAGGGTATATTTCATTGGTGCCATTTGCCTCTGAGGAAAGAGGGTTTGCAAATACAAAAGGGCAGCACATGTTTGATATCGCAAGCACCACACTGAAACCGTATATTTCTACATCTAACCTCAGACGAGCGAGGGAAATTTGAGATATGGTCCACTGAATGTGACATACAACCTCATAAACCAGCTCACAATATCACCCCCATCTGTCAATCAATAGTCTGCCTTGGAGTCAATTAGTGGCCTGGGGGCATAAAGAAATACAGTAGGGATCATGTGACCAACACAATAAGGCCTGAGCAGGACTTGTACTATTTTGGAGGGGGAGGGAGGAGGAGGGAGGGGAGGGAGGGGGAGTTATTCACCACGCAACTATGCCTGACTCAGAGCACTCTGTCTTCTTTATTCAAGCTATTCAAGGCTGAGGATGTGCATCAGTCTACAATGCCCATTACTCTCCCTGCCTGTCACACCTGGGGCGGCTAAGAAAGCGAAGCCTTAAAAAAGACAAGTAGCACCGTCACACAGAGCACACAGAGGGACAACAAGCTCAGCTCGGTTCTCCTAAACTCTAATTTTGCCATTCCAAAAGTGGAGTGATGTAAACTATACGTTTTTAACCGCACTGTGTGTACAGAGGTAAATGGAAAAAAATGCAGAAATGCCATCGTTCCTCCTTGTGCACTAAAAGTCTTGAATGTGGTAGTGTCATATTTTTCTTTTCTTTTTTTTTGTCTTTTTCTTACTTAACGATTTGAATGGACTTGGCCCTTATTACATTGATTGTTTAGCTCATAAAAATGTCTAACACACTAAATAAACCTGAGCTCTAAACACATAAATACCCATAAACGTCAATAACTTCATCACATTGACTGTATTAGGCTGTTTAGATCTTGACAGTACCACTACTTAATGACAAAGCAGTATATTTGCTCTAAAGGCTTATTTAAGAAGGTGCCAGAAGCTATTTGACTCGTTCATTCATTTCGTTTCATATTTTTTTAAGGTCCCACAACACTAAATAATTAATACAGGAGTAAATCGGCATGTCCAGCTCTTCATTTAATGAAAGAAACTAATTGTCTGCTTTTGATGTGATGCTCCAGTACCATCTTCCCAATAATATTAAAGCATATGGTAATCATACTAACAGAAGTTTGCTTGAGGCTATTTTTGGTTTGACTTTGAATTTATTGCATGGCCTCAATATACCAATTCAACTGGGTCCTGACAGAAAATGGGTACACAGCAGCCCCCCAAAGATTGACTGTGGTTTATTTGTCATCTATGGCTTCCTACTATTTCCACCGGAGTCATTTGGGCAGATATAAATCACTGTTACCAATCTCACATTAAAACAAAAGGGACCTAGAGGAGTAGGTTCTGGACACATCTGTTCTCAGTAACTTGACACTTTGGCATATTGACTTTATGGGGCCACAGGGTCTCTAACCTATAGTATGAACTACAATGATGCATTGCAAAAACAAATTTTGGTGTGTCTGATACAAAAAAAAACAAATCAAACACTAAATCTGCATTCATGGCATCAAATATTTAGTTATTTCCTCAAAGGTTTGAATCAGTAATCAAAGTAATCTCACAGTTTCACATGAATAGCTAAAAGCAATAAACAATTCTACAGCTGTGTTCTAACAGAATGCTTTCACCACAGAAAACATTCTACTGTCTTGATACAAGGTATGCTACTCCTTCATTTAAGAAACCTCATACAAGACTCTTTTTTCCTTTTCCCAGGACCCAGGTTTTTAGAGTTAATGTTCCATGCACACAGAGCTACAACTAATGGCAAAAAACAACCAGACAGCGGGGGATGCTGTGTGTGTGTGTGTGTGTGTGTGTGTGTGTGTGTGTGTGTGTGTGTGTGTGTGTGTGTGTGTGTGCTGCTTCTGCACATTCACAAGTACACACGCTATGGGTAATCACATCATATTCAAAGCCCAAAATACTCACAGACAGTACAGCTGACTAGCCCAAACATTGTGCAGCTGACTCCCCAAAGCCTACCAACCATGACATGTCCAGAACAAAAGAGCTGCTCCTCAGCTGGGACCAACCACAGAGCTAGCAATGGCAATATTTCTGGCCTTGACAGGAGGATACAGGAGAGATAGTGTGGGAGAGACAGAGACAGAGAGAGAGAGAGAGAAAGAGAAAACATGGAACAGTCCACAAGGCTGCTGTATCCCCCAAGAGCCAAAAGCAGAGAGCTCCGGATTTAACTTCCCATCCGCTCAACCGCAGGCATCCAGACTCCTGATCAGCCGTGACCAATTACCTGGCTGAGTCCCGGAACACCTGGGCTGCTCTCCGCTCAGCTCCCCCATTGGCCAGTGGGTGACTTCATTCATTTAGAGCTCCACTGTCATCTATAATTCATGCGCTTGGAAACAACTGGGCTCTGTAGCACTGCTATAGCACCGCCGCCTGTGCCACTTCTCACATACACAGCTTCCGCCTCCCACTACCTCCTGCCACGCCGTGTGCCTCACAAAGTTGCCATCATCTCTGTATCAGAGCAGCAGCAGCATCAGGAGGACTTACATAACCCCCCCTTCTTTGGACTCTCACCCAATTCACTTGGGTCATCTAAAAACACTAGGCTTTGCACTTAGTACATTCGTGCCTCAGATGCATGTTTTTTTTTTTTTCCTACTGTGTCTACAAGAATAAGAAGTGCGAAACACTTCACAACCACTCCTAGCAAGCAAGCCAGTAAGATCCGATAAGCAGCCCATCTAGGGAGGCGTGACACATCTCCGAGCACAACTGTAAATCTCACTGCAGATAGAAAAGGAAAATGCACACAACTTACCTGATGTGATGCTTAGACCGCTGCTCTCTCTCTTTCTCACTCTGTGCGTGTATGTGCGTCTCTGTGCGCGAGTGTGCGCGTATACGTGCTGGAGGGAGATGGAGAGAGCGGGAGAGCAGAGGAGAAAGAGAGGGAGAGGGACAGACACAGAGAGAGCGGAGTGAGAGCGAGGGAGAGGGAGAGGAGGAGGACAGCAGCTGCCGATGTGACAGCCCAGCGCTCATTGCACTCTTTTTTACTGAGAGACGCTCCAGCTCCTGGAGGTGGTACTTCTCAGCCGAATGACATGTGCTTCTCTCTTTAAACTCATTGGCTAAGAGGGATGATTCCTATTTAGCCAGTCCCGCTGTCTCCAAGTAAGCCTCCTCCCCTTCTGAGCATGCACACAAGCGCAGACACACACACACACACACACACACACACACACACACACACACACACACACACAGACACACGCACACACTACACATACTTCTCCTTTCTCCTTGTCATTCTCTGCCCTCCTTTTTCCTTTTTATCTAATCTAATCTCTCCCTTCCCATCCCTGCCTCTCTCTTCTATCCAATACCACTTGTCTTTGTTTTAAACCTATCCTTCCTCCCCAAGGGACTCTTTTTGTCTTTTCTCCCCATCTCCAGGAATATCTCTACTTTCACACACAATTGCTTGTGCTTTGTCTAGTTTGTCCATTTCACCAATAACTTTTTTTTCCAACTGATTGATTGTGAGTATGTTTTGGAATCGTTTTCTGTAGATCTGCGGAATTTGTGAATGCTTTTTGGTCTTTTTGGGCTTTGGCTATTCAGTGCAAAATAAACCTTACTCTTCATCTGTAAATGGACCAAATGGACCACTTAAAGACCCAGTTAAGTCGGATCCATGTTTTTAATTCATTATTATTATTATTTTTTAAGGTGACGCATTTAGATATTGTTTTCTGATATACCTGTATTTCACATCGAAAACCCCTTAAGTCAGTTTTACTGTGCAATTGGTAGATAGCAGCTGACGAGGTAATGAACGAGGCACAAAGAACTTGCCTCTGCCAAGTATATAATTTCCGTAAAACAGTACAAACGAGATTTCAGACCCTCTCAGCAACATTTTGGAAAAAGTGACTAGCGACTAATTTAGCTACTTTTTCTGACGTTCTAGAAGATTGGAAAACTCTAATGTGATGGCATGTAAAAATGCAAATAAAGCAGTGATCGTGCAGCTCCTTTACCCCGCAATCACATCAGCTACTAGCAACTTGGACGAAGCAACGGGTTTGTATTCATTATCAATGAGAGCAGAGACACTATAGGAGGAGACCTATCACTTCAGAAGTCCTCCCATTGGAATGCATTGCTGCCGTTCATAACTCAGAGAGGGCGGAGTACAGAAACTGGAAGTCTTACAGTGAAAATTATAGCCAAATGCATTGCTGAACGCTGTATGACTGACGGTTAGCTTTTTTGTTTACTACCTCACTATGGTGATAACCATGCCGCGACTGTTAGCACAGGCGCAGTAAGCAAATTCCGTTTTAGATAACATCTTTTATAGCTTTGTTTTAGCATGTCTCCGGTAGATTTTGACATTGTTCAACATAGATTTAAATGAGGATTCAGCACAATATACTTTCTTTTAGTCCACACGACCAGCCAATCTGGACATTAGGATATCTCCCCTTTCATTTTGATAGGGCCTGGTCTTGTTAAGCATTAGGGATGCACCGATACCGATACCAGTATCGGGTATCGGGCCGATACTTCGTTAAAATACTCATACTCGTATTCGTACATAAACTGCCGATACCACGCACCGATACCACTCAACAATGAATAGACTGTCTTCACCGCATCAAAATGAACACAGTAGGTGTGTGGAATTGTCCTAAACGACTTCGGCCTCTAGGGGGAGACTAACGACCTGAAAATTTGGCTTCGGTGATCTGTTAGCGACTCTCTGGCTAGTAGCAAGTGAGAAACTGAAAGCATTAGACGATGGAGCACATTTTCCAGACTAATCAGCAATGTCAGCAATTTGGGAATGGGATAAATGACGACGATAGGAGTTACAGGGCGTTCACACTGCATCCGTCAGTTGACGGATCCCATTGACTTTGAATGGAGCTTTCGCGAAATGCATTGTGGGTCCGTCCGTCAAAACAGCTCCGTTGCGTCCGTCAAAAAGTTAAAACATGTTCAACTTTTTAGCTGGCGACGGATCCGTCAAACCAATCGGGATTGAGAGAATTGAGTCCCCCCTCCGTCAGACCCCGCCCTCGTCGTCCGTCAACGGACGGATGCAGTGTGAACACACGGTTAGGCACATTGCAAAATCTGTACTGCTACGGGCTGGTGATTAAATAAGGTGGCTATTATTACAATCAACAGCTCCGTTGCATATCATTGCAGGCTACTGAGATGCCGTGATCAGCAGTGGTTAGCCAAACATAAACTTTCCTTGCGAATTAAAAACGACATCTCGACGTCTCCCGAGCACAAATGAGCCAAACCCAATCGGATCATATTAATAAACCAATTGTATTACAAAAATAAAGTCACACTGCTGTTTTCTATGTGTGCGTAAATGTTACGGTGCCGGTCTGAGCACATGCAGCTCCTAGTGACGATCAAAGCTTGGCAGGTTGCGCCATTAATCTTTCAGCCAGAGGGGTGGACTGTACCATGTTATTACAGCAGACACTATTACCACATGTGAATATTGCAATTGGTAGTCTATTTTTGTTTTAACACCCACATACAATTATTTAGGCTACATTTCATAATGTTAAAAAAAAAGAAAGAAAAAAACTTGCTGTAAATATTTTGGGCTGCTTAATAAAATTCAATGATTTCAGCCATGATGACATACAATCTGTTTTCCTTGACTACATTCTGTCTTTGCTTTTGTCAACTAGGCCTTCTGTATGCTCCATGCTATAATTTGATGAAAGTTTTTTTGTTACAGTTTTTTGAGATTGTTTTCAGATTTAAACAAATAAATACATTTATAAATGTATTAAATAAATTAACTTCCACTCAATTTACAATTCTACAAGGTGCATAATATCTACACACATTTCCAATTTTTGCTTCACACTTTCATGGAAACCCAATCTCAGAAATACCGGTATCGGTACTCGGTATCGGCAAGTACACATACAAAAGTATCGGTATCGTATCGGTTTTTAAAAAAGTGGTATCGGTGCATCCCTATTAAGCATAGCTGCCCGAAGGCGTACCCAATATGGTGGCCGAGTGATGTGACTTGAGCAAGCAACCAGCGAAAATTTGCCGGCAATACTAATCGGCGATAGCCAAGGCAAGCTTTTATGCAAGCAATTAGCTTGAAACAATTTGTATTCTACATTTAGGCCCTATGGTTTTTTCAAAAGCGCTTCATTATAGTATCAAGTATCTTCGTGCTCAGGGACAGACAAATGGTGGCTACAGGTAGTAAGTGATAATCTCTTAGATGTTTTTAAAGTTGAAGTTAAAGTCGGTCAAAGGAAGTGGATTTCCAAAAGGAAGTGGATCTTTCATAGATGTACAAATTGCGTTTTTACACTTAACTCTTCTAGCTAGCCTAGAACTCTAGACGTACTCTAGCGGTAGCAAATTGAATTTACTCAGCAAGTACGGCAAGCCATCAGCCATAGGCTTAAATCCAAACGCAATGCACTATGTATTCATGCTATCTGGACAGAGAGTCTTTGGGCAGGCTTTAGCATTGTTTGAATAAGCTTGTTAGTTGTACTGAGGTTTTAGCAGTCTTACCTGAGGGTCTATCACTCGTGGCCAGACTACATTTTATGTGATAGTCTGGCTTGTCAGGCAACTAATTAGCTACAGGGTGCATGAAAACCTATGTATATAACCTTTCATTTGATCAGGAAAACAAAAAGACAAAGGTACAAGTCTGTGCACATCATTTTTACTCAGAGTGAATTAACTATTTGATCCCCATGTAGTCCTTACTTACCTTACTTACTTACTAAGTAGTCCCATACTGAATTGGGAACATCACAATTATCTCAATCACAATCTTCCAATAGTTTGCTATGAGTAGATTGAACTTTAAAAACGTGAAAGAGCTCATTACTTACTTCCCGTAACCACCATTTGTCTGTCCCTGAGTACGAGGACGCTTGATGTCGGCGGCCTGGGGTGGCCTTGCTGGGCTCTGCTATAAACAAATTTGCCTCTCTACCAATCAAAAGTGCTGATTTATGCTGCTTTGCACTTCAGAATGTCGGGTAGTGCAGTGCTTCCGAATGAAACCACAAATGGAAGATGCTTTATTAAAATAAGATTGATTCCATATCAACTTGTGACCTTTTTATGACCACAGGTAATCATCATCTCAAAGAGGACAAGGAAACTATTCTTATCATTCCATTGGCCCCATTCATATTTTATTGTTAATAAAGGTCCCAAAGACCTCTGCAGTGACATCAGAAGTCTTTGCACTGGCATTGTATGTCATCGTCTTGGTTTTATTTGAGATCATAACATGCTTGCGATATGGTAGATTAGATAAGGTACGGAGTAAGGATTGGGTACTGACGGGCTCTGTTGTACCAGGTGGTATCTAAGCGTATTCAGCTGACACGTCAGGAGCGTCTATGGATAGACAGCATCACCTACATTTGAACCATTTTGACAGCTTTTTTGGCCCTCTATTGCACTCTGAATTCAATTCAAATACCTCTCTCTAGCTTACAGGAACTTAATATATTTTCATAATATCCAGTTGTACCACTCACTCCCATAGATTAGTCTGAAAATTCAGACATACCACTTGCAACTTTGAATTTGCTCTGCGGGTACATTTGGTCAAAAGCCACTGGAGCACATTAGCTACCATACGCTTCAAAATCCCAGACACCAACTGCATCAGCCTCTCTGAGATGGGCAGTCTCAAGCTGCCTTCTAAGTAGCAACAGCTACCATACACTTCAAAATCCCAGAAACCAACTGCATCAGCCTATCTGAGATGGGCAGTCTCAAGCTGCCTTCTAAGTAGTGACAGCATAATGACCAGAAATCATTAATTTCCATTTGAGGATACGGAGACCGCATGCAAAGGGGTCTGCACAAGTGCGGTGCAAACTGGACAGGGCTCCGGATGACTAAGGAAACAGAGAGCCAATTGGAGCCAGGAGCGTGAGGAGCTACAAAACATTACTTAATGCTTATTTCTTGAGAGGCCTATGAGAAGATGTGCCTGCTCTTGCCATTCATGCTCTGGACTTGAGCATCCTCAACCAACTTTCTCATCTTCTTCATCTGTGGCGAGTGAACTAGAACCCCACCTTCTTGGCTGAAGAACGACTTTATGTGGAGAAAATAAACGATGGCCCATGCGTCATTACCAGCTATTGAACTTAGTATGGTGTTGACTATGAATTGGCATGATACTAGCCTAGCCTCATCCATTCAACAGCACTACACACGCAAACAAAGCATTCAAAGTGTGGAAAGTGGGACAGACTGATAGTCTCTCTCTCCAAGTATAATACCTTTAAGGTTTTGACAGATAGAATATTTGGGAGGTGCATGTCAGGTGTTCTAGGGCATGTTAGGGAGGGTCAGCAACAACAGATAGGGGCTCTGCGTCCTTGTGCATTGACGTAGTATGATGAGTAAATAAGGCTCAAGAATGAACCCAAATTACATACCGACATGTTATGCCGATGTACAGTATATTTTACCTATAGAAATCTAGACATACTCTAGTGGCGGCAAATAGATTTGCTTTGTCAGTACGTCTAGTTGCAAGCCATAGGGAATCTGATTAGCTTTACACTGTTGGTGTTCACTAATCACAACGGTCTTTGGCTTAGCCAAAGACAACAGACTTTTGAATTGGTGTACATCTTGTTCATTCTGACCCTGTGACCCCCATAGCACTAGCATACAGAAACAGTTTGTAAGATATCTGCCTTGTTCCGTCCACAATTGAGTTCAGTCTATAAATGCCAGACT
This sequence comes from Sardinella longiceps, assembly GCA_027497455.2. NCBI lineage: Eukaryota > Metazoa > Chordata > Actinopteri > Clupeiformes > Clupeidae > Sardinella > Sardinella longiceps. Next base: position 33,845,950 of record JAODXP020000016.1, read on the forward strand.
ATACATTTTAATGTTATAAAATGTCTTGCCAGGCTACATTTTACCATTACCATAAATCCATCAATGCTGAAATCCTATTTAAAAGTAGGGCATAGAATAGGTTTTACTCAAGAACCTTTTAAAGGAATAATCCACAGACAAATGCTTCCTAAAGATATTGTTGAGTTGGTAGTACAATCATGTCAATCTTTGAGAATGTTTGCTTTTTAATTTCCGCCTATAGCTCTAAAATGCCAGAGCATCAAGCATGTCATTGCTCCAATAGAAAACACTATTTTTAAAAACCACTAAAAGGCTGAAACCAACATTACACTTTTGTGAGTGAGTTCCTACAGATACATCGAAGCATCCCCACCTCTGCAAGATATACAGACAGATTCTGTATAGGCGGGTGCATTATGTGAAGAAAAATGCTTTTTATAGTATTAGATGTCCTTAATAACACACTAAAAGTTTACTAAACCACGAGAAAGGTGTCATTTTCAAGATGACGTCCATGATGGATAGGAAGCCTGGGTAGACACCCCAGGTAAATAGGGTAAAATTTTTAACTAACAGATATCACCATGAAACTTCCCAAGTTTATAACTTACCTTAAGTTTTGTAATACAAAACACCTTTCTGACACCTTTCTAGTTGTCAAATTTTGGTGTTATTAAGGACATCTAATACAATAACAAACAGCTGAGAAACCTTTTGTTAGAATTCAAGTCATATTTGCACCTGACTAGTAGACTGTCTGAAAGCCAGCATTATGCAAAGTTATCAAAGAGAAGTTATCAGTCTCTGCATAATCTTGAGTAACCCTAAAACTTAGCAGAGTCAGCACAAATTTGCAGCAAACTGCATAGTCCAAGTCCAACATGCAACATAGTCCAAGCAGGAATTTTAAATGTCAAGTAAAATGATATGATAGTGCTTTATTCATCCCGATGTCTCACATGAGTCACTGTTGCTACCTACAAGACTTTGGAAATACCGCAAGTGTTAGATTACAGCCTATTTCTCTGAGCCTGAAACCCGTGAGGTTGATCTTTCTTCTTCTCTTTATTGGAAGCGGCGTCTCGTCAGACTTGTCACATCAGCACATCACTCCACTGCGCACAAGACATTTTAGTTTTGGATCTATAATTCAATTGGACTGGGTTACCAGAAACTTTGGTTTTGGGACTGAAAGAAATTAACTCAAGGGACAGTTTGGTTTTGGTTTGTGGGGATTTCATGCTGCCCTTTTTGCCACCTCCTGTTTTAAGGGGCATGATGTTCGTTTTTGAATTAGGCGTTATTTCAAGTTAATAATATAGTGCGTCCCGAGCAACCATGATGACTGGCCTCAATATGTGTCTTTAAAATGTAGGGAAGTGAAAGTCACAAGTTTCCAAGAAAAATATAGCCTACTAAGTGAGGTACAGATAGGCCTACTTGAAAAACATAACATAATTGAGTACATTTACTTATGTGTCGTCCGCCTCTGCATATTCCCCTTTGTGAAACAAGGCAAACAGCAATCTCAGCCAGCAAGCCAGCACATAGGCCTAACCTATGTCACTTCAAGTGCCTCTACTCCCTCCATCCAAAGTTGCTCCATCCCTACCCCATCTGAAAATGCCTGGCACAAGATTTCAACAACAACAACAACAACACATTCGACTTCTATAGCGCTTTTCTAGACACCCAAAGCGATTTACAGTGGAAGGGGGACCTCACTGACCACCACTAATGTGTAGCACCCACCTGGGTGATGCACGGCAGCCATTGTGCGCCAGAACGCTCACCACACACTAGCTACAAGATTTCAGTTCAACTTCAATGGGGAACAAAGAGAAACAACATAGCAACAATATTGAACATAAAGGATGTTGTTGATGATGTTGTTGTTGTTGTTGTTGTTGCTAACTTGTTTGCTTTGTTTGGGGTTTTTATGCAATTATAATGACACAGGAAGTCCGAAAAATAGGTTCAGGAGATGCCTTCCGGCGTGTTCCGGCTCAAATTAAGGCTAGCTACGTTACTCTTTAAACTGTGTCAACTAATTTTGCATCGGTAGTGACACCACAATTATGCTAAAATAATTTTTCAATACTCAATAGGTTGTTTGACTTTCAATTGCCTTACCAGTATGTGACCAATACACCTGTAAACTTACTTGTTTTGCAGTATTTTCCGAAGAGGAGAAACTGATCTATCCCACGGTGCACATGCTGCGTCAAAGCTGAATAACAGGTGTCCATGTCAGGCGGAGCAGGCAGGCTAACTGTCTGTATGCAGCATTCTGGTAGGCTAAAGAAACTCCCACTGAATAAGACATAAATTTTATGTTCTTCTGTCACATTAGCTTAACAAGATAATGTTGCAGTTGACGTAAATCTTTCAATGGATAACATAAAATAATTGTTAGCTTAAGTTTAGAACAACATTTCTCTCCCCAAAAACGTTAGGTTACCTTGTGAAGTTGATTTTTCTTGGCGGGGAAAAGACCAACCGACTGGTGAAATGCATGATGCTTATTAGTAGAGCAGATCCCAAGTAGCAAAAAAACTCGGCCCGATTCTGGAAAACGTGCGGGGGTAATCGGCTCAGTTACGGCATTCGGCTGAGCTGCGGCAAACCTAACTGTACCGATTGCAGTTTGCTGTGACAGCGGCTGAGCTGCGGCAAACCTAATTGTGCCGATTGCAGTTTGCCATAGCAGGCATGAGGACGGAAATGTTGTACTGGCCCAGTTCCGTATTTACCTTGCAAGCCGCAGATACTCGGTCCAGTTACCCATTCCAACATCCAAGCCGAGGTCAACGGTAAAAAGAACTCCTCCCTGATGTTTTCAAATGATCATTTGAGGGCTGACAACGGGAGAGTGAACTTGTCCGGTAAGTTTGTCTTCTTATCCTTGCATGTTTGAGATTTACATAATTCAACATCGTCTTAAATATGTTGTGCATGTTTGCAGTATGAATTCAGCAGGTTTTAGCTTAGAGTTGTTCACAATAATTTCTCATAATCCTGCCGACTTGTTAGCTTACTGCTAACGTTAGCTGTAACGCTAGCTGTAAAGTTAACACGAAATGCCAGTCTTAGCAATTTAATCATTTTGAACAAATCTTTTTTTAAATAATTTACCTGACATATTTGACTGTTCACTGAAGTAAAACAAATCTCAGATTTCTGACATTGCAAAATCATCAAAACACGTTGCTAACGTTATCCGCCTAGCCTAAGGCTAAAACCTGTTGTATTTGACTAGGGATAGGGGTGGGGTGGCATTGATGAAATATTTCGTAAATATGAATATATGTTGGATGTTTATCCTGAATGCCTACTTTGATAAACATACAGGGGTCTGCAGTGTGTTGAACAGTTCTCCATGTGATCTGTCGTGTGAGACTTGTGAGTGTGTGCACATGATGTGTGCAAATGTCTCTTCCTCTTCTCACGACAATTTGGGTTTAATTTATTTGGATTGTTTTGATCACAAATTATGCCCAAAATGCCTTATGTAGGCTAATTTATGGCCTCATGTTGGTTAAGGTAATATGTGTCTGTTTATATAACAGCCCATTCTATTGCAGAATAGTTTAGCATGACAAAAAACCTTGCAAGTAACTTTTTCATAAAGTACTCATCACAAAAAGTCATTGAAGGTCTATCTTTTTCCTTTTGATAGTTGGGCAGCAGGGATGAGGACATTAATCTCCAATCAAATTGATCACAGCCAGAGGGACCTCATCGCATACAGTTTGTCACCATTGCTCTTCTACACTGAACTTCACAGCTCCTGACCATGACATCTAACCTCATCCCTGATAACATCTAGATGGCATCTTTCCCCAAATCTCTGCACCACACAGGGCCCTGATGGAGTTTTCCTAGACTATCTGCACTGAGTGTTCCCCAACTCCTGTAACAGACCACCAGACAACTCCTGCATGCAACTGTCTTCACCCTTGGAGATAAGGTAATACCTGTTTTTACTGAAGTCAGCTTTGTATAATTACTTAAAATCTTCTTTACACATCCATCACAATCAATTTAGTAGGTTTTTGTGTGGAATAGTGGTGTTTGCAGTTGATCTCAAAACCTTTCATCTCATGTCCTACTCAGTTGCTGCCAAGCAGGATGTCACAGCACTTGACGGATCTGCTGCACCCAGCAACAGCCACAAACCAGAATGAAAGATGCTGCTAAAAGGATTTGGCATCAACATTCAAATGTAAGTCACACTTTAAAAGCATCCAAACATTCATAACAATCTGTCTCTGACAAATGAAAACTCTGTGATAGGTCTCTTATGGTGACAAGTAATAACAAACATGATAAGGTGAAGGAGGTATGAAGAAAAGGAATTGTATTTCCTTGTCTTCATATCACATGACCCCGGTCACAAGTGATTTCTGCACTCAGACTTGCACTGATGTCTGTGTTTGTTTCATAAATAAGGGTCAATATATCTCTTGATCAGTTCTATTTGTGTTTGTATTCCAGACAGTGTGGAGCATGTTTGTCTTTACCATTGTAATTCCAATAGTTTACTAATGCTTGCTTTTATTCTTTGTGTTTTGCAGCCAAGGATGTACTCATGCAGTTGGATGAAGTGTTTGCATTCTGGCTCTAACTGCCTTTGACTTGTGATCCGAAGAGCAAGTTAGAAGACCTAAACAAACAGTTTACAGTGTACACTCTCGGAAAAAAGGTACCGATCCGTACCTTAAAAGGTACAAACGCTTGTCTCTGTGGCAGTACCTTTTGAGGGTACAGGGTTGTACCTTTCAAAAAGGTACATATTTGTACCCTTATACTTTGTACCTTTAAGTGCCTCATCTGTACCTTCACGGTCAAGTTTGTACCTTAAGTGGATGGTACAAATGCTGTACCTTAAATGGATGGTACAAATCTGTACCACAATGGTACCACCACAGAGACAAGCTAATTTGTACCTTTAAGTGTCCGATCTGTACCTTCAAGATCAAGTCTGTACCTTAAGTGGATGGTACAAATGCTGTACCTCAAATGGATGGTACAAATCTGTACCACAATGGTACCACCACAGAGACAAGCTAATTTGTACCTTTAAGGTACATTGTCTGGCCATAGCAATTCACATAACATAATTTGACACAACAAATTTAACAATTTCAAAAAATCATTTTGCTTTTATTGTCTTTTTCAAATGTAAACAATAAAAGTGATATTTACACACATTAATATTCATATTGTACAAAAAATATTTTTCATTTCATTTCATGTTAAAAATATTTCACAAATGCCTTATCGCCACTAACAATTTTCCTTCAACCATATACACATCAAGAGCTTGAAAATGATTCTCCTGTCCAGGGATTATGCACGCCCAATCATCGAACTTCACCTCATATGCATGAAAATGCTCGTCAAAACTCATAGGAAGTACAATTCTTCCACATAATAACCATTGAGTGTCCATGTTCAAAATAAACTTAATCTGAAAAAATACTGGTATTTTTTCTGCATGAACAAAATCAATAACAAATATGTCTCTAACGGCATACTTCACACCATTGATTGTGGCTTCAGTGACCCGTTGAAACATTTTTTCTGAAACATTGGACTGTAAATGTACACTGACAATCATCAAGGCCGCAGCAAATAGAAAAATCAGCCTCGTGCGAATTAATTAATCCAACGTGATGAATCAGTTTGACTAAAGTAAAGGCTCTCCGGGAGCACTTTGGACAACAAAAAGGGCGAGGCATACTCAAACCAGTAAGTTAATGGCCCTCAGAACAACTGCTGGCAAGGCCTAATCAGTAGGGTCTGTTACTTTCAAAATGTGTCGCTGCAGAAATATGAGTGTGTTTCTGTTGTGGCTAGGGTACTGGAGAGAAAACACGAAGTACATGCAGAAAGCTGACAAAAGTCCATCCTCCACACCTACGGCACTGCAGAAAGTGGAGCCATCCACCTTTATGGTCACTGGAAGGCGTTTCTCGGTAAAAACCTGTGTCCAGGTATATGATCCGGCCACTTGGACGGTAGGGTAGGGCGTCGCTGGTTCTCCCTAAAAGACAACACCAACGATAAAGAAAAGCATAAATAAAGAGGTTTCACTACACATTACAATGTTTTACATCACATTACCAGGCAAATTAAATTGCACTATAAAGTCTCGCTCTCTCTCTCTCTCTCTCTCTCTCCCTCTCTCTCTCTCTCTCTCACACACACACACACGGCTACAATAAGGCTCACCAAAAAATCCCTTGCATCATTGAAAGCACTGTGGCAGTTGAGCATTAACTTACATCATCCAGCAAATTGTGGTTGTCCAATTTCTCTTTGAAGAGTACTGGTAGTAGGACCAAAGCAGCGCGGAAGTCCAAGTCTTCCAAAAGAAAGAAAATATAAAAAATATTAGCAGTGGTAAATTAGTTCTTTTACAATCAGTAACAGCTTTTATCAATTCCTCAGAATCTGTTGCACAATTCCAAAATACAGTTAGTACACACCACCGGCCTACTGAAACGAAAAGATGGGATTAGTCCATGCCAATTCAACAATCTTCATGCTTCATACAGAAACTCCAACCAAAGGATTTATTAAAAACAAGCAATGTTTTAACCCACCACAGTTCACATTTTCAGTATTCAAACTTTTAAAGGTGCTCTGTGTAATATTTTAGCAGTTTATTTCCAGAACTCAAGCTGCCCATTCACAAATGTTAACACACTTTACAAACATTCATAATGACCAGCAAAATAGCACTTTACATGAGAACTATTATCTCCTCCATATCTGCCATTTTGAATGTCCAGAAATAGACCTTTTCAGCAGAAAAACTTACTGTACTTTTGTCATACTAGTAAATCTTATTCGTATAACTTTAATACTTGGTAAATATTCATGTTAAGATCACATGTGGCCATAGGCAGTACAGTTTCAATGAGCAGCATAGTTGCAATAACCGCAAAAATGGATCACCGCGGTGCTGAGATGCCCAGCGCGGTGCCATGTTGGGACACCGCCACCACCGCACATGACTAAAGTAACCAACCAAGTATGGCCACTTCTGTGAATTTTTCCTAGCTCTAGCGAGATATGGCCGCCCCTGGTCACTAAACTACTATCTGGTGAGTTGTGGCCATGTCTGGGGACTTGACGGAGACATCAAATATCTTTTAAGTCACTGCGCTCCACGCTCATAAATGCAGATCAGACTGGCAGTCAATCATAGAATAGAGCTTGTGTACGTAGGCAACCAACAATGCCCTTTTCAGAGCGACTGAAGTTGCAGACTTGTTCGGGGTGTCCATCTTATATGTGGGGCAATATGGTATAATACATGGTCTGTTAATGAAAAGTTCCAGTGTGCTTGTGTCTACTTTCACCATTATTTGTGTGCTTTCGTCCTGACATTGACCACAGCAAGATGGGAGACGTCTACATTGTTAATAACACAACACAAACAATCTCCCATTTCAGATTAATTGGATAGGTTGGAGAGGTTAAGACTCATAAATATAAGCATCGTTATTGGTCTAAATTAAGCCAAGTTTTGAAGTTACTGTAATGCATTAGATACCTTTTACTTCCTCTGCAGGCAATTCAGCTCTTGCGTCCAAGTACAGCTTTTCCAGCGAGGACTTTCCATGGATTGCTTGGAGTAGCGCAGGCACTTGACTTCGGAACGAATCTCTAAACCGTTGATTTACATCGGACATTTTGCAGATCAGGCCCATTTCCTGGAAGAGCTACAACCAAAATAGATATGGGGAAAAAAAGTAAAGCAAATTTTACTCCTACAGCATACAACAACATTCATTTCAAGACTGTTATAGATGACTTGCTAAACTGTGTGTGGATTTGATGAGTGATATTAAATGAGATTAACATTAGCATTAATTAATATAGGGCTATTCCTTGTGGAAAAAATACTTCAGTTATAACCTATTTACTTATAATTTATATCAATATTATAAGCCTATATTATAGGCCTATTATCATAATATAATATAATATAATATAATATAATATAATATAATATAATATAATATAATATATTGTTTTGTAATTCACTTGGGTTTTTTCTTTCAACATTTTTCTTTCTCAAGAATCAGTGCATACAGAGCCCCTTTAACAAATCTATGCTTAAAACGCCTGCAAAAAAATGTTAAAAACCTAAGAATACAGAGAGTTCAAAACTCACCTCGACTCAGACAGTGTAACTGGAGCAACAACATTGGTGCAAGAGCCTGCTTTCAGCTGTTGGATGACTTTGATGAACTTGACCTGTTTCTTGAATGAGCCGTCAAATAGCTGAGAAATCATGTAGTCAGTCATCCCATCATGTACTGTCTCACCATCTACTTCATATTCTAAAACAGAAAAAGGCCATAGTTTAGCTTTTTGCCTTAAAATGCTCAATATTGCATTTAAGTATTAAGTATGATGCAAGTCATTCATTACATGCACCCCTGACAAAGACCACAATGCCCCCCCCCCCCCTAAAATATTTCATCGCAGTCCAACAGGCAAAGCCATTTACGTATAACGCTCAATACCTTGGACCGAGGAAAGGGCGCCAAACTGCGCACGAAGTTAGCTGTTCTGACTAGAACGCACCACTGACTGCACTCTGCCGGTCTAGGTAGCAGCACAAGTAGGCTACCACACAGTCATTCCCACGAGCCAATCTGGGTGTACACAACCATTCACGCAAAATAAATCAACAAGTCTTTCTCTCTACCTTAACGCAATCCTAAAATGTTGAACTGAGCCGCCTGCTCAGTTAACTCGTCACGTAGCCTGTATAACCACCTCAAGTGCACCTGCCGTCATCACGCACATGGCATAGTTAGCTAACTAAAATATAGCATGTTTGCATATTAACCCATGACATAAAGTAAAGTTCACAACCTCGTATCATTTCACTCCCCCCAAGGACGCGATATGAAAATTGCATACCATTATGTGGATAACAACATGTCTAAGTCACTATAGTTTATTTCAATGCCTCACTTAAGCGTTCCTTCGAGTAGCCGTCGTGGCATGTTCCCATTAGAGCTAGCTGACAAAATGCCCAGTCCACTATCAGGGTAGCTAGCCCCACCATACACACAACAATCGTACCAGCTTAATAGACCCTTTGGAAAATAAGACATTTCATCGCTGCCTTTTTTATTTTCATTAAACCCGACTAGATTAACTCCCTCTGAACAGAGGTCATCTGAAAGGTTTTCAACGAACAAACAATAGAACTAGCCACACTCTTTTTGATAGCTAGCCACTATCTGAACATCAGTATAACTCACCTGCGAATTTCCTTCTCTCGCCGTCTGTTATTTCCAGACCCGCTTTAACTAAAGCGTCCAAAAGCTCTTCAGTGGAAAGGGCGGCCAAAGGAGCAGCCATCCCGGTGGTCGTGGTCGTGGTCCTGGAGACATCCACGCGCGAACTAAAAGCAAAGTTGTCTTGCGTTGCGTTTACGGCAGGACCGTTGGTTGCTTTTTGAACTCCTCCCCCTCGCAGCTTGAAGTACCATGTCCTAAGGTACAAAGCCGTACCAGCATCAATTTTGTACCTTGAAAGGTACAGTATAGTACCACAAAGGTCCAGTTTTGTACCATTTAAGGTACAATAAACTGAAGGGTACATTTGTGTACCTCGATGTGCCAAATTTGTACCATTGTGTACCTTTATTTCTGACAGT
>JAODXP020000016.1:33855725-33955725 GCA_027497455.2 Sardinella longiceps
GTTTTGTTTTTGCTTTGTTTTCTGTGGCCACATTAAAATGACACTCCCCTTGTGGAGAAATTGTTGGTTTTTGACAAGGCATTCATTCATGAGCATGAGCTATCTCAAATTTTCAGCTGCTGAGAGCGGAACATGATCCACTAGTTTGTGCCTTACCCAAAAAGGGGAAAGTCTACACCAATACCATTTCGGTTGAAAAAATTTCAGTTGCCCATTTCTGTAGACAAAAATAAACAAAAGATAATAACACATCAGCATTGTTATGATAATATAAAACATGGCAAGTGTGCATCAGAGAAGATGGAATTTATCCTGAACAAATGAATGATTGATGTTGTGTTATCAAGATAATCATCCATCACCAGCACCTACCGGGGATTATGAGGATATTAGATCTTGCTTATCAGGGTCACCATTATGGACTTGTTAGCAGCTGTGAAATAACTGATAAATCTACTAAGACAACCAACTCAAATCAAACTAGACTGCTTAAGATATGTCAATATGACTGATTTGACAAGGAAAAACACTAAGCACCCCGCTGAGCTTCAGCAACTGTCCCTGTGCAAACAGGTAAGGAAAAAAAGGCAAGGAAAAAAAAAAAACTTTACACACCACCCCACATATAGGTAGAATTTCTACTGTGAAATGTAAATAGAATGGTAACCGTACCAAAAATAATGAGCTTCTCCTTACATTCATCAAGGAGCAGGTGATGATAATCTGTGGTGTGAAGTCTCTCTGCAGAAATCTTTTAAAAAGCAGAACGGGAGAGAACAAACACCTGGAACCCCTTTAGGTGAGAGGACACTACTCCTGTCAGGCGTTAAAAAAAAAAAAAAAAAAAAAAGTCCTTGTCATCCTGGATTTTAATTGGCTGCTTTTGAGGTGGTTCATCGTCTGCAAGATGAAGAAACCGCTTCCCTTCAAGGGGTGGTGACAGCGGTGCGCTGCACAGGGTAGCAAAGAGCATGGAGTATAGAGATAGGAAACCAGGCACCAAAAATAAAATGCACGGCACATTCACACTGCCTATACCAGCACAAAAAAAATAAAAACATAGTAGCACATCTGAATCTCATATCTGCTTCCAGTTCCTGAAGGGGTACATTGCCTTTTAAAAGAAAAAAATGCAATTAAAACATGCTGCCCTGTTGTTCCACCTGGCTGCCTATACTCGTTAACCAGTTTATAATCAACAATGTGCTAGCACTAATTTTCTCACCCGACTCCCCTGAGATTAGATAAGGGAGGCCAGGAGAATAAAAAAGCTGTGCTGGCTGGTGGCAGTCCGGTGAAATGGCCGAAGGCAGACGGTGTGGAGGGGTGTTGGGTGGGATTATTCTTGGGGAAGGCCTGGTTGCTGAGGCAGGCTGATAACATGGCCAGAGCCTCTTGCATGAGCAGACACCTGGTCCTAGACAATCCTGACGGGCACCCCTGTGGAAAACGCCTTGCTAATCGGCGCTGAGCGCGCAGAGCCAGCGTTTGCCTGGAGAGAGTGTCCAGAGTCGGGGCGCAGCTGAGCTCGAACCTGTTAAAGTCAATTATACAAGAGGGCGAGTCTGTGAGAGAGGGGGAACCATGGGTGAAATTAAATCTCGGAGGTGACACAAATTCTGTGAGTGAAAGACTGCTTTGAAATACCAATATGCTTCAGGTTTAAAATGTACTACTAAATGAAATAGCCAATCTAGTCCATGGTAAAATAGAGAGAACACTTTCTCACTTTACATTCATTTAGTGAGTGGGATTGTTAGCTATCCAGGATCCATCCCTTATTGAAAAATATATAACATATTACAAGAACTACCATCATATTGCAAAAACTGGATATCACTACACTACACTGCCCAAGGCTCTGGGTTTCAGTCAGACGATGAAAATAAAAGATGACAGAGTCGTACACAAAAGAGGATATTGAAACCAAGCTGGCCTGCATCACGCAGAGTAGTACACATCAAACAATTTTCATTTACATTTTTTGTTACTTTAATTATATTTCTGTATTGATAGGGACAAAAGCTAATTGAGCTGTTTCACATGCTTCAGTTGACATGGTGATTTGTATTTGCACATGTCGTGTAACAGTTATTTTCAGAATCATAACTCCAATGTTGAGCACATCAAAGCCAAAAGAGTGTTTAATTTCATGACTTAGCTGCTCATGTGAATCCTATCCTATCATCTCAAATCCGATATGGCCTACAGGCAAGAGAAAATTTGCTAGTGAGTCCAAGGCAATCGCAGACACTTGGGCAATACATAGCTCTAAATCAGTCCAAAACAAGCCTGGCATAATTCAAGTGTAAATCCAAACCTTCAAAGTGAAATTGCATGTCATCCTCTTAAGGGCATTTTATTTATGGATGAAATTTAGCTGGGAAACTACCATCTATCAAGTATATTTGGAGATGGGAAAGGCTTTTCGTTTGCCAAAGGAACCTCACAGGACACTTATGTTGTGAGCAACAACCCCCATTGACGGTCAAACAGACAACATCTTGCCAGTACAAGAATGGCGTGGCATATTAACATTAACATTGAGGAATGTTTTTTTCCCCTTATCAATGCTCTTACCTGAGCTGTGAGAAAAATATTGGTCTAATAAGATGTTTAGGCCACCACTGTACAACTCAATATTTAATATTTAAATCTAAATGTCAGCACATAATTCCCTCTGACCTTTTAAATGAAGTCCTAAAGTCAATGATGTGATGATTACCCAAGACAAGAATGCCATTGCCATTGCATTTGTATAAAAACACACACCATTTTAATATCTGCATCTTATTACTTCATTTAACCTTTTGCAGATATTACAGTGCCTGCTTGCATGTAATTAAAAGAAATAAAGCAAACGTCTGGCATTCAACCCTATAATCTCCAAAAACAGCAAAGGCCGATAAGGTTTTCTAAAAATTCATCTTATTAGGCCTATTCTTATTTTAAATAAACAAATTGTGGTCCAATCCTATTTTGAACTGAGGTAGCACATTAGGTCAAAAGTCCTTTTAAAGAGGCAGCTGCCACACAGAGTTTCAGCCTCTTTCTTTGCCCTGGGATGACAAGTCATGCACAGGCTCAGAGATAAGGACAGTGGGACAATAGAGAAGGCCGTAAGAAAGACCCCCAGCCGTCTCTTTGCTTCAGCCAGTAGATCATCAGCGTGCAGCCAAGTGCGGAGACAGACAGCTGGCGTGCAGCCTGTGTCTGGGGACTGCTCCAAGAGCATGGGTGACTTCTTCCATTGATCCCACATCTGAATCAGTGAATTGGAGATTAAAAAGTCCCACCGAGTGATCCCATTCACTGCAGTGTGGCTGAGGCCGCCTGCCCTGTCCACTTCAAGAAAAAAAGGACTTTGTCATGCTGACGTCAACTGGCCATTCAAAATATTTATGAAGCGTTCCCTCATCAAACTGCTCATTACAACCATTACATAAAATAAAGAGTTTAAAAGGGCTACAGCAAGAATGGAATACTGTGCCTTTAAAAACAGTGCAGATGAGTTTGCATAGCTATTTAAATCATACTGATCTCATTGACTGAAATCACACTGAAATAAATCTGAGAGAATTGCTAACGGGGAAGAATTACAGACACATATGAAACAAATGAGTGTGGTTAGAAAATCGCTTTACATTAATTTTGCTCTATTCAGCAAAAGAATATTGAGGCAATTACACCTGCTGACATTTACATTTCAATAGTCTCTCTCTCTGCCGCTTGTGACATCCATGTACTGTAGGCCTACTGTATGCATCTCATGCAGCTATATCCCTGAGCTCCCTCTATTCAAACACCTGTCTCACCCTTCCACCAGCAAAGAGTGAGAAATTGAGAGACAGCAACACACAATAAGTAATGTAAGGCAATGACATTGCTTTCCTTTGACTGCTTCTGTTATGCCCAGCACCTGTCTCACGGCTGGTTTGCTGAAATGTTCCTCAGCTTATAGCTCGAATATGAAAAAAATTGCTTTCTTCATTCACATTTCTCCAGTACATCCATACTGTGGTCTCCTTGAACCTTCTGTAAAGGATAGTAATTCACCACTCTATTGGTTTATAACTGCATGCCCTATTACAGAACAAGACAAAAGATGCCCTCCAAAAGGCGCAAAGCAGTGGCACCAATGATAAGTGCAGCAGAACAAAAGTGTAATCCTGCTTAAATTATCTTGGGTATTAGGAAAAAAAAAGGGCAGAGCTCCCGCCTCCCAAACTCGCAAGAAACCTTGAAAACCATGAGACAGATGTTCAGTGGCAGACTCTTTCTCTCTCACAGATTTTCTCTCTCTCTCTCTCTCTGATTCTCTGTCTTCATCTCTCTCACACATTCCCTTCCTCTCAGATTTTCCCTCTCTCTCAGATTTTCCCCCTCTCTCAGATTTTCTCTCTCTCTCTCTCTCTCTCTCTCTCTCTCTCTCTCTCTCAGATTGTTGTCCTCGCCTTGACTCTTCCCTCACCGGTGCACTAGGGGTAGTTCAACATTCTGTGGGGAGGTTGTAGTGGGCTCCACACTAGCATGGCTTGGCACAGCCTCCCCAAACTCATCTCCTGTGACCCCGGCCTACTACAAGCGTTGATGAGGGAAGTCAGGGAAGAAGAACAAGCAATGATTCATGCCATTATTCATTCTGGAAGCCATTCTACTGAGACCTGCAATTTACTGAACACTGAGTTGCAGAATTTTCCCAGCTTGTTATTGAAAACATGTGAAATTCACTTTTAAATAAATAAATACATTTACTTTAAATCTTCACATTCTGCTGCAACTTCAAGTTTCTATCGGAGACCAATACAGTCAGATAAAGGTGTCAGCTGCCTGCCTCCTCATGAGCTCAAATCACATCTAAGGGGTTTTTCCATGTGTGTGCCCATCCTTGTATGATAGCATGGAAATCACAGACACCAACCCTGTATCAAAGGCGACAGTGCCATGTATCACTGAACCCTGGCTGTCTGACCTCCCCTGCTGTTGTGCCTATTACGGTTCAATTAACGCCAGTGGCGTGCTGTGGCCAGAAGGAACAGCTGCTGTGCCCAAATGGCAGTGATTCAATAAAGACCGCCGGCAGGGGGATGGAAACTTGAGGCAACCTCTCGCATACACCTTGCACAAGGGGATACAAAATGACTCAGTTTAAGCGGAAAAAAGGGGGTGGGGGATATAGTGACCTGTGCTACCAATGCAAACATCTTGGGATATGTAGTCCCCAGCAGGAAATATTGCTGAACTGGGCCATATGGCTAATTGGATTCTAGTCACTAGATTGGATTAGTTACATTACTCCAAACCAATCAGCGATCTTCTGATTCCTGGCCCAAAAGCCTGTGGAAGAGGTTTAAGTCCATTTTAAAGTACAGAACTGATGACAAAAGGTGTATCCATCTGAGGCAGAAACATAATCTCATCTGAAATTAGCTCTGCTTTTTCAGAGTAGCAAACTAAACAAAAGTGAGTCAGCAGCACCTTTATAAATCATTTAGTTTCTTAGTAACACAACATTGCGTGAGATGCTGGATATACATATACACAATTTATAAAACGTTATCATGGCCAATGATAGAGGTAGTTCTATTATAATGAATGTATCCAGTAGAACTATATGCATAATAACGAAGCCTTCCCGATTCCTTCCTAGCTTCTGAGCTTATCATTTATCTGAGGGGAAGCTTTCATCACGGGGACACAATATGTGACAGGTAGTGCAGACGAGTAACATAATATCTCAGACATTTCAGAAAAATGAAAATTCTTCCACCTCAAAAAAAAAAAAACCTCTCTTGCCTCATATGTAAATGAAACCAATCCAACATGCAGGGGTGAAGACTTCTTATCACTTGTATGGTAGATCAAAGAATGACAACCAAATTTTGGGGAAATGAGTAGGCTATATGTGAAAGCACGAAGAGAGGGTGTGTCACATCATAAAAAGTACCCTGAAGCACCAAGGAGTGAGTACCATCTAAGAACCCTAGATATACATTTGCAGACAGTAATTTGAAAGTAATTCAAAAGAATATCCATCTTAAACTGATGGTTGTGAATTCAGTGCCAGAGATCCAAAAGTCATTGCCAGAGGTTCTTGTAAAACATTATAGGCATCTTGGGTCACATCCAAATTACAACTTATTACCTAAAGAAATTGAATTATATTCCTTTTAAAAACTATCCTCACAAAATAAATTCAACATAATTGAAGTTTGGTCAATAATTTCTGAAATACACAATTAAAAAACATGACTTTTGAATATTTTCAATGGATTTATAGCGTTTTGGAATCAATCTCTTACAGTGAGGTGCAGATAAAGGCAGAACCAGACTCCAGTTATCTGCAGAATTGGTAGCTATCCCAGTAACATAAATACGTGTATAAGAGCACTGAGAGTAGAATTTCATAGTATGTGACCTTTAAAACCTGCTAACAGCATTGCTGATCAACCCATATAAAATGAATACACCCAATGAGAGTACAGTGAAAAACGATGGCACTTCTCTACAAGGAATATACCAGTGTTTCTTCTGCTGTTTCAAACATTTCTAGTTTGTGGACAGTTAACTGTAATTTGTGCTGGCATAGTAAAATGGCATATCATTTGAACAGACTGAGAAATGGGTTTTTGCTCACTGGAACTCCATGGCAAGCCGCATTTGATCAACAGAGCCCATCTCACACATCCAAATGCATTCAATCTAGAAATCTTAAAAAGCTTACCATTCAAATTACCAATGTGAAATAATACATATTCTTTTTCTTAATAAGGATCTCCATCGATCTACTGGAGCTCAAGCAACACTGGAGCTATGGGAATCACTTTAACACCATAACCAAACAGGTGAGTGGCCACTGGGTCAATGAGGTAATGTGGACATAGTCTTTAAAATGTGTTCATTATTTGACTTGCATAATGCCAGTATACTGGTGACTGTATTTTTGCACATACTATTAGGCTCTTTCAGTCAGAATCACAGAGGTACTGGCAGCCATATTGTTGACACAGAATCAGTCCATTACTGCAGCTGTCTATGAGATCTACACTAGCTTTTTGATACCCACTGTCTGAAAACATGAAGGGAAATACGACTAATAATTGCACAGGAGAGAATGTTCCGAGCGTTTCTGCAGTTGAAACACTTCAATTAGGCTAAATGTCATTTTCAAAGAGGGAAGACTGAAAGCTAACAACTCAATTGAAATTAGCCCACAAGAATTACTAATGCAGTAATGGTATGTCAATGATGTGGCCACTTGTGAAAGAGTCCATATGGGTACATGAGTAGCAATGACATCTGCGTGAATAAAAACTGCAAAAGATATTCTAGATATTCTATTCAACATCCACTGCCAACTCAATAGACCATTTCAGATAGCATTTTCCATGGCAAACTGGGCTCCATAACTTTATAATTTACTACAATTTCTCTACGATACAGTCATACAGTCATACAGTCATTAGCTTTACAAATAAGTGCATGAAAATAAACCAGTGTGAACTATCTCTACACATACAGACACAATTTTTACACTTCACTGTTTTCCACAAGAGTACTTTATCCTCACAAGGTCACCTTTAGGAATACTATCTGTTAATAAATTCAGAAAACAAATGGAAGCCCATCTAGACTATGTACTTGAGGTCATCAAAATGTTGACAATGCAATTAACATGAAAAACGAGGCGCACAACTTTTTAGTGTACACAGGTGCTTTTGTACTTCACAGAACTGTTCCATACAGTCTTGCTGGCACCTGAAAGGTCTCAACCCCCATCTTTCAGCTGTACCTGTGAGACCCCTTTTCTTAGTAATTACACCTCATCCTACAAACTTGGCAGAGTATGAGGGGACCGATTACATCTCACCTTCACTTAACCTTAGGAACCAAGTGTGACTCTGCCAGCTCCCCTCTGCTAAAGGACCGCTGCATTACTTAATCAACTGATAATAAAAGCAGATAAAAGAGCAGATTCCATTAAATGTTGGAATAAGTCTTCTGCTTCCTGTTTGTGAAGAGTTAGTGGGGTTGTATAACACCCGGGCTGGGCGGTAGCTTTCTGAGGGGACGGCCTGGGCTCTTAATGAGGTCCTCTACAAGATGTGGAGTCAGCAGAATGAGGAAATCAAAAAGAGGAAGGAGAGAGAGAGAGAGAGAGAGAGAGAGAGAGAGAGAGAGAGAGAGAGAGAGAGAGAGAGAGAGAGAGGCGGGAGGGAGGGACGGACAGAGAGACAGGGACAAGAGAGAGAGAGAGAGAGAGAGAGAGAGAGAGAGAGAGAGAGAGAGAGAGAATTGACAGAGAAAGCTCCAATAAAAAAAAATATATATATATATATATATAGAAATTTTATAATGTCAGCAGTCACAAATGCATGTAATGGTCATGTCAAAGCTGACGTGCCAAGTAAATCTGTTAGCCTAGAGTTAAACAGGGAAGTGCACGTGCACCTTGCACTGAAACTGTCTTTATTAGCATCTAATGATAATGGATGTTAGTGGTTTACTGAAGCTATTAACATGTTTGGAAACTCATTAGACAATACCATTATGCCACGTATACAACAAAATACAATCACTCCAGCTATCAACATGCTCACAGCATTGTTAACCTTGTCCTTTGGGTAGTGCACTATTGTAAATACTTGAAAAAAAAAATGTTAACCTTGTCCTTTTGGTACAGTAGATGCACTATTGTACTGTAGATACAGAACAGAACAGAAACAATAAGATGAAAAATGAAATGAAAAAATTATATAAAAAAAAGGTTTATATCATTAAAATATTTTTTTTAGATATTCCATTTTGCTAGAGGCGGTTTCATCACAATCACAAAAGAGATATAAATGTTTTACTTAAATTTAACCTGAATCAAGAATACCAATATAGGAAACTGAGGGAAGTTTTCATAAATGCAATCAAGGCTAGTTGTACTGTATGTTGTTGGCTGTGATCAGACTTGAAAATCAAAACTGAACTAGGCAATGCCAGGGTAAGAGGAGTGTTGTTTAAAAAAGGTACAATGAAGAACAGGGCGCCAGTGTGCGAGCGAAAGGATTTTGTTCCATTCTAAAGGCACTTATTTTCCTATTATAATGGCCAACAGACAAGCATTATCCCACTTATTATACAGGTACTTGCCAAAACAAGAAGAGAAAACTCTACACAATACTCAAACAAACTAAAATGTCTGCTTTCACTTTTCATGACGTTTCATTGTGATAAGTGAATGACTCACAGATTTATATGAAGATGTGAATATAAAGAAAAAAAACCTGTTGCCAAAGACAGCATTATACTTTTGCAGCGGTCATTACACAGGAAATAACTGACCTCTTAACATTGGGAAGGCTGATGTAAATGTCCTCCTACGCATTTAATAATTCCATGTATAGTTCAGGAACTAACAACCCTAATAATCAAGGAATTTCAGCTTCATTAGCACGTTTGTAGGAACTATTACTACCAATTACTACATAGTTGAAGACTAGAAGCTGGTGTGAGCAAATTAAACAGACCCCGATCAAAGTCTTGATGTCTTCTTAATCATGCTGCAATTATTATAAATAAAAAGGTCATTGTCTTGAATAGGGCTTAGATGACAGTCCATTTCCATTCATAGTAAAACCTTTTCCCTTCATCTTGACAGAAATCTAGACAGACCAGTGGTTTAAATTTTCTAAATCCTGTCAGTCTCTCTGGCCCTGTTAGGCCTGGTTTTCGTTTGTTTGTTTTGCTTTTTTCCCCTTAAAGCTAGAAAATAGATGAAACACATCAATGTGTTTTTTTTAATATTGACCAAATTCTCACTTTGATTTACAACTCACCATGTTGTCTATTTTAGAATTTTGTCTCTTCAACATTCTTATTTACTATTTAACAGCACCCTGAACCCATCAAGGCCAGTGCTGAGTCTGGTCTCTGAAACTAGTCTGCTTGGCAGAAGTGTTGCCAGATCTCACGTGAATAAACTACTGTACCTGGACCCAAAAACAAGCCCAAAATAAGCAACCAAAATTCAAACACCAATAATTATTCTTTTCCAATGATAGAGAGGGTGTCTGTAAAGTAAAGTTTCATCAATGAAAATAGACTACTAAATAGGCTACTATGAGATGTTCTCTCTATATTTCTCCCTTGCTCCCAGAGCTGTGTGTATGCTTGTGACAAGCCCAACATTGCTTATAATAAGCAGAATTGGAATCCCAGCCTTTTAGGATGTGTGGCCCATCTCTCCTTAGCCCCTGCCCCTGTGACTAGGAGGCCCTGTAGCTCTGTTCCAAATGATACAGTAGGTAGGGGATAGACTCAGAGCAGGGATGAGGTTTCACATTAGCATGTTAGGATATTGAAGAAATGGCTGCACTTTGCATCATTGCAGAATCTGAAATTAGCATACTCTGGCAGAAACTTCCACTCCCACGACAAAAGTTCTCAAGTTTTTTTCTTCTTTATCTTAACATTCAGTAGCTTGTTGCATCATGAAAAAGAAAAATGAGAAGGAGGAGGAGAAGGAAGAGGAGGATGAGGAGCACCACTGTGCCAACCCTACAGCTTTACAAGAGAAGACATGAAACAAATGGACTGCAAAGTTTGACTGGGGGCCATAAAATAGGGTCTGCCATCAAATCAGCATGGGGATCATGACATAGCCTAAGACTTCCAACAGGCAGAATCCAGATAAGAAAGATTTTTCTGTAGTAATTTCAGATATACTGTAGGTACCATCCATGTTAGCGTGGCAGAGATTACAATCAAATCTTGACCTAAATACAAATCCAAACAATTAGTTGAGATGACGTGTTGTTGATTATGATGTTGACAAATCCAAAAAATTAGTTGAGATGGTATGTTGTTGATTATGATGTTGACAAATCCAAAAATTAGTTGAGATGGTATGTTGTTGATTATGATGTTGACACACAATTGGGAATAACAGGTTTCCCACGTTGGCACAAATTACAGTCGAATAAGCAAAATCATTTTCAACACCTTCAAGAAGGAAATAAAACTGACAACTTTGCTGAAACTCTCAAATTATAATCAAGTGCTACCACTGAATGAAGAGAAATTACTTACAAGCAGCACATACCAATTTGCACATAATGAGCAAAATAACTAAATAATAAAAACAATTCAATCCAAACCGAGTTTAGTGAATGAGGAAAATATGTATCATATATGAGACTATATGTGTTTTAGGTTAGAGTAGCTACAAGTAACCTGGCAATTTATCATGAACGCTAATGTACCTTTCTCATACATTAAAGGAGCATATTTCTCAGCACTAATAAGGATATTAAAGATCCCCTATGTAAGTTCTGGTTGAGCCATCTACAGGGATAAAAAACCAAGCTGCTACCAAACATTCCAGATAGTCCTCCATGTGGAGTTGATGGAGGAGGCCACTACTAAAATGTAAGCCTATTGGCAGTCAAATGGACTCACGTTGTAATTCAATTACTTGCTCCAGCTAAGTCATGGGATCTAGCTTCCCTGCTAACTAAAACACACTGTATGTGATTCTTCGGGGGAAACTGCAAGTTCTATAACTCCGGCTGGGAGGCAGCCACAAGCTCACAAGGGTGCGCATTACTCCAGAACAAGTCATTTACCAGTCCCAATGAGTTCCAGGCAATTTCTATAAAGATACAATTTTTGTTTATTTCTGCATAGGGATTCTTTTTTACTAGAATCTGAAATGTGAGACTTGGGAGAGAAAAAAAACCTCCCAGTCAATATAGCTGCATGAGTTGCAGCACTAAAATGGAATCTGATATATTTGAGGTGCATCAGTCTATTTATGAGACAGTTATGCCAGCTCTTGAAACGTACAGTATAAATCAGATTGAGATTTAGCAGAGGCTTCAGATCGCGGCTATGCGTCAGCGCTGACTGAACCCTCCGTTTGATTTGGTTAGAGAGGGATTCTGGAGGTACTGAGAAGAGAGAGCCATTACAGAGTGCAGGAATGCTATTGCTATATACCCTTTGGAAAGGCTGGCACCTAGCTGTGGCAGTGCAGTGAACTCACTAAGGGCAAATCCAATAAAAATGGTAGTGGAGCGACAGGTTCAATCTTTCAGCACCTGATTGTGCCTTCCTCAGATTGAGGTGTGGGGGTAAGCTGAAAAATAACACAATTATTTGTTTCTGAAGCTTTTGCTGTAAAGTCTGTCAAACTCTACGAAATGGAAACCCCCCAAACACTGATGAGAAATAGAAAACAAGATGTCCTCTGAGCGATTACACTTTTCCCCCCAGAATGTACCAGCTTGGACATCAACCATTTTTATTTCTCGCAGTGAGACAAGCGCTCGTAAACCTCGTTTTTGATCTGACCGAGTTCATTTACCTTGCAAAATGACTAATCCTTCACCACCAAGACAAATAAATAGAATAAAATAAATAGACAGTGTAGCTGTCAAGCATGGTCAGAGTGATGCTTAAACTCAGCACTACACATTCCTTGCCAAGGCTCTATTGTTAAGATCACACATTTGGCTTTCAGTGTATTATTTGTATGCTATTGCACTTTCATCTGCTCAACTCATACTGTGTGTGTCCATTCAGCTGTTTCCTTTAAACAAGAGGACGAGGCTGATATTGATATTTTGAAAGATAATGCCACCAGAGAGCTAGCATCTGCAGCTTTGATGAATGAGGCCTTAAGGCCAAGGACGGGATTACACAAAACAGCCTCAATCTGTGCCTTGCATGTCAAGGCAGATAGAGGAGATAGATTGATAGTAGTGCATCCTGAGATGTGATTATGATTATTATTATGGCAACAACTGTACAATGATGGCAGTGGAGATTATTTTATCACCAATCAATTTCTGCACAGCTAATTCCGGCTGATTCTTATACAGGATGTCTAATCCCACTCTCTAATATTGTAAGCAATATGCATTTTAGGTGAACGATTACAAATATATTTTTTGATCTGAAATCAAACAACAACAGCAAAAAAACTTACATTACTAATAAGTCATATGAAACTGCAACGACTTATCACACAAAAAAAGACAAAAGAGCAATGCACAAAGCTTGGCCATGCCAAGTCCCTGGCGCTCTAATCAATTCTAAGGCGGTTTACTGTATCGTATGACCTCTGAGTGTTTCAAGCAGATTAACCTGGGTTAAATGACAGTCTCACCATTTGCCAGTGACAAAGGGGCTGAATCACAATCAATAGACACACTAATCTAGATTCTGTGACACACCAGCCTGAAAGGGGGTGACCTATATTTCTTCAACTTGTGAAGGTCATAAATTTAATCAGTCCCACAAGAATGACACCAAACTAACTCCATCTCCAATATGATCTTCATTGTTACTATTTTTCACGTGCCAGAAGAGCAACTAGGTTCCACATTCATGTAATGCATTTCAGTGAGCCCAATGAATTCAATCGAATGCTTGCAATCTCAAAACCAAGATGGCCCAACTCATTTCCATGCCCTGGCTCTCTGCTTTAATAGGTTACCGTCTGTGTGTGTGGCTGGCTATTTTTTCCATTTTCTTGCTGTCCCCTACTTCCTCTAAAACACCTCGAGACAGATGCACACAGACGCACACAGCCAGAGACACATGCATGCACACACACACAAACACAAACACAGACACACACATGCACATATTGTTGGAAAGGAAATGATATCAAAACAGTGAATGTCAAGTTAAGACTGTCTTATAACACTGCCAAATGTGTATTATTTAAGTTTGACATATTTTTCAAAGTGTAGTCTGGTTATATGGAGTCTATTTTTTCCAGTCTATGTACTTTGGAATTTTATGAGCAGGTAATGTATCATTAGGGGAATTCAACAGCAGCTCATAAAATTCAAATAGCAAAGACAGCACATAGAGAGAGTCAAACCTGCAGCACTCCACCAGTCTGTCGTAAAACTCAGGATAATTGAAATGCCGTTTTTGGTGTCCTTCACATGCCATCGGTGAGTTTAAAGAGAATCTGTTGCAGTGAAATTATTTACATGACACATAAATGCTATGAATTTATCAAGAACTCAACTTGCTGCTAGCTCAACGAGGCCCAAGATCAGAAAAAAACTGGCTCATTATGCACCAAGGAGATGTCTCCCCAACAGAGGAGGGTGAGGAGAGGAGGGCCCTGAATCTTTGTACTATTCGGCATTCTCTCCCAACAGAAGCACAGTTAAAGGGGTCTTTGTGGAGAGACCCAAAAATAGCCAAAGACTGGAAGGACAGAGCGCATTTATGCCTTCCATTCTGGGTGGCTGGCTGGCTGGCTGGTTGGTTGGCTGAATCAGGCTCCTGCTTCACCCATAGGCCGGTATAATTAATCCCTGGATCACTCGAGCAGCACTGAGGCAGAGAGAGAGAGAGATAGAAAGTTCCTAGAACAGGAGCATAAAGGAGCGTTGAGTCAAGTGCTCTGCTGAGATGATGCTGTGCCTGAGCGCTCAGAGAATCATTGTGAGGCTTATCTCCTATGGAAATGGAGTCTTGTAATGCCTGCAACATGCTATGCGCTCAATCAAAACAGCTTTCAGACTTTCGAATGAAAACAATGGAAATGCTGAAGAATACCTAATTGACACGAGATGGCTGAGTTCATGCAGTTTCCATGCCCACAATCTCTGGTTTCTGAATGATACTGGGCTTACATGGCTTGTTTTTAGCTTTCAACATATGCATTTGTATCTAAAGCCAGCCAA
The DNA here is from genome assembly GCA_027497455.2 of Sardinella longiceps. Classification (NCBI taxonomy): domain Eukaryota; kingdom Metazoa; phylum Chordata; class Actinopteri; order Clupeiformes; family Clupeidae; genus Sardinella; species Sardinella longiceps. The sequence continues at coordinate 33,870,428 of JAODXP020000016.1, forward strand.
TTAGGAAAGCACTTCTTTGTTGTCACTAAGATGCAATGAACACTCATCAAGACCTTTAGTCTCTGCATAATATGATACCGTTGATTGCATGCAGTGACAAAAACATGCTGTTATCAATCATTCATATGAGCCAAAGTGTCCATACAAATTTGTTCATACAAATGTTTTGACAGATGATGCACAGCGGAAAACACAACAGTTCATGAGCAGAGCCACCTTAATTGGAATGACATGACTTCAGGCAAACTAGAGGATAGGACATTATTTCCAGAGCACAGAAAGTTATGCTCCACATCTTCTGGGGGAAAAGAGAGAGAGAAAAAAAGAAGTTCCCAATGCTCCAGCTATGGCTCTCCGACACAAGATAGCAGCCAGTTGTAGAGAAGTCATTATCTTGTTGTTTGGAGGCAGACAGACTGCATTAATTAGATGCAAAAGGAACTGTGGAAATGCATATTGTGGCGCAGCAAATGTTAAAGAGGACAGCGAGAGCCATCACGCAGTCTGCTTCTGGGTTGATTCTGATGAAATAATGAACTACCAGGGGAGCCTCTCCTGTACTAGGCGGCTCACTGTATTTTAAACAGGCTGTGTCCCAGCCAGCCCCTCGCAGTACCGATCAGGCTGATAATAAACAGGTTGGGAAGGCGCAGGCCCTAACGCAATCACCATAAACAAATGTTCCTCACAGCAGTTGATCCCCGTATCTCTCGAGAACCAACACATCTGCTGTATCTCAGAAAATGTGAATAATTTTCCCAGGGTGCGGCTTGAGCTGCTGTCCCCTCCATCCAGAGTTGTCATCTATATTTGGCAATGTGTTTCAGACCTATTTTTTTCATATACTTAAAAAGCACCAAGGCCACATCCAAAACAAGACTAAGAAAGAAAAAAAGAATGCACACATCTGCTACTGTACAGATTAAAGAATGGAGCTCAGTGCGTACCTGTTTATATACACTGACCTCTAAGAGTTCAGCAATGACAGGACGCACTGAATTGTTGGAGAACAAATCAAGCGTGTTCTCAAAACTTCAAAATGCAGCACACCCAAAGGCAAAGAAATTTTCTGGAAAATAATTCAAGGACAATTCTGAATGGACTATGAAAGCCCTCAGACGTTCCCTTAAACTCTTATCTTCTTAAGTTCTTAAACTGAATGCTTGTCAGTCATTGTACTCACATTGAAGTTGAGAGATGCACAGAGGGACACAAATATCCCAAACCTGACGGGTATTAGGAACTTCAGAGGAGTGGGGTTAACTGGAGGAATGTTGCCGCAGACAGTTCCTGACGTGCTGGTTTTACCAGTGGGCTGGGAATCTCTCATTGGAAATCTGCTCACATCACAGAATCTCTGTGAAAAGCATGAAGGGAGAAGAAGATTCAGATGTGGAGCCGTGTGTGTATCTGCCTGAACGTGGGTGGATGGGCTCCTGTTTACATAATTATGCACCTCCTGAATCGCTGCTTAATAATAAAGGTAATTAACAGATTGAAAGATACGCCGCAGTCAGACAAATATTAAATTGAAGAACAGCCCTATGGATAGCTCAGTAGCACAATTGTGGACATTTTGAATTAGCCAGACTCCAAATAAATTGCTGTTGAGGCTCAAGAGAAGTCAGAGTAATATAAGAACTAAAATCAATATTGCTCTAGGCCTATACATATGAAATACAGTTTCAGAAACTGAGGAGTTAAATGCAACAGCCAGTAATAGTTTGACTTACAATAGCCTTTATGATAGCCTTTTTAATATTATGGTATGTAAGATGGATGCCATATACATTAGCATATTTCCTACAAGAGAAAAGCATTACACTATACTGTATGTATCTGCACATCACTACCTTGACCATTGCATCAACAAACCATTTTTATAGCCATCACACTGACAGTATTGCATTAAAAAGGAAATAGGTATAGCCCCGTAGGGCAGAAGTGTCATTAAGAAATATTGACTCAGATTTATGACTAGAAGTGACAGACACTCACTAGAAATATGTGCACACAGTTGGAACAGTGGAACATCCTGTGCTCGCCTGTCTCTGAGAAGTTCACCTCAAAGAATTCTCATATCTACAAAAAAAAAGCTAAAAAAAAAAGAAAGAAAAGAAAAAATGAAAACCTCCAAGATCCAAGTGTCAATTCGTTGGCTGGCAACCCAATGCTAGAGACAGTCTCTCCTTCGGCTTACAGTCATACTTGGCCTACTTTATGCTATTTACCCTGACATCTCCTCAATGACAACAGCCAATGAATATCATTAGACGGGCGGGGGACTAATTAGAATGTGAATATGACTGGAAGGGGGGAGGCTTCTTCCCCCACATCCCCTGCTTAATATTACCTATTAAGCACTGGGAGACCTGCTTTAAATACTGTCCTCTGTGATCCAGAACTAATGGAGGTTGAGGGAAGGTGAGGCCGCGCGGTGCTCTCACCGCGAGGGTGAGCACAGTTCCCGCCGCCTGGGCCTTTGAAGCTATTCGGTCTGGCTCACTGGAAGAACTGGTGCTCCAGAGGGGATGTCAGGCATAGCACTTCAGAGGCACCAAAGAAATGTAGCGGTCATGAGCCTCTGGCATTAGCATACCAACAGGAGGCTGAAGTAATTGAAAACTGAGAACGGATACGGCTACGTGTCTTGCGGAGTGCGCGTGCTGAGCGCGCGATTGTCTATGACAACTCTCTCCTGTTTGCACACTTAAACACACACACATATGGCACACAGACACATGCACACCAGCACACAGCCCCACATATCGGTAAGACATAAGAGCCTTCATATCAGTGGTTCATCGCTTAGCCGGAGATGACCTTCAAAAGATGTGTATCTGTGGCACCACTGCCCTCAATGTCAGTGGCGGTAATGAGATCAGGGAATCACGAAAGCCCGTCTGCCGTTCCCACCAGCACAGCCCTCCAGCACACAGCCCGACTGACTGACTGGCTGGCTGATGTGCGTGCTCCAGGGGCAGCGGCGTACCCCAAAGACTGACCGAGCCAGGTCTCTCTCTTCCATAGGACACCCAGGTCTTCTGCTATTAATTACCTCAGCTGGGTGACACACTGACAGGACATAATCGGCACCCATCCAGCTTGGCTCTACTGTGATGGACAACACCCCAATCAGCATTCGCGGGGGGTGGTATAGTGACACCACAAGGGCAGGAGGTCGCATATCATCTCAGTCGGCCCTCCTCAAAACTGAGCCCTTTCCTAACTGGGAGCGTGCGTGTGTGAAAAGGCATTATTGCAATAACGCCTCTTGTCTTCAAAGGATAATATTCAAACCCAGCAAAAGGGTTGACTTTCATTTGATTCATTTCTGTCTGTTAATGTTAATGTAGGCAAATTGTCTGGGCTAGGGCTGTAGAGCAAATGTCACATAATACCACAGTCTGTCAATTGTATTTTTCATGTCGTTTGCAAGAGACAACGCTGCAAAGATGAAAGTGTCTCCAAAAAGGCCATTACATTCTAACAAGCGAGGTGTTTCTTTGACATTTATAAACATAATTTTTCAGAGGCTTCAGCCTCTTACTAAAGTACAACCATTTGGAACTTTATGCACATATGAATATTCAAAGCACATTCTTGCCTTCACATTAAAGCAATGAGCAAGAAGGACAGATACTGTGTTATCTGCACCATGCCTTGCATTTCTACCGGAATACAAAGGAGGCATGAATGGTTGAAGAAGATTTGCAGATGTCCTTCTCTTTTCTGCACAGTTTCCTGGTAGTGTCTGTAGTAAAGTTATTATTCGGCATTTATATAGAGCCAGAAGTTGACATTCTCAATCACTGTCAAAATCAAAGTATGAAAAGCTGTGGAAGTTTTGGAGAACATTTTTCTGTGACTAAATTACGCAACTGTAGGCCTAGTACACAACATTTGCATTCAAAGACTGCTCAAATGGCACTCAGTCATTCTAACGAATCACTCTTTGATATTTCGATTTTTAAAGGTCAAATCCTGTTAGGGAGACATATACTAGGCCTGTGAAGTGCAATGTAGGAGCTGAGTGGGCCTTTAAATGATATATTCCCTACCCTGTGATATTCAATGTAATTGTAGCTTGGCAGGCACATATTAAGAGAAACTTGAAATGCACAACTCTCAGAAAAAGTCAATGGGTAGAAGAGATTACAGTTTGTGCTGTCTCCACTAATGACTAATGGACGCTTCCATGCATGCCAAGGCAGACCATGGCTTTTATGCAGCCACATCTTGTACCATTTCAAGGCAACAGCTCTCAAAAATGCTATGGATGGGGATGTAACATTAGCTGCTTAGGTATGGAATATCCAAGAGAGGAAGGAGCGATCAAATACGTGAACAAGCAAGCCATTCGATCAATAAAATAGGTGCTTGACTATTTGCAAGGTGTCCTGATGCAGATACAAGGTGAGATATTGTTGGAGTTGAGAATCACACACACTGTGTGAGAGATCACACATTGAGTACTTTGTGGATAGGACCCCCATGTACCTTGCACCCTCCCTCACCAGGCCTGTGAACAAATTAGGTACATTTGTTAAATCATGGCAGTAGCCCCATGTGTCTCAATCATACACAAAAATAGGCCTAAAACAACATGTTTGCTGTTCAGTAGACTGGCTGTTAATTGCAGTCGTCTGTTAAAAGTCAGCTTATTGGGTAAGGGTATATTTCATTGGTGCCATTTGCCTCTGAGGAAAGAGGGTTTGCAAATACAAAAGGGCAGCACATGTTTGATATCGCAAGCACCACACTGAAACCGTATATTTCTACATCTAACCTCAGACGAGCGAGGGAAATTTGAGATATGGTCCACTGAATGTGACATACAACCTCATAAACCAGCTCACAATATCACCCCCATCTGTCAATCAATAGTCTGCCTTGGAGTCAATTAGTGGCCTGGGGGCATAAAGAAATACAGTAGGGATCATGTGACCAACACAATAAGGCCTGAGCAGGACTTGTACTATTTTGGAGGGGGAGGGAGGAGGAGGGAGGGGGAGTTATTCACCACGCAACTATGCCTGACTCAGAGCACTCTGTCTTCTTTATTCAAGCTATTCAAGGCTGAGGATGTGCATCAGTCTACAATGCCCATTACTCTCCCTGCCTGTCACACCTGGGGCGGCTAAGAAAGCGAAGCCTTAAAAAAGACAAGTAGCACCGTCACACAGAGCACACAGAGGGACAACAAGCTCAGCTCGGTTCTCCTAAACTCTAATTTTGCCATTCCAAAAGTGGAGTGATGTAAACTATACGTTTTTAACCGCACTGTGTGTACAGAGGTAAATGGAAAAAAAATGCAGAAATGCCATCGTTCCTCCTTGTGCACTAAAAGTCTTGAATGTGGTAGTGTCATATTTTTCTTTTCTTTTTTTTGTCTTTTTCTTACTTAACGATTTGAATGGACTTGGCCCTTATTACATTGATTGTTTAGCTCATAAAAATGTCTAACACACTAAATAAACCTGAGCTCTAAACACATAAATACCCATAAACGTCAATAACTTCATCACATTGACTGTATTAGGCTGTTTAGATCTTGACAGTACCACTACTTAATGACAAAGCAGTATATTTGCTCTAAAGGCTTATTTAAGAAGGTGCCAGAAGCTATTTGACTCGTTCATTCATTTCGTTTCATATTTTTTTAAGGTCCCACAACACTAAATAATTAATACAGGAGTAAATCGGCATGTCCAGCTCTTCATTTAATGAAAGAAACTAATTGTCTGCTTTTGATGTGATGCTCCAGTACCATCTTCCCAATAATATTAAAGCATATGGTAATCATACTAACAGAAGTTTGCTTGAGGCTATTTTTGGTTTGACTTTGAATTTATTGCATGGCCTCAATATACCAATTCAACTGGGTCCTGACAGAAAATGGGTACACAGCAGCCCCCCAAAGATTGACTGTGGTTTATTTGTCATCTATGGCTTCCTACTATTTCCACCGGAGTCATTTGGGCAGATATAAATCACTGTTACCAATCTCACATTAAAACAAAAGGGACCTAGAGGAGTAGGTTCTGGACACATCTGTTCTCAGTAACTTGACACTTTGGCATATTGACTTTATGGGGCCACAGGGTCTCTAACCTATAGTATGAACTACAATGATGCATTGCAAAAACAAATTTTGGTGTGTCTGATACAAAAAAAAACCAAATCAAACACTAAATCTGCATTCATGGCATCAAATATTTAGTTATTTCTCAAAGGTTTGAATCAGTAATCAAGTAATCTCACAGTTTCACATGAATAGCTAAAAGCAATAAACAATTCTACAGCTGTGTTCTAACAGAATGCTTTCACCACAGAAAACATTCTACTGTCTTGATACAAGGTATGCTACTCCTTCATTTAAGAAACCTCATACAAGACTCTTTTTTCCTTTTCCCAGGACCCAGGTTTTTAGAGTTAATGTTCCATGCACACAGAGCTACAACTAATGGCAAAAAACAACCAGACAGCGGGGGATGCTGTGTGTGTGTGTGTGTGTGTGTGTGTGTGTGTGTGTGTGTGTGTGTGTGTGTGTGTGTGTCTGCTTCTGCACATTCACAAGTACACACGCTATGGGTAATCACATCATATTCAAAGCCCAAAATACTCACAGACAGTACAGCTGACTAGCCCAAACATTGTGCAGCTGACTCCCCAAAGCCTACCAACCATGACATGTCCAGAACAAAAGAGCTGCTCCTCAGCTGGGACCAACCACAGAGCTAGCAATGGCAATATTTCTGGCCTTGACAGGAGGATACAAGAGAGATAGTGTGGGAGAGACAGAGACAGAGAGAGAGAGAGAGAAAGAGAAAACATGGAACAGTCCACAAGGCTGCTGTATCCCCCAAGAGCCAAAAGCAGAGAGCTCCGGATTTAACTTCCCATCCGCTCAACCGCAGGCATCCAGACTCCTGATCAGCCGTGACCAATTACCTGGCTGAGTCCCGGAACACCTGGGCTGCTCTCCGCTCAGCTCCCCCATTGGCCAGTGGGTGACTTCATTCATTTAGAGCTCCACTGTCATCTATAATTCATGCGCTTGGAAACAACTGGGCTCTGTAGCACTGCTATAGCACCGCCGCCTGTGCCACTTCTCACATACACAGCTTCCGCCTCCCACTACCTCCTGCCACGCCGTGTGCCTCACAAAGTTGCCATCATCTCTGGATCAGAGCAGCAGCAGCATCAGGAGGACTTACATAACCCCCCTTCTTTGGACTCTCACCCAATTCACTTGGGTCATCTAAAAACACTAGGCTTTGCACTTAGTACATTCGTGCCTCAGATGCATGTTTTTTTGTTTTTTTTTCTACTGTGTCTACAAGAATAAGAAGTGCGAAACACTTCACCACCACTCCTAGCAAGCAAGCCAGTAAGATCCGATAAGCAGCACATCTAGGGAGGCGTGACACATCTCCGAGCACAACTGTAAATCTCACTGCAGATAGAAAAGGAAAATGCACACAACTTACCTGATGTGATGCTTAGACCGCTGCTCTCTCTCTTTCTCACTCTGTGCGTGTATGTGCGTCTCTGTGCGCGAGTGTGCGCGTATACGTGCTGGAGGGAGATGGAGAGAGCGGGAGAGCAGAGGAGAAAGAGAGGGAGAGGGACAGACACAGAGAGAGCGGAGTGAGAGCGAGGGAGAGGGAGAGGAGGAGGACAGCAGCTGCCGATGTGACAGCCCAGCGCTCATTGCACTCTTTTTTACTGAGAGACGCTCCAGCTCCTGGAGGTGGTACTTCTCAGCCGAATGACATGTGCTTCTCTCTTTAAACTCATTGGCTAAGAGGGATGATTCCTATTTAGCCAGTCCCGCTGTCTCCAAGTAAGCCTCCTCCCCTTCTGAGCATGCACACAAGCGCAGACACACACACACACACACACACACACACACACACACACACACACACGCACGCACTACACATACTTCTCCTTTCTCCTTGTCATTCTCTGCCCTCCTTTTTCCTTTTTATCTAATCTAATCTCTCCCTTCCCATCCCTGCCTCTCTCTTCTATCCAATACCACTTGTCTTTGTTTTAAACCTATCCTTCCTCCCCAAGGGACTCTTTTTGTCTTTTCTCCCCATCTCCAGGAATATCTCTACTTTCACACACAATTGCTTGTGCTTTGTCTAGTTTGTCCATTTCACCAATAACTTTTTTTTCCAACTGATTGATTGTGAGTATGTTTTGGAATCGTTTTCTGTAGATCTGCGGAATTTGTGAATGCTTTTTGGGCTTTTTGGGCTTTGGCTATTCAGTGCAAAATAAACCTTACTCTTCATCTGTAAATGGACCACTTAAAGACCCATTTAAGTCGGATCCATGTTTTTAATTCATTATTATTATTATTTTTTAAGGTGACGCATTTACATATTGTTTTCTGATATACCTGTATTTCACATCGAAAACCCCTTAAGTCAGTTTTACTGTGTAATTGGTAGATAGCAGCTGACGAGGTAATGAACGAGGCACAAAGAACTTGCCTCTGCCAAGTATATAATTTCCGTAAAACAGTACAAACGAGATTTCAGACCCTCTCAGCAACATTTTGGAAAAAGTGACTAGCGACTAATTTAGCTACTTTTTCTGACGTTCTAGAAGATTGGAAAACTCTAATGTGATGGCATGTAAAAATGCAAATAAAGCAGTGATCGTGCAGATCGCGCAATCACATCAGCTACTAGCAACTTGGACGAAGCAACGGGTTTGTATTCATTATCAATGAGAGCAGAGACACTATAGGAGGAGACCTATCACTTCAGAAGTCCTCCCATTGGAATGCATTGCTGCCGTTCATAACTCAGGGGCGGAGTACAGAAACTGGAAGTCTTACAGTGAAAATTATAGGCAAATGCATTGCTGAACGCTGTATGACTGACGGTTAGCTTTTTTGTTTACTACCTCACTATGGTGATAGCCATGCCGCGACTGTTAGCACAGGCGCAGTAAGCAAATTCCGTTTTAGATAACATCTTTTTTAGCTTTGTTTTAGCATGTCTCCGGTAGATTTTGACATTGTTCAACATAGATTTAAATGAGGATTCACACAATATACTTTCTTTTAGTCCACACGACCAGCCAATCTGGACATTAGGATATCTCCCCTTTCATTTTGATAGGGCCTGGTCTTGTTAAGCATAGCTGCCCGAAGGCGTACCCAATATGGTGGCCGAGTGATGTGACTTGAGCAAGCAACCAGCGAAAATTTGCCGGCAATACTAATCGGCGATAGCCAAGGCAAGCTTTTATGCAAGCAATTAGCTTGAAACAATTTGTATTCTACATTTAGGCCCTATGGTTTTTTCAAAAGCGCTTCATTATAGTATCAAGTATCTTCGTGCTCAGGGACAGACAAATGGTGGCTACAGGTAGTAAGTGATAATCTCTTAGATGTTTTTAAAGTTGAAGTTAAAGTCGGTCAAAGGAAGTGGATTTCCAAAAGGAAGTGGATCTTTCATAGATGTACAAATTGCGTTTTTACACTTAATTCTTCTAGCTAGCCTAGAACTCTAGACGTACTCTAGCGGTAGCAAATTGAATTTACTCAGCAAGTACGGCAGCCATAGGCTTAAATCCAAACGCAATGCACTATGTATTCATGCTATCTGGACAGAGAGTCTTTGGGCAGGCTTTAGCATTGTTTGAATAAGCTTGTTAGTTGTACTGAGGTTTTAGCAGTCTTACCTGAGGGTCTATCACTCGTGGCCAGACTACATTTTATGTGATAGTCTGGCTTGTCAGGCAACTAATTAGCTACAGGGTGCATGAAAACCTATGTATATAACCTTTCATTTGATCAGGAAAACAAAAAGACAAAGGTACAAGTCTGTGCACATAATTTTTACTCAGAGTGAATTAACTATTTGATCCCCATGTAGTCCTTACTTACTTTACTTACTTACTAAGTAGTCCCATACTGAATTGGGAACATCACAATGATCTCAATCACAATCTTCCAATAGTTTGCTCTGAGTAGATTCAACTTTAAAAACGTGAAAGAGCTCATTACTTACTTCCCGTAACCACCATTTGTCTGTCCCTGAGTACGAGGACGCTTGATGTCGGCGGCCTGGGGTGGCCTTGCTGGGCTCTGCTATAAACAAATTTGCCTCTCTACCAATCAAAAGTGCTGATTTATGCTGCTTTGCACTTCAGAATGTCGGGTAGTGCAGTGCTTCCGAATGAAACCACAAATGGAAGATGCTTTATTAAAATAAGATTGATTCCATATCAACTTGTGACATTTTTATGACCACAGGTAATCATCATCTCAAAGAGGACAAGGAAACTATTCTTATCATTCCATTGGCCCCATTCATATTTTATTGTTAATAAAGGTCCCAAAGACCTCTGCAGTGACATCAGAAGTCTTTGCACTGCCATTGTATGTCATCGTCTTGGTTTTATTTGAGATCATAACATGCTTGCGATATGGTAGATTAGATAAGGTACGGAGTAAGGATTGGGTACTGACGGGCTCTGTTGTACCAGGTGGTATCTAAGCGTATTCAGCTGACACGTCAGGAGCGTCTATGGATAGACAGCATCACCTACATTTGAACCATTTTGACAGCTTTTTTGGCCCTCTATTGCACTCTGAATTCAATTCAAATACCTCTCTCTAGCTTACAGGAACTTAATATATTTTCATAATATCCAGTTGTATCACTCACTCCCATAGATTAGTCTGAAAATTCAGACATGGGTGGATGACGGATAGCAAAATTCAGACTGTCCTTTTGTCACACACGTATAAAAAATGGTAATTGTTAAGAATTGATATGGAAATGTTGTTGGTCTGATAGGATCGACTTCCTGCATACTAAAAATTTTGGTGTTGTATTTAAATTTTGACATAAAACAACTATCCAAACATAAAAAATGTCATATGGTGTGACTGTCCACTATGTGTGTGATTTTCCTAATTAGAATGTATATCCATATAAAGTATAAATACTTTCAAATTTTACCAGGCAAATAAAATAAGTGGATGTTTTCTATAACCACAGAAAGTTTCGATGCCCATGCATAATGTCCAACTAAGTTCTAATCAAATATATTTTGTCCCTACAATGGACGTCATATGGTGTGACACTATATTTTATATTTTCAACGGGCATTAATTTGGACATCATTGCCATGACACGGACCCTGCTTCATCAGGAAGTTACAATAACATGTCAGGAGTGATTGCCATGGTCAGGAGGTCAGGTCTGCCTTTTAGATTTTTATATAAAAAGCTCCATATCCGACATCATCAACAGTGGCCAAAAAATTGTGTCTTATGGTGTGACATCATTTGCAATAAAAATTGTTATTTTTCACAAATCTTCTTTATGAATTCTTAGAAAGCATTGCTGCCATGTGGTCAGTTGCATGCTAAATAATATCTAGCTGTATTTAGTTGTCTAATAAATTAGATAAACTGTCAAAATGTCATATTGAGTGACACTATGTCATATGGAGTGACATTGTTATTACATTGTTATTACATTGGGACATTGAAAATGTACAGTCACACTATATGACATTTCTGTCACACTCTATGACCAAACTGCATTTTTATATTGAAATATATGTAAAAACACGAATTCAATTTAAAAATCATATATGAAATATATTAAATCTGTGATAAGAATTTAGCAAAATAGGATCTGTACAATTTATATTTCCCTTTCCCATTTTTCCCCCATGTCACCATGTTTCACATGTAATATGCAGTTGAAAAATAGATGTTATCCCTAAAGTTCTTTTCAGTGGATTTCCAAACTCATTGTTAATGATTTTATTTTCATGAAATACCTTTTTTTGCGCTGATACATTGTGATTTGGTGCATTTCATCATATGGCGTGACACTATGTCATTTGGTGTGACGTCAAATAATCATAGAAAACGTCATAAAACAAGACTTTCTAACTGACAAATCATGACAAAATCAATAGTGTAGAAAGGAAATGACATCTGCAAGAATCTCAAGAATTTTGAGCAACTTTTGACAAAGAATGTCAGAAATACGCTAAAATATCTGGTTAGAGTTCAGACCATTCTCCTCCTTGACATAATAACTTGTCAAATGTTAAGTTTTTATCCTAAATATTCACAAGCAAATGTTGCATATCAAAGCAAACATGATTAATAAGTACATTGACATAAATTAAAGAAGAAAAAAATACCTAATTTTTGTTTTATATCAAATTGTTTTAATGTCACACCATATGACAGTTTTAGGCACTACCTTGACAAATTCATATATAAATACTTATTTTAATTAAAAAATGTAAAAAATATTTACGTATTGGTTAAGTTTAGACTCACAGCAACACATATAAACACTTTTTAGGGATGATATTTGAAGTTTTTTAAAAATCCTTTTTTCAGGCTTATTTGTCATCCACCCACATACCACTTGCAACTTTGAATTTGCTCTGCGGGTACATTTGGTCAAAAGCCACTGGAGCACATTAGCTACCATACGCTTCAAAATCCCAGACACCAACTGCATCAGCCTCTCTGAGATGGGCAGTCTCAAGCTGCCTTCTAAGTAGCAACAGCTACCATACACTTCAAAATCCCAGAAACCAACTGCATCAGCCTATCTGAGATGGGCAGTCTCAAGCTGCCTTCTAAGTAGTGACAGCATAATGACCAGAAATCATTAATTTCCATTTGAGGATACGGAGACCGCATGCAAAGGGGTCTGCACAAGTGCGGTGCAAACTGGACAGGGCTCCGGATGACTAAGGAAACAGAGAGCCAATTGGAGCCAGGAGCGTGAGGAGCTACAAAACATTACTTAATGCTTATTTCTTGAGAGGCCTATGAGAAGATGTGCCTGCTCTTGCCATTCATGCTCTGGACTTGAGCATCCTCAACCAACTTTCTCATCTTCTTCATCTGTGGCGAGTGAACTAGAACCCCACCTTCTTGGCTGAAGAACGACTTTATGTGGAGAAAATAAACGATGGCCCATGCGTCATTACCAGCTATTGAACTTAGTATGGTGTTGACTATGAACTGGCATGATACTAGCCTAGCCTCATCCATTCAACAGCACTACACACGCAAACAAAGCATTCAAAGTGCGGGAAGTGGGACAGACTGATAGTCTCTCTCTCCAAGCATAATACCTTTATGGTTTTGACAGATAGAATATTTGGGAGGTGCACATCAGGTGTTCTAGGGCATGTTAGGGAGGGTCAGCAACAACAGATAGGGGCTCTGCGTCCTTGTGCATTGACGTAGTATGATGAGTAAATAAGGCTCAAGAATGAACCCAAATTACATACCGACATGTTATGCCGATGTACAGTATATTTTACCTATAGAAATCTAGACATACTCTAGTGGCGGCAAATAGATTTGCTTTGTCAGTACGTCTAGTTGCAAGCCATAGGGAATCTGATTAGCTGTACACTGTTGGTGTTCACTAATCACAACGGTCTTTGGCTTAGCCAAAGACAACAGACTTTTGAATTGGTGTACATCTTGTTCATTCTGACCCTGTGATCCCCATAGCACTATCCTATTGCATACAGAAACAGTTTGTAAGATATCTGCCTTGTTCCGTCCACAATTGAGTTCAGTCTATAAATGCCAGACTATACATGTTAATGTTATAAAATGGCTTGCCAGGCTACATTTTACCATTACCATAAATCCATCAATGCTGAAATCCTATTTAAAAGTAGGGCATAGAATAGGTTTTACTCAAGAACCTTTTAAAGGAATAATCCACAGACAAATGCTTCCTAAAGATATTGTTGAGTTGGTAGTACAATCATGTCAATCTTTGAGAATGTTTGCTTTTTTAATTTCCGCCTATAGCTCTAAAATGCCAGAGCATCAAGCATGTCATTGCTCCAATAGAAAACACTATTTTTAAAAACCACTAAAAGGCTGAAACCAACATTACACTTTTGTGAGTGAGTTCCTACAGATACATCGAAGCGTCCCTACCTCTGCAAGATATACAGACAGATTCTGTATAGGCGGGTGCATTATGTGAAGAAAAATGCTTTTTATAGTATTAGATGTCCTTAATAACACACTAAAAGTTTACTAAACCACGAGAAAGGTGTCATTTTCAAGATGACGTCCATGATGGATAGGAAGCCTGGGTAGACACCCCAGGTAAATAGGGTAAAATTTTTAACTAACAGATATCACCATGAAACTTCCCAAGTTTATAACTTACATTAAGACAAATATTTTTTTGTATTACAAGTTTTGTAATACAAAACACCTTTCTGACACCTTTCTAGTTGTCAAATTTTGGTGTTATTAAGGACATCTAATACAATAACAAACAGCTGAGAAACCTTTTGTTAGAATTCAAGTCATATTTGCACCTGACTAGTAGACTGTCTGAAAGCCAGCATTATGCAAAGTTATCAAAGAGAAGTTATCAGTCTCTGCATAATCTTGAGTAACCCTAAAACTTAGCAGAGTCAGCACAAATTTGCAGCAAACTGCATAGTCCAAGTCCAACATGCAACATAGTCCAAGCAGGAATTTTAAATGTCAAGTAAAATGATATGATAGTGCTTTATTCATCCCGATGTCTCACATGAGTCACTGTTGCTACCTACAAGACTTTGGAAATACCGCAAGTGTTAGATTACAGCCTATTTCTCTGAGCCTGAAACCCGTGAGGTTGATCTTTCTTCTTCTCTTTATTGGAAGCGGCGTCTCGTCAGACTTGTCACATCAGCACATCACTCCACTGCGCACAAGACATTTTAGTTTTGGATCTATAATTCAATTGGACTGGGTTACCAGAAACTTTGGTTTTGGGACTGAAAGAAATTAACTCAAGGGACAGTTTGGTTTTGGTTTGTGGGGATTTCATGCTGCCCTTTTTGCCACCTCCTGTTTTAAGGGGCATGATGTTCGTTTTTGAATTAGGCGTTATTTCAAGTTAATACTAGATGTACCGCTTGGCGGTACAAAATATGACCGCCGCTCAGTTCTGCACATTCTCTGCATATATATGATGCTTGTCAACTTGTTTGTATCTCTCTCATGTTATAAATGTGTGTCTGCATGAGTGAGTTTGCTTTTGTGTACAAGTATAAGAGTGTGTGTGTGTGTGTGTGTGTGTGTGTGTGTGTGTGTGTACCCGTGCGCATGTGTGCTTATGTGTACAGTATGTAGTGTGTGTGTGTGTGTGTGTGTGTATACCCGTGCGCATGTGTGCTTGTGTGTATGTAGTTATATATGAGCACTATGGCAAGCCGTTCAGGAAAAAAACCTTGAATATATTGAATGAAGTCCTGAATATATTGAATGAAACTCCGGATATATTGAATGAAAGAAAACCTTGAATATATTGAATGAAACTCCGAATATATTGAATGAAGTCCCGAATATATTGAGTGAAGTCCCAAATATATTGAATGAAACTCCGAATATATTGAATGAAAGTCTGAATATATTGAATGAAACTCAGAATATATTGAATGAAAGTCCAGAAATTTCGGTGGAATTCTTGGATTCTCTCATAGACTTCAATGTTACAGAATGAGCTTCTCCACTGCATAAATTCGAGCGCCGCCCAGAACTACCTTATTTGGCATTAGCCTCATGACTCCAGGAAGTGGGTGCTCATGATTTATCTCCGTAAAGAAGGATCTCTGGTACCGCTTGGGTGGAGTGAATGAGTAAATGAGGCAAAAATATTAAATAAATTATAGTTTTATTAATAATTTTATTGATTGCAGCAGCAAGGTAAAATAGTTTAGTTAAGTCACAGTCAGTTATTTTGGCCGAGTAGTAATCCAGCTGCGTTACCACCTGTACAGCACAGGAAGCGGCGACGATCCCACTGAAGGTTGGCGTAGCAGCTAGCTAGCGGCGACGATCCCACTGAAGCAGCGACGATCCCACTGAAGGTTAGCGTAGCAGCTAGCTAGCGGCGACGATCCCACTGAAGGTTGGCGTAGCAGCTAGCTTCAGTGGGATCGTTGCCGCTTCCTGTGCTGTTCACTGGTGGTGGTAACGCGGCTGGATTAATTACTACTCGGCCAAAATAACTGACTGTGACTTAACTAAACTATTTTACCTTGCAGCTGCAATCAATGAAATTATTAATAAAACTGTAATTTATTTAATATTTTTGCTTCATTTACTCATTCATTGCCAACCACTCCACCCAAGCGGTAGTGACTGGTCACAGGCATTTCCATACTTGTGACACACATAAGATGGCCGCTGGCACTGACCTCGGATGAGGCAAGTTTCATTCAATATATTCGGAGTTTCATTCAATATATTCGGGACTTCATTCAATATATTCGGGGTTTCATTCAATATATTTAGAGTTTCATTCAATATATTCGGGACTTCATTCAATATAGCCTATTCGGAGTTTCATTCAATATATTCAGAGTTTCATTCAATATATTCGGGACTTCATTCAATATATTCGGAGTTTCATTCAATATATTCAAGGTTTTTTTCCTGAACGGCTTATATAGAACACATATGATGTAAATGATTATTTGAATTTTGTAACCCAGTTACCCAGTTTGCTATTCACTTAATAGCACCATCTACTGGTCAATAGTTGTACAGTCATTAAATGTACATATAAATTCATTTATTTTATAGCCCCCCATGGATGAAATCCCACAAAATTTGACATATTCCCACAAGATGTCAGGTTCATCATACACATTAAATTTGGTGCAGTTCTTAGCATCTGATCCAAAGATAGGGGCAATTAAAGCAGTATAATATTGGATTTTAATTTTTTACCATGGGGGTGCAAATCACAAATGACTGGTTATAAGCTAAGTTGATGTGGGCTCTTGAGACCAACATTCCATAAAAATTTCATCATCCTAAATGTCACGGGTCAGGTAGTTTTTTAGGAAAAACTGCATTTTTGGGGTTTCACGGGGGGCCACGCAAAGATGGAGTGGCCCCCGGGGACCAAACGAAATTTTTCCGTAAAAGTCTACAGGGGCTACATGCCCACCAAGTTTCATGTGCCCCGGTGTTACGGTGTCCCGGGAATCGTTGACCAAAAATTCAGGAAGTAGATGACGGGAGAAAAAAAAAAAAAAAACTTTGACAATCATTATATGACCGCTACGCTTGCTTCGCAGCGGCGGTCATAAATATAGTGCGTCCCGAGCAACCATGATGACTGGCCTCAATATGTGTCTTTAAAATGTAGGGAAGTGAAAGTCACAAGTTTCCAAGAAAAATATAGCCTACTAAGTGAGGTACAGATAAGCCTACTTGAAAAACATAACATACTAGTAATTGAGTACATTTACTTATGTGTCGTCCGCCTCTGCATATTCCCCTTTGTGAAACAAGGCGAACAGCAATCTCAGCCAGTAAGCCAGCACATAGGCCTAACCTATGTCACTTCAAGTGCCTCTACTCCCTCCATCCAAAGTTGCTCCATCCCTACCCCATCTGAAAATGCCTGGCACAAGATTTCAACAACAACAACACATTCGATTTCTATAGCGCTTTTCTAGACACCCAAAGCGCTGGGGGACCTCACTGACCACCACTAATGTGTTGCACCCACCTGGGTGATGCACGGCAGCCATTGTGCGCCAGAACGCTCACCACACACTAGCTACAAGATTTCAGTTCAACTTCAATGGGGAACAAAGAGAAACAACATGGCAACAATATTGAACATAAAGGATGTTGTTGATGATGTTGTTGTTGCTAACTTGTTTGCTTTGTTTGGGGATTTATGCAATTATAATGACACAGGAAGTCCGAAAAATAGGTTCAGGAGATGCCTTCCGGCGTGTTCCGGCTCTAATTGAGGCTAGCTACTGTGTCAACTAATTCTGCATCGGTAAGTGACACCACAATTATGCTAAAATAATTTTTCAATACTCAATAGGTTGTTTGACTTTCAATTGCCTTACCAGTATGTGACCAATACACCTGTAAACTTACTTGTTTTGCAGTATTTTCCGAAGAGGAGAAACTGATCTATCCCACGGTGCACATGCTGCGTCAAAGCTGAATAGCAGGTGTCCATGTCAGGTGGAGCAGGCAGGCTAACTGTCTGTATGCAGCATTCTGGTAGGCTAAAGAAACTCCCACTGAATAAGACATACATTTTATGTTCTTCTGTCACATTAGCTTAACAAGATAATGTTGCAGTTGACGTAAATCTTTCAATGGATGACATAAAATAATTGTTAGCTTAAGTTTAGAACAACATTTCTCTCCCCAAAAACGTTAGGTTACCTTGTGAAGTTGATTTTTCTTGGCGGGGAAAAGACCAACCGACTGGTGAAATGCATGATGCTTATTAGTAGAGCAGATTAGTGACTTAATCGTTCACTTTGGTATAAAAGCATGAAATTTGGCACAGATACTCTCCAAACGTCACTATTTGGAAAAAAAAGCTGGCCACGCAAAAATTCAATATGGCGGCCATTTTTTCAAGATGGCCGCCACTGCTACTAAACATATAGAGTCTTTTAAAACTAAGAACTGGCTTAAGGGGCCTTCACATGACCACCGTTGAAAAGCTCAGCTTGCCCTTAACGCGACGCTTGATCCAAAATGTTAATTCTACATTTGACTAATATACCGGAGGTTAGGAGAGCTGTAACATGGATGAAATAGCCTGCTAGTTTATTTATGCTAAAAACACTACTTCAACATCGAAAGGTCAGCATCAAAAGGGTCGAAGTTCAACCATGTTGAACTTTGAGCGCCGCATTAAAAACGCTAACGCCGGCCACAACGCGACACCGAGACCGAAGCGGCAGCTTTTGACGCTTCTTCATAGAAAAATCGTTGCCCAACGCACGTCACAAGCGTTTTGAAGCTGTTCATGTGTATGCACCTTTAGGCCTACATCAGGCAAGCTTTCACCAAGAGAAAGAAAGACGTTAGGCCTCAGTTAGAGGTTTTATCATATTCTGGGATATCTAAAATTAAAACTATTCATGGTTGTAGACCAACACCTAAATCAACCAAAAAATAAGGCTAATGTCTTGACTGTTAAAAAGGCAGCACAGTAAAGGTGCAGCAAGTGAAAAAGCGTAGCAGACCTGACTTCATCCCTGAGCCCTATATTTCTGTTACACCATGAGATCAATATCAAACAGAGCTAAGGTCAGGCTGAGTGCATCATTCTTGCACCTACAACCAATATGTAACCCCAGAGTTAGTGGTGACACTCATCTGTAGTCTCTGACTCTGAAGATATTTCTTTCCAAGGCCCATCCCAAGCTCCTCAGTTCTCATCTCAGTTTTGCCTTCTTAAAGGTATTATCCGGAGTGAATTCAATTCAATTTTTTTTCTGTCATTGGTGACTACCAATAGCGCTTGGCACTTAATTCCTTTAAGGTGCCTGATCAAGCCTAAACATTTGCTGCAACTTGACTTGGTCTATCATCTAGCGCTTCAAAAAGCATTTTATCTCAGCTGCAAGTATAGGCTGTTTATGATTATTTATTTATTTTCTCTTTTCAAATATCTGTTGTCGAAGTTAAAGTGAAACTCGCTGTCAAACCTCTTTTTCTGTGCTTTAAAAATAGGTATTCAGATGCACGAAGCAATGATGAACAAGATTTCATGGCAAAAATAAAAAATAAATAAATTGATGGCAAGGCAACAAAAATGACTGCAGTACATAGCCATTATTAGCTTCATATAATCTTATTTCATTTCAAGAAACAGTGACGAGAATTAAACCAACAAGATCAGATGAACAAGAAAACTTCATGAAGGTGGCACTAGCTAAATGCAGGCCCATGTAGTGTTATGGCTTCTCAGAAATAAAATATCTGAAAGTCTCCTTTGATCTCAACATCATCTCTCCCCCACCTGAAGTGTGGTAATTGGCAGGACTTGTGATAACCCTTTGAACCTCTGTCATTCATGTCTGATATCCATCTGGTCCTACCACTCTTTGACAAAGAATGTATGTTTCTTCGTAATTGGAGTCAGTTTTACCCCTTAGGAAACCCCAGTGTCTGATAGTCGCCACACAAAATGGCAGAGAGGGAAGGGAGGGAAGAAGGAAGGAAGGTGAATGCGAAATCCTGTTGAAGATTTAGAGACAAACTAGTTAATTTGTTAAGCTGGCAAGACAATCCCCCAGTGTCCTCCTGCATCATATAGCAAAACGTTTATTTTTATGTTGCATGCAGGAGCTCATTTTTTCCCAAGGACAAAATGGAATCGTTTCTCTGTCATCTCAATGTAGGCCTAGGCTATCCCATGGTATACCAGACAATTCTGAAAATGCACATTTATTTGCAAAGAGGATATTTGTGTTATAAAGCACATGCAGGAATTTAAATTTGCATGATGGCAAGAAAACACACACAACAATCCACAAAAAGGCACTTGCACACTGCCTGTAGTCTGAATATTTCTAATTAAATTAGGTCATTGATTGAAACAACAGCTGGTTAGAAGCTAAACTAGATCAGTATGTTTGTGAAAGCTAACTTCCAATATGCTTACAGCATGTATAGGCTTACTGCACCACTTTAGCTGCACAGTAAAGTCAACCTTGGTTCTGTAACCCTGAACTAACCAAAGTGCTCTAAAACATTAGTGATTGAGGCTTTCATGCCATGTTAACTTGGAAGTGATTCCCTTAGGTTGCAATGAGACAGGCTTGGAAAAGTAAATCAGGACTATATTTATGTATGATATATGATGACATCCCAAACAGAATATGGTTTGGCTACATGAGAGGGCTTTTTAGAATGGCATTAATAATTCAGCAATCTCCAAACTGCAGTTTATGTATTTCATTTATTCAACTGAAACTCAAAACATGTAGTCATTCCTGTGTACTTCATGGCACACACACAAATTACTTTCTTATCCCGACAGCATAAAATGAATCAAGGCTTTTATTGGAGATGAACCCATGGGAACCATAAATCATCTCTTAATAGATTACTATAACATTTAGGCTAAAATATAATAAGCAACAAAATGCAGACATGAAATCATTAATATGTGAGGGTCTACAACCATTCCCCCATCATTTCTCAACACAGACCATTCAAGTGTGAATTCACTTTGCAGGCTGCTGCCGTAGCCTATGTTGCAGTATGTATGTATGTTTGCAAATTGTGCTGCCAGTTGGGGGAAGGGGGTTGTTGTGGAGTTGGCAAAGCTTTCCACGACACAAACCTGGGGATTCGGGATTGATTCCGTCTCAAGGCCATTTTCTGATCATTTTGCTCTCTGATGGATGGATGGATGGATAGATGGATGGATGGATCTGCTTTAAGGTATATAGAAAAGCCAAAGAAATTACTAAAATTTTTCATTTAAATTTAAATTTTTAATTTTTGTGCTCTTCTGTGAATGTAAAGGATGTGACACATTTAGCACTGTTTCTTTCAGACAATGCATTTCTTGGAAGGTTATAGACAGTGATGCCATGCGACATACACATTCACAAAGACTCACAATAGCCCTCTTTTATCAAACGTGAAAACAAACGTAAGTTTGAGTGCAGGAATCACCATACAACACAGTTCACGTGAGATTTATGAAGTGTTCATACTTCTCTCATATCAGCGCAAAGAAAGAAACAGTGTTGGTAAATGCAACGGCATAAACCAGCGTAATTTAAATGTCACGCCTAAATATATTCTCAGTTAAGAGGCATCTCCCCTAGATTTTGTGACATGAAGGTGCTGAATATGTCCAGAACCAGACTTTTTTTCTAGTGTTACGGCCAGCTCTGAACCATGACATAGAAATGGAGGCAGACAACAGGGTTAAGGTTAAGCCAAAATATATTTTATTTAAAGTAATCAAAATGAATAAATGATTTCAAAGTAAATGTCTAGGGGAAAAGGTAAATGGAGTTTATGTGCGCGAAATGTGCGTCAGTAGACAGAGAGAAAGAGGGAGAGACAAAAGAGTGAGAGGGAGAATAGAGAGTGGCACCAAGTGGCCAAAAATCAAAATAGTGCCCAACACAGAGGGAGCGTAGAAACCCTTAAATACCCAGCCACACCCGTCTACAGGTGTGGCCCATGAACTAATTAGGACCGCCAGGTCTGTACTGTCCATGCACTGACTACAAAACCTGATGGAGGCACAGGGGGTCGTAACACTAGCCTTGAGATACCCGCATGACGTGGAAGTCCACCTGTCAAATGCCGAATGATTTCATTACAAAACCCCACAACATTTTCAGTAAAAGCCTACGCCTCATGAATGCTGCGCATGTTGCGCTCATGAAAAATAAATTGTTTATCTATATGCATGGTCTCGTAATCCAAGTGACATAAAGATCATCAATATTTATTAAAGGCAGCAAATGCACACATGTAACTGTGTCTAATAGCCTATAGGCTTTATTTCATGAAGTAAATCCGTAACTTCATAATTCTCTGCCAATAATGTTTAGCTGTGCTTCATCTCCTAACTTGAAGTTTGAGCGTAAACGCTGCTCATTTTAGCTCATGATCAGATTGATAACTAGAAAAGCGCTCAGATAGCGCAGACCTCCGCCAAGGCAATGTGGTCACAGAAGCAATATACATTCCAGACCATGTTCTGGATGACTGATCGACACAAAAATCGAATCAGCTCTTGCTTGTCCCAATATACACATTGTCCTAAAATTTCATCCAAATCCGTGCAGTACTTTTTGAGTTATCCTGCTGACAAACTGTCAAACAAACAAACAAACAGACAGACAGACAAACCAACGCGACAGAAAACATAACCTCCTTGGTGGAGGTAAATATCATGTTTTGCGTAAGAATGAGTGTGTGCACAGTTTTCTGTCATCAGCTGGTTTCATAAATAAGGGCCAATGGCTCTGTATCTCTCCTGAGTAAAGCTCTTGGTCCCCTTTCTCAAAATTTTCAGTAGTTAAAAACCTTGGCATCTATCTTCACTCACTTTTAACAATCAAGTCAACAGTGTATAAAGGCCAGTTTTTTCCAACTAAGTTAAAATCCTTCCTGTCTTGATTTGGAAACCCTCATTCATGCTTTTATAACTTCAAGACTAGGTTAACTGACTTTATTTTTATACCCAACTTTACTATAGCTAGATTACAAATGGTTCAAAGTGCTGCTGCTAGATTACTCACTGGAACTAAGAGGTATCACATCGCTCCTGTGTTGTGTGAACTGCATTGGTTACCAGTGAAATGTAGAATTTAATTTAAAATTTTACTGTTTGTTTTTAAAGCCTACTGTACATGAAGTAGCACCACAATACATCTGCAACCTATTCAGTCCTTACAGCACAGCCAGGTCACTCAGATCTTCTTCCAAACATCTTCTCTTTGTTCCTTCATCTCACCTTAAAACTAGAGGTGACAGAGCCTTTTCTGTTCCTGCTCCCCAACTCTGGAATAGTCTCTCCTCACATATTTGGTCCGTCCAAACCCATGACATAGGTTTTCAGCACACACACAAAGTTCCAGATGCTGTGAAGTCACAACGAGTTTCAAAAATGACTGATTTTGAAATACACTTCAAACTCAGGTGAAGCCCAGAAATGTAGATTGGCAACTGCGCCTAATTACACTTGAGAATTGCCATAATTACTTATGCGCTATTGTCTGTGAGATAGCTTATCATCCAATTAAATATTAGACAAATCACTTAGCCCTTGACTTTTGCAAGATTAATTAATAATGTCATGGGAGCTGAAAATCCCTTATCGTTTCAAAACATATCGAGGAATGGTAAATTTAAAATTAAATTTAGAATTACCTCTAACAATATGGTTTTATTTAGGGAGTTTTAATCTTACTTTCCAATAAAGTATGTGACTATGCATCTTGTTTTTCAGATCAGAGTGAAGTGAGTTGAAAAAGTCTCAAGCCCCTTGTGAGATGATAGCAATATTAGATGCATATGTGTGATTTGTAAGCTTCAAACTGACATGTTTGACAGAAACAAGGTCTAACCAGCCCAGTCAAGTCCAATGTCCTGTGATGGAGTAAATGTTGATAAATATTTTACAATGTGTCAAAGACATTCAAATTCAAACTTTTTCATTTATAAACACTGGAAGGAAACACCTTTAATAGTTTAGATAAGTATTTAATTTGATTTAATTTAGTTTAATAGTTTAATTGCACTGTGAACCAAACAAAGTTAGTCGTCGGCTGTGGAAAAAAATGATTATTAATGAAGCCAAAATGTCTTGTCTCCATGTTAACACATACGATTATTTTGTTATGCCAAGAGATAGCTTCATAGTAAAATAAACAGTATGTACACATACCATTAGCCAATATTCCCAGTGTGGAAACATAATGTCATGTGAACTCTTTGTATGTAATACTTAGTCAGTGATGTTAGTGTACGGATAAGGTACAGCCATGCAACCAGCAATAAGGTCTCTGTCACAAACTGCACAACTGCTGGCTGGATATGATTTAAGCAGTAACATAACATTCATGTTCTTCATATTCTTCAAGCCATTAGGGAATGGTTCGGTTAGAGAAGAAAAAAGGAAAGCCCACAGTACACCATGTCAAATGAAACATCAAAAAACTATTTTGAGCGTTCTGTTTTTCCACTACTACAGCATGACATCAAACCACTTCACATCCCTTGCCTGCCTCTGTGCTCAAATGCGCAGTTGGTAAACAACTCACATGTAGTCATGAAAATAACAAAGGATGAAAGCAGTGGGATGCAGAAGTGAGGACTGTGACCTTATTTAATGGGCTTCAGTATGACGTGTTGGGTGAAACCTAAATTTGAATAATTGAAATATTCCAAACTTATTAATTAACCTCTGATTACACCGCCGGAGCGAATGTTGCTAAATATCATTTAACAATGTGGTCCATCATTGAATCATAACCCCTTTATCTTTTGTTAACCTTGGATTGCTTGATGAGGCACTAACTCCCAAAGTAATACTAATTAACCTCTGAATGCATTGCACATGCTGC
This sequence comes from Sardinella longiceps, assembly GCA_027497455.2. Classification (NCBI taxonomy): domain Eukaryota; kingdom Metazoa; phylum Chordata; class Actinopteri; order Clupeiformes; family Clupeidae; genus Sardinella; species Sardinella longiceps. The sequence goes on from JAODXP020000016.1 coordinate 33,895,361, forward strand.
TCACACACTTTTAGCACCAGCATGCAAAGAAGAAGACAGCAACAGTTTCCCACTTAACGGAATGAAAGAGTCAGACGTGGACCGAGTAGGATTTGTGCAGCTATGCATTTGCATATAATGGATTCTGTATGTCCAGAGGTTGCTGAGGTCATACCTTATTATATTCTGAGCTATATTTTTTGTTACTGTTGACGTGCTTGTATACATACAAGATGTAGGCTATATGACATCAAGCTGTTCTCTACAGTTTGTGATGGCACTACTGCTGCTTCACCTGTAAAGGCAAAATAATTTCACCACACGAGGTTCGCCCACATTGGCTGGTGAAATGTCTCTAAAAGCTTATTCAAAGGCACCCTCGAGCCCTCAGGAATTTCAGACACTTAGGTTATAATATCATTCCATTTTCAAGGCCATTATACTTCATTGATGTAATTACTTGTCACTTTTGTCAGGATGTATTGTCTTCTTGACATGCTTTATTGTAATAATTTTTGTCGGAAACTAATGGACATGCCTTATCCTCAAGATATTTATAGATTTAACTTATTCAACCTGGTATGTGTGAATGGCAGTCCAGGGATATAAAATGCTGACATTTTGATAACACCAAAAGTTCCTTACTATTTATGAAAACGAATTTCAAATCAATAACAACATTGTTATTATTGTCTGAACAGCTGAACATATCGTCTAAGTTTATGTAAGTGAATTCTTAAATGCTCTCTGAAAGAATTTCTCATTTAGTGAAGTCCTATTATTCCTTAGTGAGGAGTCCTCAACGATTTCTACGAGGAATAATTATTTATAAAAGTATTGAGATGTGCCGCCACAAAGCTAAGCTGGTGAAAGAATTTCATGCCTTGTACAAGGGTAATAGATTTGAAGTCCTTCAAGTCCATGGTGACTTTTAGGGCTCTCAAACTCTAAAATCGATGCCACAGAGTCAATGGTAAAATCAATGCCTATTAAAAAGATTCCGGAGCTATAGGGACACTGCCTATTGAATATAATAATCATCATACACTCAAGTTCTGAATAATTCAAGAAAAGAAGCAGATGAAAGGTGTAAAGGAGGAGTGTTAAAAATCCATAATAGTGTCCTCTTCTCAGAGGAAAGCAAGGCTAATGCCCAGAAGCATGCTGAGAGTCACTCAGAGAGGGTGTAAAACCTGGAGATAGGTCTCAGTACCCCCCCTCGTTTGAACACTGGCATCTCTCTTGCATGAGAATCAGGCCATTTGAACCCCTCTCTCTCTCTCTGTGTGTGTGTGTGTGTGTGTGTGTGTGTGTGTGTGTGTGTGTGTGTGTGTGTGTGTGTGTGCGCTTACAAGCTTCCTGCCATCATCCCTCACCTCCAGACAGATAGATGCACAGACACACACACACACACACACACACACACACACACACACACTAATAAACACACACACTTATAAACAGTCTCGGTATGAGGAGGAGGAGGATGCATGGCGAAAAAGTTTTAGTTGGAAATTCACAGGCAGGAGGGGGTCCCCGAGCCAAACAAAGGGAGATATCCAAAGACACCTTGCCTGGCCAGTGACAGATCCTAAGGGGAGTAATGAAAACAGAGGGGAAGAGAGACAGTGAGTAATTACAGACTTGGCTCTGTTATCCATTATGGCTGAACGACTGTGGAGGCCAGAACAGAGAGAGAGAGAAAGAGAGAGCAAGAGAGAGAGAGAGAGACACCGCACTGGACTTCTTTACATTTAGACAACCCTCTCCACCTCCTCTTCCTCCTCCCTCTCCTCAATAGACAAGGTTAAGAATCATTTAATCCACAATAGAGAAGGGCTGCCAAAAGAATGAAAGAAAGAAAGAAAGACAGGCAGGCAGAATGGAAGTTGCTGTATTATTAGCATGGGGGCTTGGGAGCCTAACCATGGGTTTGGCCACGCTAGACTTGTCTGCAGTGATGGAGGGAAATGGTTGTGACTAGTTTAGACAGAGGTCATTTGAATCTCGCTCAGGTGCAATGACACCCTTGTAGAGACTTTAATTTAACAGCCAAGTCATTAATCAGAGGGTGTAGCCCGTCGACTTACCCGGGATGGGCATTTAAAGCCACAGCTTCTTTGGGCATATACACGTCTGCTTACAAGAGTAGGAAAGATAATGATGCTGCGTGTTTGACATATTAGTGAGTTGTTGTGAAGCACGGAACAAAGTGAATCTCTTCATGTAAAGTCTCTTTCATCTCCTCTGTAAATAGATGCAAACTGCACACTATGAGCCATTGACAAGCATTGTCTGCAAGGTTATTTTATTACCAGCTCGCTGCTCACTGACAGCTGATTTGCTATTGTTCCAGCTAACATTCAGGCATTCGGGAAGTTTTCCTCCTAGATGTAAACTTGTTATCTTACACCAAAAGCTGTATGATGGGTGTTAAGTGATTCATTAAGTAAAGATTGTACAAATGATCTCACATTCCCATGTTTTCAGAACTCCTCAAATTACTAATTTGCTATTTTACTTCCAAAAATCGGTGGTAAACTGGTAGCACAAAGCCCCTCTCGATGTCATGGTTTCCTTCTCTTGCACATGGATTCCAAGGGGATTGAGTGTCTCCAGGGCTTGAGGGTTAAGTGTTAATTCTCTCCTTTGGGTCACCGTGAACCTCCTGCTCTTCCACAGGGATCAAATTAATGTTTGACTTAAGAACACCAGTCTTCACTGTGGTGACCTAAGAGAGCTTAGACCACATCCATTACAAGCAGTATCACCATGATTTGTGACGCATCTGTTGACTTTTTTTGTCATTGAGATGATTAACTGCATCTCATTGCACTGCACACACGTGTTTGTCATATGAGAAAAATCTTTGAAAGTCCTTAAGAAAAAGGTCACCCCCAGAAAAGGTCATCCCAAGCTGTTTTCCGGATTTAGACAAAGGAAGAATATATTAGATTCTTTCATTTGCTTATTCGTTCACATTTCTCAAATTACATCTTTTTTATCAAAGCCATTTTGCCAAGTCGTCATAGCACATAGCCATTTTGCCCATGTCCTCATAGACCCTTGTGCTTTGTTTGCGTTTATTCAGTGTTTTAGAGGTTTGTGGAACTGCAGTCCTGGGATGATCAATTATAGTTGAAACCTTGTAGATACTGTATAGTATAGAGGTATAGTACCTCTATTATTTGAGGAAAAAGTGTTCGACCTGAGACAACATTTTCTGCCTTGTGATTTTGTCCTTCATGAGAACACATAAGCAAGAACATTGAAACTCACTTCACTTTGACTCTCTGGTGAATCCTTGTGTCCGGAGCTTCTGATGTCTCATATGAGGTCTGTTGATGATGTTGAGTGAAGGGAAGTTACTTGAGTAATGCTTCAAAGTCATTGTTCATATACAAAATGACATTAATATTAATGCCTTGTTCAAACTCTGGGCTGTTGGGCATTACCTTTTTAATCGCTGGATTTGTACCATACGGATTTGGTTTTTATTGCATATTTACAAGTTGGCACGTGTTACTTCAATCATGAAACTATAATTGGATGATTATCATGCACAGCTCTGTCATTAAAATGTAATGGGATTCAGGTGATGAAATGGATTTTGATTGTTTCTTGCATATTTTGCACAACATGCTATATTTAGAAATATACTTTAGAATTCAGAATTATTCATTTTATTCAAAGTTTATGTTATTGTTTAAAAAAATCACTAGGGCATAGTGGAATAAACTTATCCCTGGCACTGAGTTTTCATAACATCAGAATATATGAAATCTCATGGCAGATGACAGGCAAGAAGATGAAATCCAGATATAGGCTATCATTGTATTGTACAGAGATGGGTAAATCCATTCATCCTGGTCCCTTTTATTTGCTTAAACTCCAGTATCAACTCTTTACTTCAGTGCTGCACATTTACCAAGCCTATGTTTAGGCTGTGGCACACAGAGAAAAGATCAGAAATGTGAATTCAATGGACATGTTTAATTTATTCTCAATGTGCACTACACTGTGAAAGTGATGTCAAACACACCCTTTTTACACACTAATTAAGGAGAAAAAAAATGTGTTGTGAAACTAGGCTTAACAAACCTGAAATCCATCTAATTGCATGTTGGCATTAATTCTGGGATTTTCACTCAGGGTCTCTGAAAATGTGCGTCAGGAAAGCATAGGGTTTTGGCCTTGTAAATTAAAATAACCCATCCTTTTAAAACCCTCTGTATCGTGGGGCACGCAAGCGCACACACATACACACACACACACACACACACACTAAGAATGCATATATATATTTCCTCCCCTTCACTTCACCAGCGGAGAGAAATATTGTTTAATCAATGTCCCCAACAACTTTGTCCGCCTCAGCAGATTCCCTCTCCCCTCATCTTACTTGACAGTCCACAGGCAGCTGTTTATCCCATAATTTCAGGCCTGACATCTCCAAACGGGTCATAGGTCGAACGACTGACGTCGCCACGGCAGCAGCAGCAGCAGAAATGTCTTGTGATGGTACAGAGGCATTGAAAAAACACCCAAGTGAACCTACACATCCAGTCAAGCAACAGCTGGTCAGGGCCCGCCTTCTATTTCCGTCTCTCCGCTACCCAAATGATGGGCAGTAGGATAATAGCCTGATAGACGTAGGCAGAACATGTCAGAGCGAACTCAGCAGATGAAACATCAAGACATCGCTGGCATAAACAGACAGATGCTGACTCCGTCTGAGGGAACGCAGACGTGACATGTGAGCTGCTTATCACAGTAATGTGGTGAACCAAAGTGCAGGCAGAAGCCTCCCACAAAACAGTGACAGACACACAAAGGTGCCAATATCTCTGCTACTGCTAGCCACAGCAATAGTCACAGCAACAACATTGACAATGTCGATCTCAAGTTCTGTCAATCATATTGATGTGGTGACTTATCAGAACCATAAAAGAGTATGCTTTAAAATAACACAAAAAAATGCAGAAATGAATTCAAAAATTAAAACAAATTACAAATCCATGTTTGATGAAGAAATTCTAAAAAGCAACTTAAATCTTAGACTAAAGTCTTTTCTCTCATGCTTCTGAATAGGATAAATACTTCTTTAAAATAACATAGTATAGCATAGCATAGTAGACCAACAGAACATACTAAAGGAAAAGAATTGGAAGTGTCTCTAATCAACACCCTGATTTAATTCACTTATGGTGCTGTAATCAGTATCCAAGCTTCAGTCTCAGTTGGGTAAAAAAATAAGGCACGCCTTACACAACGCTCATGATGTAATCCGATCTTAGTAAATTTAATGTGTTGTGGCAGCAGTTTTGTCTTCATATGGTGACAGATGGCATCTATGTCGACGGAAGAGTACTCATTTGCTTTCCGAATTAAAAAGCCATTATTCTTTTTAAATCAGCCATCTTTCTCTTTCCTCTTACTGCGACTGACTCACAGACTGCTCTCCATGAAAGACTTGCTGTTGTGGACATGGAGCACAAAATCAGCAACAAAAAAAGACACCATCTTCTTGTTTGTCAGGGGGCAAAATGTATATCTATACCCACCGTGAAATGCAATCTTGATTGAAATTTAGGGTCTGCATATTGTAAATGCCCTTTTCTCTTTGCAGAGGTAATTTCCTTTGGAAATTGGGAGCCGTAAATATGGTTAGCATGCTGTGTCCGCAAATATCTCGCCTGGTGCTGTTTAACCCTGACATGAGTTATATTAGTGATTCTTAAAGAAATGGCTATAAGAATCCCTCCATCGTAAAGCTCGCTGCGGAATGATGTACAGTGCACCCAAAGGAGCGGAACGCCAAGGGATCGGAACGCCAAGGGATTCCCTTTCCCAACAAGAGCAAAAAAAAAACAAAACAAACAAAAAAAAAAGCGGATGCCTAACAGTGTCATGAAATACAAGGGCACTTGCTTTGCGACTTTGTTTTCACTCTTAATCCTCTGAGAAGACTAATGCAGTCTGGGACTTTATATCAATAGACGACAGAATAAGAAAGGTGTGACACGCGGGGCCACATACTCTCAGCAGGTGTAAAATGTAACAAATCACACGGCCAGTTTTCCATACGAGTTCTCTGCAGACTAATGACTTGGGAAAATCGGCCCATACATCATCCCAACGGGAAAGGCATACCCATAGATGTCTTGGCAGTTTATGATCTTATATGTGGTGGAAAATCCTTGACCCCCATCGTGGAGGACGTCTGAGACAAAGAGGGCTAATTCTTAGCTGTATGTGTGAACCATTCTGAACCAACTCACTATGTGTCTGTCAAACCAATGGAACTTGTTTGAGGAAGAAATGAATTGGGGTTGATGCCGACTGGTTTACACTGCTTATAGAAAGATAGATTTAATAATGGACAAAATAATAGTGGAAAGTAATTGACAGTTACTAGGGCTACCGCAGATGGTTGGTCAAACATTTCATTTTAATTGCCTATTTATTTCAGATAACACCATTTGTCCATTGATATTGTCAGTGCCATGCCATTCTTAGTTTTAATGGAGACTGTACACTCAGTGATTGATGAATCTATTTAGGCCGCAGATATTTCAAAGCATGGCTCGATTTCTCGGGGGCTTTAAGGACATCAGAAGTTTAATTAGGCAAAGCCTCAGAATTAGACTCAAGTCCCATGTCAGATACGGAGCCAACAAAAACATTTTCCGGGCGCCCCGACTCGGCTGTGGACCAGTGCATCAGCCATGCACCGCATCACTGAGAGACAGATGGCTGTTGACACAGGTCAGGCAGGCAAGGGAATCAGTGAACTGCACCATGCAGTGGACCTCAGCTTTTCTGGACACTGCCGTATTCCCAATTATGCATATGCTTGTCATACTGAACGGAATAATTACCTCACATCATTACAGACTATGGAAAGTGGTAGGACAGGTTATTATTGCATGAAGTGCCGTGACATCTGCGCGGTGCATGGCTATTGTCCATGCTTTATGAACACCAAAAGAACCACGTCGGCTATCTCAATGTGATAATGAGTACCTCGCAAAATTTGCTGTTTGCTGCTCATTCAGTAGACCTAATCTCACATTGACTTTCCGTCTAGTCTAGCCTCATGCTGAGCTTCTGTGTCTGACCAGCGTGTTCTGAGCAGACAGTGAGATTTCAATGAGCTTAGTTCTAATTATTAACTTTGATGAGGGCCGCTTTTCAGTGTTCCACACTTGACAGTGTTGCATTGTTACTGAATGATTGACACGGATGACAGAGCGAGGCTTCCATTCTTAGCCAAGCTTACGAGTGCAAATGATGTGTCTATAACAAAGGTCCGTGCACTCAACACGTCAACAGTGAAGAAGGACCTCAAAATAGATTATTGTACAAGGTCACCACAATCTTCATACACAACTGTACAAAATGTACTTCTGGCTTCTGACTATTTTTCAATGAAGTTGTGCAGGCCTCAGTTGCTGCTGAGGAACCTATTAAGTAAACAAATGGCATAAAGGGTTTGAAAAGGATGTCAGCACAAATCAGGGTTTTTTGTCACTCTAATAAAGGTACAAATGGATTTCTGCCCATCCGAGGTCTGCTAACTGTTTGAATTCCAGCAAGGGCAATGAATGACAATTACCCTCATCAACAGTTTTCAATTGCTACAGATTACTTATGGATTTTTTTCTCAGTCTTTAAATAGAACCAACATCAACCACCACCACCCTCTTCCTCCTCCTATCACTGACTTCCATTGGGGTGGCAGGAAAATAAAGATTGTACCACCATCGTGGACAAACAATGGTTGATTAACACAGCGGAAATATCAATGGAGCTGTGAGGAGAAGGTGTGAATATTTTCACAAGAGTCTGTCCTCTCATAAAACCCTGTTGATGCTGGTTAGCATATCATGTCAGTTTGGCAAATGTATTTTTGTGTATGTAAATTAACACATCAAAAAATCTTTCATGATCAACTTCGTAGTGCAATATGCTTGACCTCAAATTAATTAAAAATCCTTTGAACCACTTCAGATCATAAAGTTAATCTCACGAGTGGCCATGAAATTATTCCGGTCGGTTCTACATAATGTTTTCCTGTATTAAGTTGACACTGGAGGAGGTAAGCAAAAAAGAAGTATCTTTTGAAACATATGAAGCATGGTGAACATAAGCTATTTAGCCTTGCACTTTGGTTCATTAATTATTTAACTCAGTCACTCAATTAATTGGAGACAGTATGTGTATTTGCAGGTCATTGTGTTATGCGAATCTCACATTTTATGACTTCTCCAGTATTGTGTAAGAGATGCCTCATTACTTGCTCTTTCATATTCATATTCATATTATGGGCTCTATGGGCACATTCTCCTCCTGATTTTCTCCCCAAAATAAATCTTTGAGGTGGAGATAAGTAACAGATGGATTCATCTATCCATGAGGTACAGAAAGCAGTTGATAAAATGTTAAATTAAAAAAAAAAAAAAACACACGCACAGGCCATCTGACAAGTTAGGAAAGAATATTTGTATATTATATAAATATACAGTATTTCGTTTAAGGAAAAAAAAAACTGTTAGGACTTCTATACTTCTAACTATACTTTAACTCATTCAGGACAACTTTTTTAAGACTATAGTCTTTATATTTCTGCTACAGTTTTGCATAAAATGTTCACCGAAATGTGCCTTTGCCATACATCAACCCACCTTGGCAACCTCCAGTCATGAAGACTTAAAAAAAATCGCATGGAAGCCAGCTTACTACTGTTATTGCAGTTCCTCATTTGTAAGCTATATTACGTAAGCTTAAAATACAGCTGCCCATAATTGTATAAGGACCTGAGTTGAGATGCAAGAAAAATCCTGTCATGGTTTGACTTGATTTGGCTACAAATCTGATGACGCATTCAGTTCTTCTGACACAGCATATGTCTAATGTTTAAGGCCTCTAAAGTGAATGAAGTGGTAGTTGTAAAATACCACCTTAGAATATTTTTTTTACAATTCAGTTAACCTTATTCTTAAGTAAGTACCAGAATGCTGCTGAGTAGAGGAACTTACTCAAACAGGGTTTAAAGAACGTCCCAGGTGGTGCACCTCACAGCTGGTACTGAAATAGACCGATTGAGTCGGTTTCCTTGCCAGCTATGCAGTCTTCTACAGTAGTAATTTTATGACATGCGGACTTGGTCAAATATCAAATACGTTAGTTTAACAGAGCTTGGCCAAAAAGCAGAGCAAACCAAACAGACATCCTACCCATTGCCAGCAGCTAGCCAAAGGCCTATACTGAATTTCTAGTATGCAGTTCAATATCCATGGCCCGTGGCAGCATGAAAGGCTTTGCTTTTAACTATACATGAGACCTCACAGTTATACTGTTTGTCTGTTCCACATTTCAGCCCCTTTGTTCTTGGTGGACCTGTCGTGACAACAGCTTTGAAGGTAACACGAAAAACAGCACTGACTGCATCTATTTACCTGTGTAGTAATTACAGTCTTGTGCCTAAATGGACGGCAACAATACCCAGAGTGGAATATAATGGTGCAGTTGTTGTACTAAGTAGTAACAATACAGGCAGCAATTATAAAGCTAATTTCATCATTTGAATGATGAGCTGCATACTGCCGATGTGGAGAGGAGTAATTATAAAAAGTCAACAATGAGAGAGAGCGAGAGAAACCGAGAGAGAGATTGCAAGGCTCTGTGGCCAGCTTGGTTCAATCCCTTTGGTAATAAGGCTTCACTACTGTAGGTCAGAATCAAGAAGATACTTGCTGTACTTGACGCAGGCTTGAGGAGGCAGGAAGGGGTTGGTTGTGTGTGTGTGTGTGTGTGGGGGGGGGGGGTAGGGGACAGCAGCTGGATCTCAGCTGGTTGTCTGGCAACCTGTGGAGAATCACTAGCACCACTGATATCACACAGAGTAACTGAGATCTGAGTAGAAAGCCCCAAACCTCACTTGCGCTCACTCAGACACAACACACCATTTCACCCGCATAAATACTTTATGGAGCTAGAATAGATACAAGTGCTCTCCAATAGGCTGGAAGTAATACACATCTATGTTTTCTCTTTTTTTCTGTTCTTCATTCCATGAAGACACAAATAGAGCACAATATGCTTTTCCAATGATATCAAAAGAGGAAATGTGACTGGTAATCAATTTAGTACATGTTTTCCGGTGTTCGAATGATGCGTTGGTGATTTGGAGCGTTCTTATTCATTTGCAGAGGAACACGGAATTGTGTGTCCGTGATAATTGCCTTGTTTGGCGACCAAGCGCTAAGAAAAGAACACTGGAATGAGAGTGTGTGTCTGACACAAAGGAATCTTAAGGCTGAAAGCATGGCCAGTACAATGCATGACTCTGAGGTCTTTGTGTACAGCCTGCAATGCACCATTTTATTCTGTGTCCCTGTATATTATCATCTATACCTTTTTCTCTAACCCTCTCTCACTCTTTCTATGTGTCACAAACTGTGAGGTCTGACTGCTTCTTAAGTGATTGGAGAGAGGAGAAAGATATACAAATGTTAGTGGAAAAAAATGGCTTTTATTTTGTATGGATGCTTTCAGAAAAATTCCCCAACCCACTGTGAATTATGTCAAAAGGTCACAAAAGCAAAAATCAAGGAGGAAGAAAAATATGAAAGACAAAACAACAAGAAAATTATGTTATTCTCCTTCAAGCCATTCATACAAATGATATGAAATCTATGTACAATATGTATTCAGTTTAAACAAAAGTGGGACTCGTTATCATGTTCTTCAATGAACTTTCATTCAGTTCCTGTGTCTAACTGTCTCTCTCTCTGTACTTTTGAGCAGGGATATGGAGAAACCAGAAGAAGACCAGATGCACCACAGAGTAGTGGTACATAATGCCCACCGCATGGTGATGACATGTAGTCTACTAATCCACCACAACAGAGCAACAGAGCACAACACTTCTCAATTTTGGTCCATTCCAGACTCCTGCAACTCTTCTTGAGAACTGTAAGTGTTACATGCTTTCCCCTTGGTTGGTTAATAGCTGTGAAAACAATCACTCTTATGGAGGCATGTTGATATCAAATTCGGTTCGAAATTTGTATAAAATTATATGTTGTAAAGCCATTTAATGTAAATGCATATATATTTATGCAGTTGCATCTATCATTCACATGTAAGCAGAGGGATTAATCACTTAAAACAGCTACTACTGGATATCTCTGAAAACCCTGGTTTCAGATATTGTGTGTTAGGAAAGCAGCTTTTTCATTTGGCTTTCAGATCTCTTGTTGACTTTCTATTTATTTGATTTGTTCTTGAAAGCTTGCTTCCCTTGGCTGTTTTTGAGCATCGTGGCAACTGAATTATTTTCTAGTATGCAGGTGGAGAATGCATGTTTTCACAAATACCCAGGTAAATGTTGTGTGTCCCGTGTGTGTGTGTGTGTGTGTGTGTGTGTGTGTGCGTGCGCAAACTCATATGCACTGCCAATGAACTTATACATAGATTTGTATCTGTATGTGCATCTTACTTTTACAATATCCTTCGAAATGTGATGGAAAAAGGCTGAAAACAATTGGAATAATAACTTTGAATATGGAATACACACCCATATGTCCACACTGAACTGGTGCATTGGCAGTCATTATAATTCACAACCTCATAACAGATGCTATGGAGCTACAACAGCTGTGTGACTTATGCGCCCATTGTTCATGCTGCGCTTTCATCATCTCAATGGTTACAATACAAAGCAATTAGTGTATGCATTTGACAAATTTGCTAAATCAATTCTCGGTTTATGAGACAGGTCTTATTTCACTGGTACGAAATTCAGCAATGATTCCTGACCAGTTTTCCGTACTAGGAACTTGAAAGGGAGGCACAAATAGCACTCATACTGGCCTAGATCAAATACATTTCCTCTATAAGGAAGAAATGTCTTGGTGAGAATACAAAAAAATAGGGGTTCTGCACGGATTCTGCCATCTCCTCCCTAACCTTTATCAAACTCGTCTCTGATTTCCATACATTAATGCATCTTCCCATACCGGTGGCAAAAAGGCATTTCAGTGAAGTGAAAGCCCTATCTAATAAGAGCCTTTACGAAGTGAGCTGAATGGCAGCAGCCCCTTCTTTTTGCTTGCTTCTCGCTGTGTGACTGTCTGGCACCTTTCTGCCGGACCAGGGAGCTCTCATAAGTGACAGCCACTGTATTATAACATTATCAGGGCTGGCACATAAAAATTTATTGCCAAACCGTCTTGCATTCATCTCCTAGTGACCTCACTGGCTGTAAAAGCCGTTCCTTCGGGGCCCACCATGGACCAGCAGCTCAACCAGGGGAAGGACTAACTGGCAGTCTCCCTCCCCACAGCGCTGTGGGTGAAATGCTCCAAGAGTGTTGCATCTCTCCGAGTGCCTTGGTGTTCGCCCCAAACACAAATGACCTTCAGATTGTTTATGGTTCACTGGCCTCCTGCGCTTACTGCTTTCGGGTAATTGTCCCCTCTCCAGGCATTCAGCTGGCCATAAATACACCCCCTGTGGCACTACGAACAGTAATTAGCACCTCTGATGATGTGGATTAGAGCACACGGGCGCACACTCACACACACACAAAAGTAGTTTGATAGTGCATGAATTAGAATGCACCCACACCCTGGGGAGACGCGTTGAGAGCGAGGGATAAGGGGTGGTGGGTGATTTGAACACATGCACGCAGTCCTAGGATTGCGGTTGTCACTTCATATTAGCTTTTAAGCCACTGCACCTTAGAAAGTAATGACATTATTACAAAGAAGAGAGGGGGCTACATCTCTAATGGGAGAATCTGGTCACATCCCTGAATGAACAGGACCTCCATGAGGCAATGAAGCAATGAAGTGAATTAAATATCCATTTGATGCGAGCATGAAGGCCATGGAATCAAAATGGAGGCAAAGTTTCATAGACTGGTGGCGACATGGACATCAGGAACAAAGAAAAAAAATCTTTCAAAGAAAACTTTTTTTTCCATACATTGTTAAGGTGTCTGTACGTCGACCTGGATTTACACATAGGAGTAAGAAATTCTCTCCCAGAACACTGGTTTAAGCATATTTCCATATACCAAAGATTTTTTTTATTGTTATTTTGATTATCTCTAAATGATAAAGCACCATTTTGAAGGTTTTCTATGATATGGAATCTATATAGATCTCGACCATGCTCGGGGGTTAGTGGGTCTCTACACAATTAAGCTCACCGAGCATCAGTCCTGTTGAATATAAACGAGGCTCAGGAGAGCTGACCCACCTGACAGACTGACACACTCTGGCCTATATTCCGCACCGACTGGATTTCAGCGCAGTTGATTTACGGGAAAGAACCTTAATCACGTTGAGCTGCAGGTGACGGTTGGCGGGCAAAAGTCAAAGGTGCAGACCGCATCTCCAAAGCCTCATAGTATCACAAAAAAGCCTGACAGTTTAACACACAATGCACAACCATGATAACTGGCAAAGCGCTTCTGTGGCAGAAAGGTGTGGCTGTACAAATACCATTTCATCAGACGGAAAGGTCAAACATATCAGTCTCCCTTGTTGTTAAGATAAATGAACAAATGTGGGACTGTGAAAGGTCACAAATTGACACACACAAAGTTAAATCTGCAGGCAAAGACAACAGGGCTTGTGTTGCATGATCTCTCTTTTTTTTCCCCTCAAATTTATGCCGCTAGTTCAAAAGCATATGCCTCAGGCCTTTAATTAATGAATTTCAGAATCGGACCCATGATGTAATTAACAGGTGTCAACTGGGAGCAAAGTCATTATTATTTTGAATTAGCTGAATTATTGACCTGGGTACAAATATTTACATATTGTCACATTGAATTTATTCATTTATCCATCTTAATTCAGCCTCTAAATTAGTACGTTCCTTATTTATGAGACCATTTTTAGTTTTTAACAGACCTGCCAGTGAGCCCTGGACATGGTCCTGAAATATTTCAAGTCCTGTAAAGGCAAGTGTTTCTATCATACCCTATGACACCACAGGCCAAAGAGCAAGAAGCGCTAAATGAGTCTGACATAGGTCATTCCAGAGAAACAGCAGTCTTGGAGCCATAGACAAGGCTCTGAACAGTCTAGTCAAGGGGACTTGTCCCCTAGTCACTATATGAATTATGTATATAAGATCCCAAGACATCGGTTAGGGGACCTGTCAATATCACCAAGGGCTGGCCCACATCAGCGTGCCATGCCCTTTAATGCAACCTTTAAATGTGGAGTCCCTTGGCAGGATAGCTATTTTATTTCAGTAGCCTGGAATGACTCCAAGCTTTGTCAAAACAAATGATTATCTGATTTGTATGTGTGCAGTACAGTATGTGTTTACATTGTGGACAGATCGAGTCTGAGATTACCATCAGAGTGGATGTAGCCCAAATCTTTGATTGATGAAGTACTAAATATGACAGAATAAGACAATATCTTATTCTTGAAGCAAACACACTCTGATGATTTGTTTTGAACAATGACTGTAGAAAAAGATTTAGACAGAAATTATTAAAAATAAGTGGATGTTACAATCTCCACAACACTTTTCTTTACAATCGCCTCTTTCATAATATGATACAGAAAGTGTCTTCTGGTGAAGAGTAATCAAGATAAGAATGGTTGTTTGGTGATGTAGCCTACGTTCAGAAACATTTCCAAGCGCCTTGATGAAAATTCTTCACTCTTTTCTTTGACTGCTTCTGCCATTGACAAGGAGAAATCACAAAAGTCATCCAAGAGTCATGACTACAGTGTGTTTACTTTGTTTTTCCCCATTCTAGGCCCATCTATCACCTTGCTATTTACCAGTCATACCTCATAACACAAAGCACTCATCTTGATGGCTTTCAGCATTGACAGTTTACACTCCACTACATCTGCCACACATGGGGACAGTCGCATTTCAAACAGTTCCCAGTCAAGAAGCATTCCATTTCCTTGAATTATCGGCACACTATTATGACGTTCCAAGGCGGAAATGTGGCAAATCCATCAACTGGCCCAGCGGTGGGCTGATGGCCTGTGTCCTGGTAGGACTCCTCAGTGGAAGTCTCTATGTTTAAACGGCATGAGGTAAATATTTAGCAAGAAGTGTTGCTTCAGCGAGTTTTTCCGAGGATGGAGGACCATCGCCACAGGCGAAAGGGAAGACGCAGGAGCTGTCAGAGTGAATGTCAAGCCAGGTGGATGGAGCTCGGGAGATGGAGCGTTCTTTCTCTGCAGCACCAGTGGGCCACCCACCCCACCCCACCCCAGCCCAACCCTGAGAGCTCCATATTGTAGCTTCCAAACAAACCTCCAGCACTGCTACTGCACCCCCTTGTCCCCCACAGAGCGGATCATCTAAGCGCACGCGGTTCAAAGGCACCAGGAGTCCCCTGATGGAACAGAGCTCAGCTCAGCGCAGCTGAAGAGCCAGGAATGCAAGCCTTTACATATGATCTGGCAGCTTTGCCACTTGCCAGAACTGCTGAAGGCCCAGCACTGCACTGGTGCCATGATGTTAATGTCCAAAGCACTGGCATCCATTTTAGTTTCAAACCACATCAAAGGAGAGAGAAACCAAGAAAAAAAAAAAAAAAAAATTCTCTTAACTCTTGGTTAAAAAAAAAAAAAAACTGAAACCTACTGGAGAAATTCTTCATGGTGATGCTGCTGAAGTCTTCACAGGTCATTTAAATTACCCACAGGCAACACAAAGCACAGACAAAACACATTACTGAGCTGAGCAACATGTCGGCAAACCTAATGGCTTTGTTTCTGTCTTGCGGATATTTCTGCATGTTTGTGTGAAACATATTTTTATATGTTAGGGGTGGGTGTGAGAGGGTTGAGGTGACAGCTGAAGACACTATAGACTTTTTGACACTGCAAAATGCAGTGCCAACATCCAACTTTGTCACCTCAATCATTTCTTCATCAGCTGTAAGCTCAACAGCAGATGATGGACTGAAATTGGCTCCCAGAAAAGACAGTTCTCAGACTGTGCTCTAAAAGCCAGTGATATACCTGAGATCTCCATACCTGGGGAGGTACTGACACAACAAAGTAGCTGCAGGAGTTTTTACCCCAAAAATAAAAATAAAAATGGTAGCTAAACTCACATTCAGCAGAGAGGATTTTCCCTCTTCAACCTAACACCTCCCAACATATTCTCTTGAATGTTTTATGTAACCAGGATTCAGCTGCATATTTAAAGAGAATACAAAAACATGTTTGGCCATGAGAAGAGGGATTTATTGTTTCTAACAGTGAGGATTTGTTTCACTTACTTTAGAAACTGCATTGGATGTGCCCTTTGAAAATAAAACGTATTGAATTTGCCCTTTCAAGAGATAAATGATGAACCCACCAACACTGCAATGAAATGATATTGCAGGGACAGCATGGCTTTCTTTTTGTTTAATATTCTGAACATCCTCTGAACAAGCACTAAAAACCCACATGAGTAGCAGAATGATTTTGGAAAGGTTTCAACTGACCATGGATAGGAAACCTTGCATTGTCAATCTGACAGGCCTACAAATGATTGAAGACTGAATAAATAACCTTGTAGTCAGCCTCAATTCTTATCAGAATTGGAGGCCAATCCCTAGACCTGATTAAAGGGCGTGTCATATCTGATACAGGAAATGAATGCCTCTGCATGCAATTGAATAGACTCACAACCAATCAGAAAATGTATTTCTCTGCAAATGCTTTATGTTAATCACTATTTTCCATACTACTGGTATTGGTATGTACTACATTTCTAATGTTGAGACCTCTAAGATCATGGCTGACATTGTACTTACTGTACCAGTAGACTCTCTCTGTGTTGAGTGAGTGCATCTGTTTATGTGCAAGGATGTCTCAAACAGTGGTTTCCACTCTTAAGTGAGACAGGGGATATATAACTGTTCAGGCATATAAACATTTTGCTTCTCCACCTGCAGTCACAGTTTGAATATGTCTCTGGTACTCATCTATCCATCATTGTGTATAGCCCACCTAAATTATTTGATTGGCCCAAACAAGCATGAAGACTTATCATGGGTTGACTCCAGACTTAATTTCCTATTCTCGAATTTTGCTTGTGGGGTAAATTCAGGCTGTTATACAGGCTAATGAATAGAAACAGTTTGCATGGGAAATGTGTTCCTGTACTGTACCATAAAGCCATGGTAGTATTGAAAGTATACCAATATCTGAGAACAAAATACTCATTTAAAAATGGCTCTGAATGTTTGTCAGTTTGACTTCCCATGCAAATCTAGCCAGCACTATGCATTTTTCAGCCATGAAATTTGAAAATGGTCTTTGTGCCGTGCAGACCAACTTCACATTTCAGTTCTCAAAACAACATGTTGTCTGGGAGGTCTGAACCATGTAGGTAGATTGGCTTCAGATCTGAGGCGACCGCATGCATAAATTTGGCAGTTTAGCAGCAAAGTTTGAATGCGTGTGCACAGAGTGAGTGGAGAATGAGGCTCCATTATCACCTAATTACAAAAAGATACAGCAGAGCTTACTGCGGCCGCGTCTGAGAACACCTGCTGACTCCCCTACCACCATTGCTCCCAGACTCCATGGCATGCTACTAGCTGGGAGAAAAGAGGGGCAAAAAAAAAAAGAAAAGAAAAACCAGTCTGAATGGTAACCACGGGATTACCTCGCCTCAATCCCCAACTCTTAGAGACTCTCATTTCATTACAACAAGCCTCCCTACTGAAACTAATGGCTGTTGCAAAATTGATAACATGGTGGAGAAATGTGGGAAAATACATATTCCAAACCAGTAAAAAAAAAAAACATAAAAACTAATTATATTCTAATAGGGATACATAGAACTCTTTGCAGTTGACACATTATGAAATTATTATTGGTAGATGCTCTGTGCTCTGCAGGCTGTTTTTTAAATGCACCGAAAGAAAGAAAGAAAGAAAAGCAAGATTTTTCTACCTCAGGCAACAGCTGAATAGGCCACCCAATAATACACACTACCCTGTATCAGTAAAGCAACTCCTAAAGCATTTTTGCTGGGGCTAAACATCTCTGTATGTCTACCTGTATCAGGGAGCCAGTCAGACGAAATGTCTGTATGGAGACAGCCATGCTCCAGCCCTCAACCCCACTCTGTGAATGGATGTAGGTGAAAAACAGATGCTATCAGCCGCCATAAGAGAAACACTGAAAATACAGCCATTACACAGCACCAGACACACTTTGTGTGGCGGGGGGAAAAAGAAAAAAAAGTTTACAGAAGATAAAAGAGTGAGAGAGTGCAGATAGCGAGTGTGCACAGTAGAGCTTGATAACGAAAGAAACTTGCCACAGTATATTAAACGCTTTCCTTCCCTCAGTGACCACCCCCCCAAACACACACACACACTACCACTCACTTTCATAAAAAGCAAACTCAGCCCAAAAAAACATGCCCGTCCACTCTGGGTCCACACCGTCTAGCCGCACATGGATCTGGTTATAAATGGCAGAGAGTTACGAATGCAAGGAGCTGTCGAGCAGCACTATAGCCAAAGGACACTCTCTGAACCATGACAGGTTGACTAGGTGCCCTGAATTGTCGACAAGGAAAAGGTTGTTTGTTTCAAAAAAAGAGGAGAAGCAGAATAAATGGGAATATTTTTGCACCTTTAAGACACACTCTTGCCTAGCTCTTTATAGACTGTCTGACTGACTGCATGCGGCTCTTTGAAGGCAGAAATGTGTTCTGACAGTTGGGCATTGCCTGCACTAGCCCCAGGTGGCCCAAGTGACAAAAGGCTTCCAGCACTTCCAGAGCAACACATTTGCTCCTGATTCCACAGCAGGCACAATAGAGTCCTTTATTACATCTTTCCATAGTCTTAGGGAGTGGTGAGTCTAAAGGTAGCTCCAGACCAAAGATCCGCGACGAGACGGGCTGCGACGTTCTATAAACCTGGACGTTCTAAAAGTCTGAATCTGCGATTTGACATGTTAAATCTTTTGCGACGGCTTGCAACTGCCTGCAACAACCTGCAACGATTCATTCACACCGCCACAACTCTGTTCTAAAACCGTTTTGTCTCAGTCTGAATTGCCCTTAAGACTATACTGTATGCAGAGATATTATGCAGGCCTATGATAACACAATGTCTGATAAAAAAACATTTCCTTCTCTGCTTTTTTGGTCAAAAGATGAGATACCAATTGGTCCACTAATGCCAAAAGCTGCAAATTGGATGTCATGGACAGATTAACTGTGTACAGATGTGATGAGATGAAAAACAGCACAGCTGACAATCCTGTCACAGGAACAAGAAAATCTGTGAGTTTCCTTGCAAAGCCTTCCTCTGCTGAGATGCAAATCTTTGTTTTCTTTGTCTAAACCGAGTCCGCACCTTTTTTTTTCTTGTCTCCTTCAAATTGTTTCTGAGTTGAAATCCTACCATCTAGTGGCCAGTTTTTCCATTGCAGGCATCCTGAAGCCAGACCTGCTCCAAAATAAATAATTAATCCCACTTGCACCTCGGCTTTGCACATATTGATATCTTAATCCCATTTAATCTGCTAAAGCCAATCTCTGGCGTCAATCCTCTCTTTAAAAAAAAAAAAACAAATCTGGCTCACCCCTGTAATGAAGCACTATCATGAAGCAAACTACAGTAATCCTAAAAGTGAAAACTGGACAAAGACATTAAGACAATCTCTCTAAAAATAACTCGATGGTTGGAGAACAGCTTTGGCTGGCTCCAAACAAACTGGAGCGCTGCTGATACAGTTCCTCTACAGTATAGCTCTCAGCCTCCAGTGTTAAAACAACCAACCCCCCGCCTCTCCGCCTCCCTGTAAGCAATATTTTTGGCTGGTCTTCATATCGGAGGCAGAGGCGCTGAGGCTCCATTGTGATTCCTGGAGACCACGTGGAGCAGTGCATCAGAAACCCCTGGAGCCGGGCTATGGCCATGCCGTCCGTGGGAGAATGTTAATTTCAAAGCTAATGTATGGTGGCAGTCTCAGGTCTCCATCTGCTTGTGATTTAGTTTGCGCAAATGCACCTTGACAGGCCTCTCCATCATCACACTCCCCCTCTGATAGAAGCCTATAGGACGCAAAAATTCTCTCTGAGCCAGTCTCAGCCCCAAAGCTTCTCATCTCTCTCTCTCTCTCTCTCTCTCTCTCTCTCTCTCTCTCTCTCTCTCTCTCTCTCTCGCTCCCTCTCTCTTTTTTCTGTCATGATCGCTCATTCTGTCTCTCTTCTTCCTCTCTCTCTCTCCTTTGCACGCTTCTCCACCTTTCCACAGGTGCTTAGGCCTGCCCTGTCTGCTCCAGGGTGGGGTGGGTGATGAGGCAGTCGGAGTGGCATTCCTCAGAGACGTGGCACAAGCACTAGTGGCAGAAGCACTAGTGGCAGCTCTGTCAGAGAAGCTCAGGCAGGTGCAAGACATTTGTGAATTAGCTAGTGCCTCCATTATGTAAAGTGGACCAGCCACTGATGATCAAGAATCACAGTACAGATGGCAGACTCTGAAATTATGAGGGAGCAGCAGCCACATGGACACCTTGGTGGAATATCAGAAAGATTCAGCAAATACATTTTTTGGTAAATAATAAATACATACATTGGTAAATTATACCACCATATGGTTTTCTCAACATGTGAATTTCAGAGGTTGCATTCATTACCAAATTAAATTCATTACAAAGTAAAATTCCAAATAGTTGTCTTTTGTTGGACTATTCCAAAATCCTTTCATGCCTTTCAAAAATACAGTATATTTAGGTCTCCAATTTTTGGCAGTGGTTGAAAAGGCAGGACAGAAGAAAAACAAAGAGGAGTAAATGTCTGGATGAACGCCAGTTTTACCCAGTTTCAACTTGTGCTCCTTTGCCTCTGGCAGAAAAGTTCCGGTCACATGCAATCTTTCCTTTTTTGTGTGGTGTTTTGCTTGTCAAAAAGGGCAAGGTTTTTGGGGTAATTCCATCTAAATTGCATTAAAGTGCAAAAGGCTGCATTTGGCATGTGGCAAGTGGTTGTTGTTGCCATGTCTACGGGGCTGCATTTTAAACTTGTGCTTTCTTGCTCAACAAAGGGAAATCAAGGGCTAGCCTCACTTGCAGTAATGAATATTGGAAGTGTTTCCATTTAATGTTGCCAGTGGTGATTTAGCAAGGTTTTTGTTATCAGGGCAAGTACTTTAATTTCACCATCGGCCCTTTTGTATTTGTTGTTGTTTAGCACAAAACAAAGAGTTTTCTTACTTGGTGTGTGTAAAAACATCAACACAGCTTGTAGTCTGATTTGCAATTGTGAAACAAATTCTCAAGACAATGAGATGCTTACAAATTTAGGGCTTGAAATGATTGCTCAACATGAAATGTTCAATAACGTGTTATTTGATCACAGCAGCATATTACTTTTTAATCACATACCTCTGAAGTGCATTAAGAATTTAAAAAGAAAGGAATTGTAAAACCATTTTGGAAATGAGTGAGAATCAAGAGAATGATATCTCCAATTGCATTACTATCCTTTTTTTAGATTAAGTACCCTTTCTGAAAATGCTAGGCTATCAAATTAATGTTTCAAATCAAGATTACTGCACTCCTGCTTAGGGGCCAAGATAACTCTATTAGGTGGGCAGATCATCAAGGTAATTAAACAATGTTAATTACAGGCCTTAATTACACAGCTAATTATAGATATACCCTGGCTAGTTAGTGTTAACTTTTATTATATTGCACCTTGAAACACACACAGGATGAGAACAGCTTTTTTTTTTCCTGGTGCCTCTGGACGATCGTGAATCAAACACCAAGGAAGTCAAATAACTATGGGTAATTCATAGGATAAAGCACACATTTTTTCATCTTTTTTAATATTAATTTTAGTACGAGTCTGCTCCTTTTTTTATTTCAACTGACCCTCTTATCTTCAGAGGAAATCTTGGCCACGTTGCTAGGCAACATGAAAATAATGTACAGCAAGAGGAACTCCAGATAGCCTCCTTAGCTTCTAGGAGAACAGTACAACTTTAAACCATCAAAATAATAATAATAATTTTCTTTTTGTACTTTTTGCGCATGAAATGAGCCAACAGAATCAGAATGGGAAATGTGCACAGAGCATGTAGTTGCTCTTTTGTCAACCAATTGACTAACTTGCTTTTCATCAGGCCCCATTATGTTAGCCTAGCTCTGCCAAATCCTCAATTCACTCTGTTCATGGAGGACTGGATCTGTTCCATTCACTTCAGTTTGAGTTGGTGTGCAACTAATGAGCATGGATCCCAATTATTTAGACTGTAACAGCTTGTTACTCATGTACTGAGACACTGAAATCTCACCAGTGAGGGTTCATCTATAGTGAAGGAGAAGACAATGTTACCCTGAAGATGAGTATAACTAGCCCTATTTCCTCAAAAGTGGAAAATAAGCCTATGTGTAACGTCTCCATTCACTTTACTCTGATGATGGCTGATGAGCAAAGTGCACAGCCAATCGGAAAAGTGTATCTGCATGCATTAAAGCCATCATGCGGCGCATGGGAGCATTGAGCTTATCCGCTGATGATTGTGCAAAGAAACTTGCCTATTGTATTTTAAACGGATTTAGCTATAGATTGAGTTATTAAAGTGAAACTCCAGCACTAAAGCTGAAAGCTCTTTTTGATCATGCATACGAGTCCAACTTTCATCCAAAATGTTATGACGACGATAGCTGGGTTTTTAAAATACTGAAAAGGCTCAACATACAGTAGCATTACACTTTGGTCATAGCATTATCAGTGTCCTTACATGCTCCTGTGTTTGTAGTGTTTGGATTGCGTGCAGTGGGTGGCATTCATTGCCCATGATAGAGAGCAGCCTACTCAGAGTCCTCTTTTTCTCAACTGATGACCAGGGGCGTAGCACCAACTTTTGGGTGCAAAAGCAGTGGCCATGGGCCCCCCACACCGCCTGGTATACAATTCCAGACTCTTCAAGAGCCCTCCCCCCTCTTGGGACCCTGGTAACTCAGTCTCCCTTTTCCCCCCACAACAAAGCCTCTGCTGATGACAGTCAGTGCCTTCAGCTCCATGCCCGCCACAGAGCCAGCTTTCCTGCAACCTATCCAGTCGTCCAGAATCTCTCTTCTTGGTGTTCCTTCCCCAACATACCAAAGCATAGAAAAGGACACTGGCCAATAACAGACTGGTAGAACACGAGCAGGATTTTGCTGCAGACATTGAAGGAGCTCAGCCTCCTGTGCTCTGTCCTTTCTTGGAAAGTGCATCAGTGTTGGCAGACCAGTCCAATTTATTGTCAAGATGTACCCCCAGGTACAGTACCTGTATATGTACCGGTACTGACAGACTCCACATTCATCCAATCAATGGTGACGTTCAGTGATGTTCAGCTGCAGCTGGTTAGTGCTACATCATCCAACAGTTCTCCTGCCCCTCCTGGCTATCCTTGATACACTCTACAATTGCTGTATCATCAGAGAAATTCTGCATATGGCACCACTTATAGTCAATGATGTATTAGGTGAACAGCACAGGAGAGAGAGCAGCTCCCTGTTGGGCCCCTGTGCTACTGACCAGTCTCGGATGTGAGGTCCCCCAGTCTAACAGTCTAGGCCTTTCAGTGCAGATAATCAGTGTTCAAGTACCCCAGGCTAGTGTGCACTGCCATCCGAAGCACTTTGTCTCTCAGCAGGTGGGTCTGGATGGTAGTGAAAGCACTGGAGAAGTCAAAGAACATGATTCTCACAGCGCAGCTTCCTTTGTACAAGTTGTAATGGCGGTAGGTCTTAAAAACCTAGCAACCAACGCAATAACGTGATTCTCACAGCACAGCTTCCTTTGTCCAAGTGGTAATGGCGGCAGGTCTTTTAAAAACCCGGCAGCCAACATAATCATTTCATTTTAAACAAAAGTTTGACTCTTATAAATGATGAAAAAGTGGTTTAATAGCTTCAGTGCCAGAGTTTCGCCTTAAGTATAGGGCCCTGGTGCATATTTAATAAGTAAATGGCTGGGCTGAATGGATGACTTCAACCTCTATTTGGCTTATAGACTGGATCGGAGAGAAGGGCAGAGTGTGCAGGTGGTGATACACCACTAGAGTTTTTAAATCTTGTGAAATAATAGTTTAGTTTGATGTATAATGCACTGAAGACACTGTTCTTTATAAACAAAAGAAACTGTTATCACAGCAGCTCAGCATACTTGTGCGCTCTCTCTCTTGGGGTGCTAAATGCTACTGACAATGTTTTTGAAAGCAACGAGAAGAGAGAAGAAAAAAAAGGGAACAGAAAAACAATACAGCTTTTAACCTCACAGCTTCCACAAGGACTACCTCAAGAACTCTATCAGTTTGAGTTAGCACTTATATCCTCACTCAAGCTGACTTTTTTTTCTGTTTAGTTGCTGTTGCTGTTGCTGGAGAAATTTGGCATCCAGCCAGCATGAATGTGAGCACAAGGGTAGCATGCGTGTTGGCTACGTCGCAGAGAGCTCTGCATGCTGAGAAGTGACAATCTGCTAAAGTCTCATCCGTCATTCTCCCAGGTGAAAGATGAACCAACACGGGACACCAGCAGATTGCTGGAAGCTGTCCAGATTAATTATAAGATTTCTTCAAGAAAAAAAAAAAAAAAAAAAAAGCAAGCAACGCTGAGTTGCCTGTGTGCATTTCTTCTCGGCGCTGACAGGAACGCTATAGCATACAGCGGCTTGGCGTGGACATTAATCTGAGGATCTCAAAGAACAGGAGTGCTGCAAGATTTATGGAAGATAATTTCAGACCCTACCTGCTGAATTTGTAAACAACATTGATCAATCCCCCTTAGCTTTACAAATGGCTGCCATTTTAAAATATGACAGAGCATTAGCATCAAGGTGTGAGCTAATAACATGGATCATAGCCTGGAGAAGTCTAGATGGGTTTGGAGGCAAAATTACTTTTTCATAGATCAGAAATAGCGACACCACACATGAGTGAAAACAAATGAGGCCGCTCCAAAGGATGGCACCGCGCCAAACATTTTCATAATACCCACATTGTGACTAAAATCATTATCCACTACAAATAAACGTCCATGGGTATTAAGTATTTTTCATCCCAAGACCACCAACTGTTCACACACCTCCGGCTATCTGTTTTGTGTGTGTGTTTGTGTGCGTGCCTGTGTGTATTGAGAGGGGGGGGGGGCATTTGGTATTTTCTTTCTGTACCCAACACACCATGAGTAGGGGGGGAGCCATTGTAATGGATTGTATTGTGTGGTCAGGGATTTGGTTTATTCTCAGGACCAGCCGCATAATAGGTTTCAAAGAGAAGCGAAACACACCACTGAGCACTGGGGATGCTATGGCAGCATGCTCCTTTAAAAAATTCACGACGGACAAATGAAATGAAATTGACTTGGGAGCTGGATAACCAGGCCCAGTAGAGAAAAAAAGCAGGCATCTCGCTGCATGCTGATAAGGGTAGGTGATCGGCAGGCTTCCTCACAATCGGAGGATGCAAACGGAGCGCGCGGGGGACAAGTGGGAGTTTATGAGGCAGACACAATAGGAGGAGATTGCTAAGTAGCGGCAAAGAGAGGAAAATTGTGAACAACCAAAAGCCAACTACATATTGTCCTATTATAACCTCAGGGCTGAGAAAGCCATCTATTCATCTCTCTCTCTCTCTCTCTCTCTCTCTCTCTCTCTCTCTCTCTCTTTCTCTCTCTGAGTCTATAGAACCATGAATCTGAGAGGTCCTAAGAGATCCAGCTTTCAAGTGCTAATGCTTGTATAGGTTCTCCAATTGAGAAGTAAAATGGTCCTGTAAGATACCTACAATCAGATGCCAGGATCTAGCTGCCTAAAGTCTGATTCAACTGATGTTCTGATGAAACAATGATTGCACCAATTCTGGGGTGTCTGAAACCATGGTGCAGTCAGACATCATTAGACTTCTTCTTCACTTTTTATGAAGCCCAAGGTTGTTCGATGGCCTCATCTCTTGGTCGGAATGCTGCGCGTCGCCGCCATATTTATTGACTGCGGCTTAAGCCCACTGGTCAGCCTCCCAGATTGTGGCTTTAATAAAGCCCTGTAAATAAGAGCAGTCTTCAGTGGCGGAGATTCCCAGTGTCCCAACAGCACACAAAACCGGGCCTTGGAAAAACACTGTCTCAATATAACGCCCCGCATTCATCAGCTCCCTGTTAAATTGGCTGCCACCGGGGCAGGCCGGGATCATCCTGCCGTAAATGAAGACTGAGCTGGCATGGACGGCCCTGTCAATTTGGCCCCAATATCTTGGGACAGGCTGGTCCCAGGCCCTGCCCAGGCCAATCCTAAAACGCCATTAAAGTAATCTCAGCCAAGGCACGAGGCGCGAGGGGAAATTGTGGCACAGAGACCTGTCAGAAGCTCTCTCTCTCTCTCTCTCTCTCTCTCTCTCTCTCTCTCTCTCTCTCTCTCTCTTTCCTTTTTTATTATTGCCTGATAAAAATTAAGCCAGTCTTCCGTGAGCTTCGAGTGAGAAAGATGCAGCCAATATGAAGGCAGAGAAGGTGAGGTTATTAGAGAGGCAGAAACGGGGGTTGGTTTGTTTATTAGGCGACTTGTTCGGTTCAGCGTACCTGTCACAAGAATTTCCATCTCATCCACATGAGTGTTCCCTGGGCCCCTCCGCTTCAGTGTCTTCATCATTTTATTCACCACTTAGAGGCTTTATGGTTGTTGGTAAATAGACACAAGGAAGAGAGTGGAACGATGGCTGGAAGAATAGGAGCTGTCTGCCTCATGGACATAAACTGAGGCGTTTGTAATTGAGGTGCTTTTCTGCTTTGACAAAACAACCTTAGGATGTGCACCGCCCCAATGGATGTGGCGGCATTAGGGAAGCAGTCTCCCATTTGCTTTGATTTGTGTAAAACCATTTACCTGACAAACAACCTGTGTAAACTGAGATGAATCACTTCATTCCGGCTCCACAGTTGTCCTGTTTGTAAATAAGCGCTGTAAATAATTATGCCTGCCATGTCATTATGGTCAGGTCAACTGTCCTGGGGGGAAAACTCGTCTCAATGAGATAAGTTTGTCTCAATTGCGTGCATTCAAATATAAATCGTTTTAGATAAGGTGAGTTCAAAAGAGTCACAAAATCAATTTGGATAAAGAGGTAGCCTTCAGTCTAATAACAGTTCACAAATACACAAATTTTTCTGTTTCTATATTCGTGTGTGTCTGTGTGTGTTTGTGTTTGTGTGTGTGTGTGTGTCAGAGAGAGAGAGAGAGTGTAATTAGTTTTAACATTGGCCTCTTCATTAGAGAATTGTTTAAGATTAGACTGCTGAAAACCAATAACAGTTGGTCACTTTGTCTCATATTTACCATTGCTGGCTTATCCAGATGGCACTGTGTCTTTTGAATGGCAAACATGGTGGTAAAAGGCGGTGCTACAGTAGATAGCTATACTTGAACTAGCCCGCATGCTTTGAACGCCATAATGTATGGAAAGCCATTCCAGAGCAGCGAAACATTTTCATTTTAAGAGCTCACCTTTTACGCCTCCTTTATTTTGTTACACCCTTTTCTTTACCACAGCCTCTTACCCTCTCTAATAACCAATGCCGTACCATAGGCTTGTTCAATTTGTATAGCTGCAGTATTAGGTGCCAACTGAGTCAATGACTTTCTGAAGGGCTGGAAAAGACCTGTCAATCAAGTCTACTATATATTTTCCTGCACTAAATCCTGCTGCTTTAGCCCACTGTAGGGACCTTTTATCTATTTGTTGGGCATAATCCCATTTGGGTGCCATTTTAGATTGTTCTCTGTATTGTCCCCCAGTAATGGTGGCACTTGAAACCCCAATAGGAGACTAATGGCTTGTACTGGGATTAGGGGGTGTTTGGCCTAATTGGCTCGTATGAATACACACGAACACACATTCGCACACACACACACACACACACACACACACACACACACACACACACACACACACACACACACACACACACAGAGAGACACACACACACACAAAACAAACACAATAACACATTTCTGTGCTCCCAACAAGGCTGATAGTAATCACCCGTGATATTCACCATTTTTTTCTAGCTTCCCGTTTGCACAATTTGTTTGCTTGTTTAACAATAATAAATTACTCATCATTGTGAAGGGCCTGTGCTTCTGATTGGTGTAGCATATGCAGGCTTTTTTTTCAATATGCAAGAAAACTCAATCATAGTTATGGTAATAGGGGCAATGACTTGCTACCAGTACTAGATCCACTAGGTGGCCACATGATCAAAGCATCTTTGAGTTTTGTATCAGTAATTTCTCTAGTTGTATGAGGTTTTTTTTCTTATTTGTATTCATATTTTAGCATGCATTCAATAATATGTATTTGGAAAAACACCACTAGGCCTACTGCCATGCTTGTTCATCACAGGGTGGTTCATCACACACTGAATATTAACAGTTTTATTTCATTCTATCATAGGCCTACACTGTACAACAGCCCATGTAATTTTACCTAATTATGTTTCTCTGTTTAATGAACAAGATAATTACATTAAGTTTATATTATTGACTTTATGGATAGCATCTACAGTTATTTTTTATTATTATTTATTTAAATTGTGAAATCAGCTGACACGCTCTGGTATTGTCATTGTTTAAAATAATAGTGCCTTATGCAAAGAGGTGAGGAACAAAAATAGCATATCATGTACACCCATTCTTACATAACAAAAGCATAGTAGTACATTTTGTACTTGTCAAATAAAGGAAGTGGTTGACGAGGCAAAATATTCAAATGAGTGTAACAGTTTACTGTACAGTTTAATTGCTTTTCAAGATAGAATGAAGGTATAGTGTTGGGTTTTGTTTGTTTGTTTGTTTGTTTGAGTGCAAACAAGTTCAGCCATTTCTTTACACTGTTCCAAAAAGAAGCAGAATGCCATTTAAATGCAGTGTTTGGTCATTTATTATTTAAAGGCACTACTAAGTCTTAGTTTGATTGATTTGAAAACATCTTGGTTTTTCCACTCCTAGTTATCTCATTAGCCTTTGGGCACGTGGTCACAATATTACAAGACATCTTTTGTTTCCCTGTGCAGACACCACCCTGAGATCCATACAGAGATCCACATGGGAATAGTCCATGTCACTGAAGTGCAGGGGCTGCGTCGTGGCTGCGGGGCAGGCATGGAGATCCAGACAGGGGGCTGCTACCATTCCTCTGGGTGATTTATGAGCCACAGACGACGATAAAACAAGGGGGAGGTCCAATTATTCTTCTGGAGGAAACTGGAGAAAGCATGCTTGTCTGTAGCCAAACAGTGCCGATGGGGACATGGGTGGAGCTTTGGGAGCAATGGGGTGGGTGGGTGGGGGCTCGGGTTGAGATCACATACAGGTGCTGGGATGCTGGCAACCCAACCTTGGTTTACAACTTAGTCAGACGGACCTGGACCCTGGTCCTGCCATGATTACCTTGCAACATCTCTAGTGATGTTTTTAAGGCTCAACATAGCCTACTCTGAAATACCAAGAGATGACTATTTCATTGCATAACTTCTAAAATTTCAAAGAGGACCAGTTCCTCTTGCCCACATTGGAGTTATACCAATTAATGCAGCCCCTTTGAACTTCAATTCCAGCACTTTCATTAGGGGTAAAGAAAAATGTGCTGTGTGAGCCGGGAGGTGGGGACAAGGGAAGGGGGGTTGTGAGAGATTCATAAGATCACACAATCGCGTGCCATTTCCTGATCTTTACTTAAAAGTGAATATGCAGCCTTGATGAAGTGAACGACTCCGACGCGAAACACTAAACCGTGAGAACGCTTGGACACTGGAGGGGGTAGAGAGGCCTTGGGATGAAACGCGGCCATTCATCAAAGTTTCATTAGAGCCCCACTCTCTCTTTCTCTCTCTCTCTCCCTCAGTCTTCATAGTGTGAATCCCCACTCAGACACACACGGATCACAACACATTTGCATGTAGATAGTTACCCTATCGGCTGACTGAATGACTCCACAATTTCTCCACAGATCCACAGGAACAATGTGAGGGAAACGACAGAGAAGGAAGTGCAAACGGAGAGGTGTGAGGAGTGCCATCTGCTGACTGCTCTTTATATTGTCTCCAATGGATTTTGCAGGTTTGTCAATGCAAGCAATAATACGTTATAAGCTGTAAAAAGCTGCCCATAGTAAAATGCAAATTGTATCTAGCTGTGCTTTGAATATGAAGATAGAGCCCTGTAAAAACCTCAATACATGTAGTGTCTGCGGTGTTTGTATCAAACGACTGCAGTTAGATAATGTCTAGTGAGCACACAACCACACACACACACACACACACACACACGCAACTGCACACTCAGATGATACAAACAAATGATAGCTCTGCACGCAAGCCAGCGCAACAAAATGAAAGCGCACACATTGACATCTGTTAGTTTGTTTAACAGCTGCTATCACACATTGTTTTTCCAAGAGTGTTTTTATTTTTATTTTTTTTTTCTCTCTGTCTGAATGGGACCAGAGGCAATGGAGGGCAACCAAGCTTAGAAAAGTGAAAAGAAGGAGAAAAACACTAATTTCATCTCTGATGTCAAAACAAGAAGAGCAGGCCTGATCTGTCTTTGTTAACCAATCAGTGACATTAGGAAGTGACAAGAGGGGGCAAGAGAAAAGATTTATGGCCTAAGTGCTCTGACTTATGATCCCTGCTGTGCCCTGCAGTTAAACGGCTGAATCCAATTCACCGCCCCCGCATTCAGCAACATTATTAGCCCTAAAAAAACTTGTATTGTGTGCAAAGCCACTCAGTGGTGGGTCATCTCATTTGTATCAATTGGTGAAGCTTAAACAGAAACAACAAGAGAAAGAGACTGGTGCAGTAGAACTTAGCATTTTTAAGGGTTTTTTGTTGTTGTTGTTGTTGTTTATTTGTTTGTTTGTTTGTTTGTTTGTTAAATATATTCTCTAAGACGGAGACAAGAACATCAGACGCGCCATTTATTCTAGCCATTAAAAAGTAGTTTCCTGTGTATTTCTATGATATTTGGAGCAGCCAAGTAAATTATTGTTAGACCTGCAACAGTAATCTGGCAGTGAAATATGGTTTGTAGAATATGAACCCAGTCATAATTATTGCCAAGGTGCAGTTTCTCTTTCATTTCTGGTCTTTAGATTGAATTCTCTTTGGTGTAATAGTTTTCAACAGAGATCCATGGCCCCTTGGACAGCTCTGAAGGGGAAATTTATCATATGAGGAATTGGCTGATCTGACAATTTCCTGTGTGGAAATATATTGAGACAGAGAGAGAGAGAAAGTAAAAACAAATACATCTGAAGCAAAATGAAGGTAGACTATCTCTTTGACACCAGTATGGTATATTATTGGCTAAGCAGCCAAGATATTGTGCTATTCCTATTTATGTGTGTTTTTCTTGCACCACAGTGGTTATATGCCCCATAAAGAGGGGAATTTGTTAAGTAGTACAGTATTCCCCATTGAGCACAAGGGTGGCAGCAGTAACCTTTCCTCCTCACTATAAAACCTGATGGCTGTCCCCTCTCCCATTTCGACCTGGTGAGCAGCTAATGGAGCAGAACGTCCCAGCAGGCTGGCTGTGAGACCTGAGACCGGCGCTGTCGCGCTCCAGATGTGCCAGGCCCCCACATTGTGGCCCCCACCAACAAAATGTGGACCCCCATGATCAGGGCTCCTCAAGCATGCCAATACAGCCCGTCACGTAGACCTGCCCTCTCCCCGCCACCTCCCATTGTATGCGGCTCCTGCTGGGGGAGGGGTGGGGGAGCTTGGGCAGTGTCCATTCTCCCTCCCCGTCCAGGGCACACTTCAGCTCCCATTCATAGCCCACAAAACCCCACTTCACCACCCCACCAGCCTCCCTTCCCCTTTCCCTTCCCCTCCCCTGCTCCACCACAGGGACAACAGGCCATCTGCCTCTGGAAGAGGACAGAAAGGCAATCAGAGGTATGCAATAACAAGGAGCTCAGGGTGGCGTTAAAAATTTATCCTCTCTCTCTCTCTTGCTCGCTCTCTCTTATGCGCAGACCTGAGGCTTAACCTGATCAATACACAAGCCTGATGAGTGGTTTGAAAAAAGTGCACAATTACACAGGGGGTGAGTGCAGCCATCCTTTGATGTCATGACACTGTTTATGAGAGCTTGTTTGAGCCATTGCTCTGACCAGACCTATGTTTATTGTCATATTGCACAGCTGAGGCCCCCTCTATAGTCCCCTGCCAACAGATCATGGTCTAGAGGTAAACAGAAATTCAAAACAATCTAAGAATAGAAAAAAAAGGTGTGAGCAGTGGAACTTCAGCAGGGGAAGAACGTCCTTGTGTGATGTCAGCAGTGTTCTTAGCGTGGAGGTAAACAAATACCCACTTCTGGTTTTCAGCGTTCCCTCTCACGCTAGGGCAGCACCAAATGAGGAAGTACCACACGCACAGTAGATGTCCGTGTGATTTTGAGTCATCAGACAGCACGATTAGCTGGTCACTATTGATTTCTAGCCATTGCACTCTTCAACCCCCCCAACCACCCTCAACCCCATGTCTCATCACGACATCTGGCCCATCTGTCAAAAGAACCTGCTGTCAATCAAAAACAGAGCGAGTGAAGTGGTAGTGGTGCATGCTTTAGTTCGATGATGAAATAAAGCAACAAAGCACAATGCACAACACACACATACACACACACACACACACACACACACACACAGAGAGAGAGACAGAGGCCTGGTTCAGTAGGAGTTCAAGCTCTCCACACACACACCACAAGCTGTTATGACAGGTGCAGACTAGTAGACGTTATGTAAAAGTAGAAGTGCGAAGCGGCGTGTCTGTGCTGATCACTAGACCCTGGCTGTTGTTAGGTACTTTAATGTGTTTGTTCCAGACCAGCAAGTTTTACGGGCATTATCCAGACGATGAGGACGAGGTGACGTGCGTGTGCCTGAAGAGCATCCACTGCCCCAAGGTTGTTTGTATTCTGGGCATGTTCATTGCCTGAACGCACATGAATACATGTGATTTTGTTCTTTTTCTTTTGCCAAAAAAAAGTCTTGTTTGCATTGCATTGCATTGCATTCCATTGGTTCGTTAAAATTTGATTTATGATATAATCAGACTCTAGTGGCACACATGGAAAATAACTTACTTTAATTGCTCATTAGAATGTGTTTGAAAACAGAAAGGTTGAAAGGTTTGACTTGACTTGGATGGATGAATATCACTTTATATTCTTTTGTCCCAAAGGAGAAACTGACAACCAATGGCTAGACAATACTGCTTAGTAATTTTGAAAAAGGGCTTAGTAATTGGAGATGGGTGTCATAGAAACAAAAAGGTCTGAATTATAGCCGAGTTGGGCTTTTTGGT
Organism: Sardinella longiceps; assembly: GCA_027497455.2. NCBI lineage: Eukaryota > Metazoa > Chordata > Actinopteri > Clupeiformes > Clupeidae > Sardinella > Sardinella longiceps. The sequence continues at coordinate 33,928,738 of JAODXP020000016.1, forward strand.
CGGTGTCAGGCTCAAGAGAAAACAGGGAATGACTCATGGTGAATAATCTCCCAAGATGGGTGTGGTGTGGGGCTTGGGCCATCAGGGTGATGAACTTTGCCTGAGATCTGACACCCACTCTCTGTAGTTAATACTCTTTTTAAAAAAATAATCTTTTCTTGTCATATTTCAGACTATGTGTTTTATGCACACACTGGTAATTGGCCATCAGGGAATTGTTAGAAAATATAACCTCTTAGATTTATTCCTGAAGTATAATCTTTGTTTTAACTGAGAAATATGTATTTTTATGTTCTGATTCATTTTTCAAGACATGATAGCTCTTGATTATCACTGACTGGTATTTTTCTTCGAAGTGAAGGGGGAAAACTCAAATTATCCACTCGTAAAATAATACCTGGAGGATGCATAATCACATTATTATAGCGAAAACTAACAGTTTCACAAAAAATGCTGACAAAAAGGGAAACTTGCAATCTAATGCCATAGGATTTGAAGGATCTTTTCAAGCCATGCTGGGATTCTTTTTTTCAACTTTTTTATTGGGTTCAAGCCAGGCTGGGATTCTATGTAAATGAAGATGAATAAAAACATTTTTAAGAACCTAAGGCCTTGCTATGAAGTAAAAAAAAAAAAAAAAAGAAAAAGAAAGAAAAGAAAAAAAGTGAAACATGTCATCTCGCACTGTAGAAGACACATGCCATCTGATACAGCAACAATAGAGAGTAAATTGAGCGCAAAAGACTGCCTTGTGCTCTCTTCCCTAAGGAGCCGTGCTTCCTCTCAGAGGCCCCAATGCATCTGCTGATGTATCTTCAAGTCGCCCCGTCTTGTCAGATACATATGAAACCAGATGGAAACTGCCCTTGGGAGCTGCCCTTCCTAATTTAATTAGTCCACACTCGACAGACACCAGTCTCAGGCCTGGATCCGAGGCGGCTGGTGGGCACCCTGAAAAAATGGAACTCTGATCCCGGACGGGGCCCCCAGGCACTGGGGCCATGATTGATCAGACATTGATCTTATTTCCAGTGAGAGTGAAGGCCTGTGACAACCCTCTCTCTCTTTCACTCCCCCACCCCTCTTTCTCTCTATCTTTCTGTCTCTTTCTCTCCCTCTCTCTTTTTGCCTCTCAGATAACTATGCCCTCAAGAGTACTGGTACATCCTACATCTTGCTCAGCCGAGGAAAAGGCAAACTGGATACGGTCAGTGATCAGTGATCTGCAGCAGTACAGTTTTTCTTTGCAAACCGCCACAGATCATCTGAAGTGCAATAGGCTGCTCGTGTTTACATACTTGAGCTGCGATCAGATAGCAAAGGTGTAATAAAGTGTGTGATTGCCATCACCGCAGGAGGCCCAGATAAGTGGACTACTTCCACTGAGAAGGCTGACGTTGTGGATGACCCGAAGTGTCTACTCACAAGCGTTGATAATGGCAACCGATAGCGCCGGAGCCCCAGGCAGTCGTCTGAGCTTCCCGTAGAGCAGCAGAAAAGTCTCCAGCACATGGATGACTACTAGGGTGTGTGCGGGAACCAGGACTGTCCTCAGGTAGCATGACTGGATTGCATCTCCTAGTGATGATCATATTATGTCCTCAGGGGAGACTGGATATTCTCTAGATAAGACAAAAAAAAAAAAACTCTCTGTACTTTTTTGAGTGAACAAATCAGTCATTCTTCAGCACTGGTATAATCTGGAAAATACAATGCTGGCATGTGCATACTATAACCTGTTCTGTTTGCCTGGGCCTGTTGACAAATGCAAGTTTCACAATCATAAAGTAATGGTGCCCATTTTAAGAGGTTGTGAGATCTGCTGTTTCATAACACTCTGGCGTCATCATGAGCAAGTAATCATGCGGTGTCTGACAACAACTTGCCCATCTTTTTCAACACTGTAGCCTTTATCTGAGTTTATTATCTGCTAAACAGCCTTTCTTAGCATGGCGGGCTGCTCTATCTGCTGTGGTGAAAATTGCAACTTGTTGTCACAATGGATAACATGTATAAAACAGAAATATGCATAGAAAATAACTATTGGCTATAGTCCCTCAAGTATATCCATTTTACAAACGCAGTCTTGTACAAATCCATTTCTATACCTGTGTTACTTAGCACCTCTGCTTTCTTTAGTGAGCTTCAGTAGAGAAACAACCCCCATTAACTGGCTTTGACTGTACTGAAGATCAGAAGCGTCTGATACTCTCTCAGGAGTCGTTGGAAGGGCCATTAACACAGCAAGGGCCTAAGTAGGTCCAGGTTGCTCCTGCCATTAGTAATGGCCGTAATGTTTGGTCTGCGTTGCATGACCAGCTTAACTTCTCCTGATTCCACAATGACTATGTAAACCTGAAGGGCACGAGGAGAGCCATCTGCAAGGTCCAGATGAAGCCTTATCAAGCATCAATTTCGTTAAACTTAATTTGCAGGTCTGCTTCTAAAATGAGCAATGCTCTCCTTGCAGAGGTCATATAAAAAACCCAGCAACTGGACTCCATGGTGACAGTGGTTATTAATTCCGTATATCAGGATGCCTTGGCAGCTGTTACTTCCCTTATTTGAAGGATAAGGCAATAGTCTTATCCTGTCTCAGTAATTTTTTCCCCTGTATTATAGACCTCATTTATATTAGGAGTGTTATCTTGAACACTGTGAACATACAGAAGAGTACAGGTGTGTAAATTTGGTGGCATTCAGAGTAAACATTAGATACAGAATGGGCTATATTTGTTCTCCCATAAAAAAGATGTAATCTGTAGAGAACATCATTGCTTCCTGTTTAAATAGTCAACGGTGGAAGATGATTGATATGCCAACAAAACATTCGTCAAGGTACTGCGAAGCAGATTGCATTATTCAAATCAAGGCCTATGTTTACTCAGAAATCCTCTCAGTTTCAGAAAAAAAACAGACCAGAAAAAGAAACAGTTCATATCAGCGGAGAAATCTTTAAGTCCGACTTGCCTTAACGCAGGGAATGCATTCAAACTGTGCCACAAAAATTCTGGGAAAATAAACCCAGACCCATTGGAATACAATGAGCCTCGGGCTTAGGGGGGAGATCCTTTCAGTGTGGTGACAAAGAGCCTGGCAGAGGAAACTCTAGCATGCAGAGAGGGAAACTTCTGTTTACCTACCTAAGAAAACCTGCTGCCTTTTCGGCTCCCATGGGAATCTCCTCTTGGGCTCTCTCTTTAGTTTCACAGTTTCACAAACATATGACACTCTCAGGCAGAGGGTTTTACAAGAGCAGCCTCCAGCGATGCCTGAGAGCGGATGCCATACATTTCCATTTAAATCAAATGAATTATTGAAAAATGTGTTAAAGAGTTCCTTTACAAAAAAAAAGCTTCTGGTAAAAATGCCATTTTGTTGTTATATTTTCATATGCAAATTCATTCTCACCAAAACATCGCTGTACATTTGCTTTTATTTGACAAATTTACCACATGTTGGTAAAGGATGATAAAGAAGTGAAGAGGGTGATTGTATTTGCAAAAATGTACTTGAGGCAAATTATTGTGCCTCTAATAAACAAAACAGACGAGTTTTATGAGGGTCTGGGTTTTTCATTCTGTAAACACACTACTGTTGATTTGGCATTACAAATGACTCTGCTGTATTTTTCAAAATATAACTTATGTTAAATAGATGAGATGGCCTAAACACACTGTAATTTAAATTAAAATTACCATTCCACTCCAGGTCCACAATTATAACACACAGCTTGTGAAATAAGAGAACAAAAACAAATCATGTTAACAGGTGCCTTTTCATACCAGAGCTTCTATAGGCGAAGCTCTATTTGTTTTGCTTTGGCTTCAGGCAAGACAAGCTCTGGTGTAGACTTTCAGACTTCAAGGAACCAGATCACTACTAAAGAGTATCCCTCTGGCAGGGCTGATATTCATCCCCCTGACACTTTGTTTCTGTCTAGGTTTGCCTTGTCGCCGGTATTTACCCTCCTTGGGTGTCATGTCTTTGCTGAATTTACACGCATTTGTGTAGTTAGTCTGGCCTTTGATCCCACCAGAATTTTTGAAGACACGTCAGGGACTAGTGCTCATAATCTGTGTTGAAATACACCCAAATGAACAGAACTCCCACATGTTAATCTGTTCATATGAAACCCCACATTAAAATAGACAACCATGGGTGACTTTTTTGTAGAAGCTATTTTCACCAAGTCAGAAATGAAGTCAGATGGCTTCATTATCCAGTTTTACAGTTTGCAATCATCATTGTTTTTCTTTTCTCTTTGACTCTTAAGACTGACATGCTCCACTGGTGATAATAAACCATGACCTGAGTGAATGTATATGAAAAGCAAACCAATCACTTTCTGCCTCAGTTGCCAATAAACCTTATCTGGTGTCATCTGGACTATTGTCTGCCTTATCTAGGCATACTAAGAGGGACTGGTCTGCCGTAGCTTTGTAGGGGGCCTAACTTTCTTCGTATGAAAGCTTCTCTGGACATATGGGAGTTTTAGGGCCACAGAGAGAGGCTGAAAGGGCGCGAGCAGCTATCCTTTTCAGTGCCTTCTGTCCCTAGATCTGTGTCTTCTGCCCTCCTGCTGCCAGATGAACAATGGCTGCTACAGAGGCAGTGGAGACTGCTAGCCTGGCCCTTGAGAGAGGGTCAAAAAGGCAAACAGTAGTGTTTCAACTATGATTTTATCTCGGTGTGGGTATATAATAAAGAACTAGAACTGGAACTAAAAAAAAAAAAAGTAGTGTTGTGTAGATTGATTTATTTGCTGCTGGCGTGGATGTCGAAATAACACTATCAAACAAATTCTCAACAGGGTACCAATTTCTGTTTTGAAAAATCTGTCCATAACTTAAATCTGTTATCAGCTTTTCCATCTGCAGCTCCTGTCAATAAAAAAGGCGCCAGTGGCTGACTGCTCTTGCACAGCAAAACCACAATTTAGACGTTAGGAAAAGGAAAGGGAACCATGTTGCATTTATCACAGGGTGGCACAAAAGCCTGCCTTGTAAGGCATAATGTTGCACCCAACTCATCTGTAGGCACTGAGCCAGCAAAAAATAAATGGCCCAAACTGAAGGGAAATGTCACAATTCTTATTGGCTCAACTCCCTCCTATGCACTGCCTTGGTTAGTGCATGAAATAAAGTGCAGTGAAGTCACTCTAGGACACGCGGGCTCAGAATGTGTGTCAACAGGGCACAAATGTTCTATGTCAAACCACTCGCTTCCTGTGGTATATGTTGTATGTCATGTCCTTCACTCAAAGCAGGCATGATGAGGGCAGGGCTAAGTTTGTTTACTTCAACCACAGTGTGTTACATAAGCTAAGGGCTTCCAGTGTTTACATAATGTACTACATGTAAATAACATTTTTTTTTCTTTAAAGAAGGTGAGAAAAGAGAAAAAAGTGAATGTCATGTTCTGACGGAGTCAATGCCTGAACATGAAATCCATCACAAAACAGACTTTATTGATAATATCACATGAACTGTGACCCTGAGCAGCATAATGCAGTGAGGTGTTCAGGGTCTGCTCCCTGATAGTGAACTGGCAGAAATTAACAGATTATTGTTGTGTAAAATGTCCTTGTCTATAAAGAGAGAGGGAGAGAGAGAGAGAGAGAGAGGTAGCTATGGAGAGAAAAATCAACCCACAGCCCAACATACTGTATACAGGCCTAGTAACAACTAAAAAATTAATTCTGTGTGTGTGTGTGTGTGTGTGTGTGTAAATGAGCGCCAAAGTGAATCTTGAAATGACGTGACCACAGTGAGCAGAGGAAGACCATTTTCAGGGCCAGAAAGCTGCCCCACGCCCCAGTAGGAAGTGCAGAAAGGTGCCTCCATAGATAAGGCAGACCTAAAGACCTCTATTGTGCTCAATCATCCAAACCGCTCACTCTCAAACTCAACAAAATTTAAATATTCGTTGTACATTCTACCGTTTTTTCTTTCCACAATAGTAGAATTCATATGTTTGGGATAATATAAAGCAGGACAGATTCATAGTTGATACCATAGCCTACTATCCAATCTGCAAATACAATGGAGGGTGTTCTAATGAGTGCCTTTGAAAGGTGGTTTGGTGGAGTAAGATGAGGGGCCAACTTAAACAGAGAGACTCTCCCTATCCGGGATGTTTCTCACGTGTGTGAAACAGGCAGCCCTCACCCAAAATGGAGCAGACCATTACTGCATCAGGGCCATGCAAGATAGCATCATGGGAGTCCTCTCCAATGAAGATTAGTACATTCCAAAACAAATATTAGGAGTGCCTATGTGTTTGAACAAGTTTCATCTGTGAATGCCTCAAAGAAGTCGACTGTCCATGCCTCAAAGTGGTTCATTGTTAATGTTAACACCAAAAAAGAGAAATTAGAGTGGGACTATGTGAAACTCAAAAGATCAAGTCATTCATCTTTTGCCCTTTTCATGTTAAACAAGGATTTTGATGTTGTAGTGCCTGCAGTGCAGACTTTCAGCAACCATTTCACTTTCCAGGTATACAGATCAAATGCCTTTTTTTAAAAAAAAGAAAAGAACAACAAAAAAAAATAGCCACTTCAGAAACATATCTGAGAAAGAAATGATAATGCTCTACATCTCTTCACATAGAGCCTTCTTTTGTTGTTGAGCAGTTCACTTGTTATGCATAGTCTGGATAGGATGACACTGCCACCCTGTCTCATACCACTTTTCCAAATAGCGGAGAGGGAGGCCCCCACATCTGGCCCCCATTCAACACCCCAGTGCCCATATTTTACATAAACCCACCTGGGCACATTTTTTTAAATTTTTTTTTATTCCTTTTGTATGGTCTGCTTCAAGACCTCGAATGAGTTCAGACTTGACAAGGAGTCATCTTGACTCCGTGAAGGAGGTGTACGAGGATTGTTTTTGTGTGCTTATGTTGGGGGGGAGGGGAACTGAGTTTTTTTAGATGCGCTTCTTTTTTTCCATCTCAATCCTAATACCCATCCTTGACTTGAGAGGTGCTCTTAACACATTTGACTTGTAGTCTAATTGGCACCCGTGTCTTTTGTGTGCTGACTTCAAATGCCACTCAGTAATCTTTCACTTGGTCTCTTGTTTTCATTGACAGGAGATTTTGGAAAAGAACCCTGGCACAGAAATGCAAGAGGAGACACAAACCTCCTGCGTGGGTGTTGGACGCCATAATAAGTGATTCGTTTGAGGAAAACAAAAGAGACTAAACACACAAACAGTCAGAAAAAACAGTAGACCTGACAGACTGAAAGGGAATCTCACCCAAAAGACAATCTCACTTGGCTTCTGTATGAATGGAGGGTCGATATATGTCTGGGTCAACATGAAAACAATGTAGGTGAGAAACAACCCTGCCCAGTTCTTGGAGTGATAATCTGTGGAATAAATGGATTAATGTTCATTATTTGCTCTTTAACAGTGAAGAAAGCAAAAGTAACAGGCCAAGGGATTAGGACAATACACAAATAGAGGGCACAACCACAGTATGTCTCATTTGCTAAGTGTTCAAGTGGATGGACTTTTCTCACAATCATTCGCCCATTTAACCCAAACACAAAAGTTTTACAGGCTTTGGATTAGACTCCAGCAAAAGTCGTTTGGATTCTAACACTGGTGAGGAAAGATAATCACCTCAGTGTTTAATTTAGTCATTTTGTGTGTACTGTAAATATTAAAAATAATTCTACCATTTATGTGCAACATCAAAAAAGTTATTTTCCATGACTGATAACAAAATCACAATGTGTAGAATACATTTTCTATTAGAGGAAGTATACACAGTAACAGTCTACACCCAGAAACAAGACTGAAACAGCATAAATGCTCAACATATACAGTTTACTGAAAGTTTTAATTCCTGTTATACAACAGGCTGCGGCCTATGCATATATACATTTTGGGATATACAACAGGCACAGGCTTTTTCTAGCATAAGTAGGTCATAGTGACATAACATTGGTCATAAAGAAATGAAAGTGGTTTTTACGGTAGTGAGTAGGTTAGGAGGAGAGTTGATTGAATTTGTCAGTAATTTGCAGAGCATGTTCCCTAGTCACTAGTCCTATATAGGATTAAGGTTTTGCAAAGGAAGTGTTGGCATATTGGCCACTAATTGAAATTATAATGAAGGTGGCTAAACCCTTTCACAGTAGGCTATACACAAAAACAGATCACAGGACAAACAGACAGCCATAAATGGAAACAAACAGTAACATCTCCTTCATGAGGACAGGCTTGAAAGATTTCCTGGTCAGCTCCCATATCCTTCACACACTCCACACACAACATTCATTACTGAAAAACCTACAGATCAACCTAGACATCTTTGCTGACTACATCCACAGTAGTAATTTCTAGGTTTCAAAGGAGCACTTCCTCTTTGTGATTGCATAACTTCAAGCTGATTGCTGATTGGCTCTTTCTAATTTAAATTTTTCAGATTGAACTGACGTTCTGTGTTCATGCAACTGCACATGTGTGGAGAGGACATAGACTACAGTAGCCTGTATTCAATCGGACTCATGCAAAGGTTACAGTACTGTATGTGCATAAGACAACTGTTTACGTGCTCAAGAGTGAATCAGATGTGTGAAGCAGACCTTGCGTCTTTGTCCCCATTGGGAGATGAGACTGAAGTTTAGAAAATAAGACATTAAAAATGGACAATTTACCTTAAAATGGACTATAGACTACTCAGTGCTTGTGACTATATTCAGGGCCAAAATTGACTCATAATCAGAGCAAACAATGTCAAATAAACATCAGAATCAATTCAAAGCTGTTGAATTTCTTACATTTGCACCCAAATATTAGGAAATAAAATTTGATGATGAAATAAAATTCGATTACTAGTGATTAGAGATCCAATCTTTTTAACAACCTACATGTAGGCTATGTTATGATACTAGGTCCGTTACCAATGACTGGCGAGGAGTGGGCGGTCTCAAAGGGAGGAGCCTATGATGGAGCGCCTGCCTCCTCCCCAAAACGCGCTTCTATTTAACATGGTTCGCAAACAACGTGCCGGCCAATCTTACCTGTGTTTTCCCAAACTGTGCCGTGCAGTGCCTCTAAGGGAGTAAAGCATATCTGAGTATAAAGAAAATGGATGAATATGTCAGTGAGGTGAGTGACTGCTTATGACAAATTATGTGTTTTGCGTAAAAACAAGTTCTATCGGTCAATGTGATTATACAAACCAAAAGAATTCATTGGATATGCTAGATCTGAAAACTTTTAAAAGTATGCCTATTTGAAGTAGGCTACACTGTAAGTTAGAAAACACAACATAACAATGCTTGTTCACGAAAAGGCTGACAACTTACATGTGTTTTTTTCTTTGCAGTATGTGTTTCAATTTGACTTCAACAATTCCGAGGATGGATCAGGTGAAATGGATGACTATGAGGAGCTCTGTGAAGGAGCGCTCACCAATGACTTCCAGAAGATCTTTCTTCCAATCGTCTACGGAATAATCTTCGTCCTCGGCATCGTTGGAAATGGCCTTGTGATCATTGTAATGGGCTATCAGAAGAAGTCGAGCAACATGACTGACAAGTACAGACTGCACCTCTCTGTGGCTGACATGCTGTTTGTGCTCTCGTTGCCCTTCTGGGCTGTTGATGTGGCGAGCAGTTGGTACTTCGGAGGATTCCTTTGCGTCGCTGTGCACATGATCTACACGGTCAACTTGTACAGCAGCGTGCTGATTTTGGCTTTCATTAGCCTGGACAGATACCTGGCAGTTGTTAGAGCGACCAACAGTCTGCCCACCAGAAGACTTCTTGCAGAGCGCATTATCTACATCGGAGTTTGGCTTCCAGCTGCACTGCTTACTGTGCCTGATCTGGTGTTCGCAAGAGCGCAAGAGGGTGCCAACAGAACTGACTGCGAACGCGTCTACCCGCAAGAGGGGAACATGATTTGGATGGCAGTGTTCCGTTTTCAGCACATTCTGGTTGGATTTGTGCTGCCCGGACTAGTCATTTTCACGTGTTACTGCATCATAATTTCACGACTCTCTCAGGCTCCGAAAGGACAGACACTGAAGAGGAAGGCTCTGAAGACCACTGTTATCCTCATCGTCTGTTTCTTCATCTGCTGGCTCCCATACTGTATTGGCATCTTCCTGGACACTCTGTCCATGCTTGGGGTCATCCGCAGCAACTGTGCGCTGATGCAGGGCCTTAAGAAGTGGCTTCCCATCTCGGAGGTGCTGGCTTTCTTCCACTGCTGCCTGAATCCCATTCTGTATGCTTTCCTTGGGGTAAAATTCAAGAAATCCGCACGCAGCCGATTCAGCAGTTTATCCAGTCAAAAGTTCTTAACCAAGAAAAGAGGACCTATTTCATCAGTATCCACAGAATCAGAATCATCCAGTGTCCTTTCCAGTTAAGGACGGATTTTTCCCCAAATTTTAAAGACATTATTAGTATTGCTATAAAGCAGATGGTCCTCATTTTGCACACACAAGTGCTACTTAAGAAAAAAAAATTGTCACTCCCTGGTAGTGTTTTTGCCTAGATCTTGAGGTTGTCCTCTGCTGATAAATGACTACTTGTGTATATATTTTTTTATTTTTGTTTTTTATACTTAGAATCTTAAGACATTGCTTGTAAATGTTTGTATATAGTTTGCTTGCCATTATGTATAGGCACTTAATTGCTTTGAAAAAGGTTATTTATTGTTCTTGTAGCTTACACTGTTCTCCGTGTTTTTGCATTGGTTTGTTGATTCACTGTTAATATAATTTTTTCATAATAAACTAAAAGGTTTAAATAAATCATGACTCCTTGTTTTTTCCCCCTTCAATCTACTGGGAATGTCCACCATAAGCAGAGTGGGGGATGGGTTGTCCAGGGGTAGAGGATGTCTGACAAGTACCCTAGGAAACACAATAGCTCTACCTGACTAAAGGAATGACTTTCCATACAAGGGCTCTACAATTTCAAGAACATCTGCTCATTTAAATAACAAAAAGACATAGTTAGCACCCTATAAACCATTCAGGTTTGGTGCCTGAGCCAGCAGCCATACACTAAAAGTTCCCACCATCAATGAAATTTATCAGTGAAAAATAAAAAAGGAAAGATGTATGTAGTGTGGGGCATATGGTAGCCTACAAACTGGTTAAGATCTGTGTGAATAGCAACCAGTAATAACCTACATTATTCGTTATCCATGTAATGCATTATCCTAAGAAGTGTCATCATCTTGTGACGTTTATTGTTTATTTAGGTCTATGTAAAGGTTTGAGAGTCTCTGTTACACGATGAAGTTTGTGGGGTCAGAATGGTAAAAAAAAAGGAAGCAAAGAAATAGCAGGATTCATTCAGGGTTTGAAATGTGGTGTGCCCCATCCTCCCATTACCAAGAGAAGGATAGCCAATACTATTCAGAGCCACCCCACGACAATAGGAATGCTTATTTCATTCATCAATGCTTATTTCAAGGAATGCTAATTTCATTATCAGTGTAGCCTAATGCTTATGGCTCCATAAGGTTAAGTTGGGCCAGGGCTATCCGGGGCTGAGACCTGGCACATAGACTGTGCCAAGTCTACTGGTGGGCATTGGGTGGCCCCCGGACCCCTGATACACACACACACACACACACACACACACACACACACACACACACACACACACACACACACACACACACACACACACACACACAATCAGTCCCAATTTAATCCCTGGTCTGAACAATTCTGTGGGGCCAATTGGCTGGCCTAGCCTACAACCACCTCAAATGGAAAGAAATTGCAGTGATGTAGCCTATTACAAATAGGCTATCACCTGTTGCAAAAACAGGCTAGTCACTATGGGTTACAAATGCATTCATAGCAAACTCAATGCATGTGCCCTGGGCCAATATCCTGTTTTTTATGGTTTGGAAGTGAGTCCCAGGAAAGTAGCTTCCTGCCTTAGGAACTCATGGGAGCAATGACCTGTGAAATGGATCTGTCCCAACATTCCGAACTAATGAAATTTTAATTTGATAAAATTGTTCAGAGAAGTGTTATAATAATACCCATATAATAAGCTGTATCTATATCTTAAAATACAGATTAGATTGATCTAAAGTTTACTTTAGAATGAAAAAGAGTTGATATCTAGTCCTAAATCAATTCTAGTGTGTCCGGAACATTATTTCGGTATGTCTTTGTTCCTACACGGAAACAGTATTATGGAGTCCCCATTTTCAGTGCACCAACAAAATATGTCCTTCCTCCCATGCGTGTCTCTGGAGCAACATTCCTAGCTACTACAGCTAAGTGGTTTGTCAGATTTCACAGGATTCCCCGAAGCAACCGTCTCCAATCAGAAGACATCTAGCCATGACTAACGAAGAAGTGAAAGGGTAAGTTATTATACAATGTCAGTGTGAACCGTTGAAACATCTAACGACATTTTCTGCTTAGCCAGTTCCTGCAGGATCTAGTTAGCATGAATGCTAACGTTGTTCTATGCCATGCCATCACATCCAGACACATTTGCAGCTGATTGCATCAGCACAATAACGTTACAGTGTTGTCATCACTTCAGTATAATGTTTAGTTCAAATTAAACGTATCCGTTTAACATTCACGTATTCACATCAGCAATAATTTTACTTTCAACTGGCCTGTGTAGATTTACAATCCTGCATTTTGTTGTCCCCTTCAGGCAAGGCAAGACAATTAAGTTAACTAACGTCACCCTAACATGTGTTAGCGTAGAAATCTGCTGATTTCGCAAGGAAATTGAGGTGATGAATGTGACGTTAGGTTTGGCCAGTTACTTACAAGATGAAATAAACGTAAAGACAATGTTGAACAAAAGTAAAAAGTTTAAAGTATAAAAATAGTAGTAACTGCGCTAACGCTAACATTAGTTCAGTAACGTTAGTTAACTCATCCAAGGCTCAACATTAAAGTTAGGATGCTGTTAGGGTAGGCCTAGAAAGAAAGAAGTTTCCAGGCCTAACTAGCAACACTTTTTAGTAGACCTCAGTATGACTGTTGCTTTAAAATTGATGGCCAAGCTCAGCTCCCCCAGGCGAGCTGAAACAGGTGTGAGCCTGTCTGTCCAGACATTTGTGTTACGAGGCCATCAGCTGCGTAGAGGCCACCTCGTATAGTATTTTTATTCTGCAAAAGTAAAAGTGTTTTCCAAGGAGAAAAAAAACGTTGGGCATTATTTTCTCAAGAAAATATGATGTCATATATGTTCTACAACTTTGTCATGATTCTTGCTAAGAACCATCTTTTTCCAATTTTCACCATTCCACAATAACATTGATTTCTAAGCAGAACAGGTAGAACTGGAGGTATTGTGGTGCAGACATTGGAAGAAAACTGGGCAAGCAACATTCTCTCATACTGGCTTAGAGTCTAGGCTAACTAAAACTTTCACTTAGACTGTCACAACCTGTATATTCTGGAGGGAATTGCCGGCCTGGGAGTTAATTACTTTCCTTTGTTCCCTGTCAATGAGTAACTGCAGTGGAACAAGTATGAAGGCATGTCTGTCTGCCCTGCTATACACTGACCCAAAAATTCTCCGCTGTATGGAGTTTTAAAAAAGTTAAATAGCCTGAACACTCATCCGTGAATTCAGTGGTGGGTAATAGGCCTGCACTTGCCTCAATGAGTGGGCCTCCCAATTTCCTTTGCCAACCATTGTTCGTTAGAGGGACTGGAAACGGGAGCTTGGGGAATTGCCATCACCCTCTCAGATTGTGTGTGTGTGTGTGTGTGTGAGTGTGTGCACGCGCTTGTCTATGTTCATATGTGCGTGCATGAGTGTTTCTGCTTGTTTGTGTATAGTGTGTGTGTGTGTGTGTGTGTGTGTGTGTGCGCGCGGGTGCACGCGCTTGTCTATGCGTGCATGAGTGTGTTTCTGCTTGTTTGTGTATGTTTATGTGTGGGTGGATGCCTGTGCATTGGATGCGTAGAGACTGCATTTTACGGAAGCAAGGTTTACTCCAACTTTTCAGAAACTACTCTGATGATGTTTGAATTTGAACACATGGCTTCTTTTATGGAAACCAGTGGAGAAGCAAGTCCATAGCCAATATCACTCTCAGCTTACTTTCCATTCAGCAGTTGTCAGGATCTTATTAGGCAAGAAATGTCAACAAAGTATTTTGCCACCCCCCCCCCCCCCCTCCTTCTAGTGTTTTATGTTATGCTATGCATTTTGGACTGTGCTCAAGTCCTTCATGTTGGAACTTGAAATGAAGAAAGGAATGAAGCTGTTTATATTATGTTCTGTTTAGGTATAGCCTAACATAGCCCAGACACTGTCTGCAATGTTTGAGTAAACTGTACTTATTTAGCTCATGTCACTTTTTTTGCTGTTGTTATCACTTTGAGTGGAGCCATTGATAAAACCAAGGTCTTGATTGATGTTTCCAGGCCATTTAGCTTAATGGGACAAGTGCAAAGGGCAGGTTGTTTTAGTGACTCTTATCAAATTGTACCGTAAAAGCCATCGGATGTACAGTACTATACAAGTTTATCAAATAGATCTTGCCACACCTCTCAAAATCCAGATTTGGTCAGTATTTCTTTTTGCCTTTACTGTTGGGGATGGGCAGTTAATTGAAAAATTGTTAACATTGACAATTGTTAACAATAATCGATGATCGAGCAGATTACTAGCCTATTCATTGTTGTTTATTATTGCCGTTTATTTTTATCTATTCTATGAACTTTTTCTTTAGATTTTTGGCGTTCTATTGTGTGTGTTGATGTACTGTTCCTTGAAAGCCACGTGTTGTCATATGACCCTCCCTATCCCATCAGTTAAACATGATTTTCATTTTAAGTTTTATCGCCCATCTTAGGCTAAATGAAAAAATTCTATATTGCTGAATATAATGCGGTGAGAAAGTCAAGTCCCTGCTATAAGATAGTCAAGTCCATTGGCAGGTTTTCATTTGTAATGTGTGTTGAAATGATACGAATAGACAATCCTTGGATGGAGACGCCTACAAATTTGCATCTTCCCCCAAATATGAATATGCCTAAATTTAACTTGTCTGAGAGGGGTGGATTAACTGAATGCCCATAGTGTTTAATGCAATTAAAGTTGATAGAAACAGTTTTAACACATATTGGCCATAGACAGTCCTGGTAGGATTACGTTTGATCCAACAGCTAGTCGGAACAGGTCATTTGATGAGCACAATGTCCCTTTTTTATTTGCATTACACAGTTGATGGAAACCCATCCAGATGTTCTTGAAACGTATCTTGAGGGGTTTTAATGCCCATCATTTGCAGAAGTAAAAACACAAACAAACTAGCCTAGTTAGACTAAACTATTCATAATAAAGGGATCGCTTGGAAGGTGTGCACCGTGCAGGCTTGTCTGCGTAAACACAGTGCCTATTGCGAAACGTAGCATATCTTTGGCGTCAACATGCTGTGTGCAAGAGATTTGTGAAAGATGCGCATTGGGGAGGAAGCATTTAGTTGCATAGATTTTCCTTGAACGGTGTAAGCTGCAAAGGTGTCAAAGGCTTAAAAAAAAAAAAAACACTCAAAAGCGACACCAGATGAGCATGCATGTTGCACCACATATTTGATGCTCTACTTGACAATTTAGGAATTTTGAAACTGGGACAATGGGGATTTCTGTTGGAAAAGTCCAAATTTATACATCATAACTAGTGAAAAATATCCAGCTGTTGCCTGTGTGTTAGGCCCACCTTTTGAAGAACTTCATCATGTGGGAATTGGGAAATCCCTATTGGCAGTATTCTCCTAGTCCTAAAAAGCGCTTAGCACAGGCCGAAGCATTGAGCCAAGCTCTGTTTTGGAGTTAAGCACCTGGGAGAATACCACCCTCTGTCTTGATATGAAGCACACATTTTCCACCTCCCAGAATAACACTGAGTTCTGTGGTAAGGACAGACAAGTTGCTGAATATGACCAACTTTTTACTCCTAGGCTAGGCTAAGCCTACAGCTAACTCTAAATAAACTAAACACTTTTTAGACAACACGGATGGACACCAACCACTTTTTGATGACTGATAAGACAGCCCACGTGTAGATGTAGGATATAGACATGGTAACCATATTGTCACGTGAAGGATGAATTCAAAACAAGTGTCAGCACCAACACATTGGCAATCCAGGATGTGCACTAGATGCAATTCTGGCTGGAGGGTAGGAAACCATCACAAAATAAAAGATAAGGCTTTATATCATGGCAATGCTGACAGTAATGCCATCAAACAAGAATTAGCATTGTCTAGCAGTGCCACTAAGTCTCTGTGAAATGTTTGCTTAGATAACTAGTCAACCAAAAACTCCATGAAGATGCTTTAAGCCATATTTTTCTGACTGGAGACAGGCTTGCACACACAGCACAGGTGTTGATGGTGCCTCGTAGTATCCTCAGCTGCCAGATTACATGTTTTTCTTCCTGTTCACAGAACAGTTCTGAAACCCAACACATACAGTATAGCCCAGTCCCTTTGTAGTGTCAAACCTTTTTGTATACACCTTAGTCCCTGTCTCCTTAGCGAGGAGTTCTCACAGGAACGCGCAACATGAAAAGCCCGATGCTGACTCTGTGATGGGCTATCAGCTCACTTTGGCACCTGGCTGCATTTAGTCAGAGGAAAACAATGGGCTTAAAGGGAGCAGCAGCAGTTAAAAGGCAAAGGGAGAGAGAGAGACGGTGTGCCAGCAGACACAGAGCTGCGGGTGGAATGCTTTTTCCCACCGTGTCCCAAAACCTTCCTCGAGGAAGTGACGAGATGGAAGCCGGGCAAAGCTAATGGAGATGTTTGTTTGTGTGTGTGTGTGTGTGTGTGTGTGTGTGGCTTCCTGTTACAGGGCAGGCGAGGAGGAGCAACAGGCCCAGTCAAAGAAAGCGCTGAAGAAAGCGCAGAAGGAAGCGGAGAAAGCGGCGAAGAAGGCGGAGAAGCAGGCCAAGCTGGTTAGTGAGTTGTAAACACTCTCCCCCACACACACACACACACACACACACACACACACACACACACACACACCCTCACCCCTACCTTACCCAACCCAAGCGCCTTCCACTTTCCACAGCTGTGAATATGACGCTGGCACAGTCGGGCCTGTAAGTGTGGGAGAGGGTGGCGGCTGGCGGTTGGGGGTGAAGGGGGGGAGGGCACCATTGTCTCAATTCCTGTTCTTGTTAACTCCTATGTTTTTCTACGCCCAAACAAAAGTCTATTTAAATCATAAAGAGCATAAATAAACAAGGCCAAACAGCAGGATTCGTGTTGTGAACACGCCATCTGAGCCACTCTGTTGAAATTCAGCCACGCAGCCTTTTCTTTAAGCTCGGGTGGCGAGTCATTGGCTTACTGCGTCTCGCTGGAGTCTGAGAAGCGAGACCCAACTGGAGTGGCGCACTGGTGGTGGTGGTGATGGTTGTAAAAATCAGGCTCTTGTGTTCTTGCGGGGTGTCGCATTGCAATCTCATGTAGCACAGTGAAAGCGTATTCTCAGCAGTCCAAGAGCCTGGAGCACCTTGCATCAAATACAAGGTCTCTGCCAGCACAGAGGCTCCTCTGTCTCCTCTCTGTGGCACTTCACATTCAAGTGCTGTAGTTTGGAAACATGATAATAAAATGTACTTGTGAACGTGTGACTGAAGTGCTCTCCAAAAGTGGCTGTTCAGTTGGTGTCAAGAACACATTATAATTTTGCGGGTCTTATCGGTTTTAACGGAAATGGATAAAAATATCTTTTTATCGTCTTGTGTATGTTTTGGTTGCGTTTGCACCAACTGAATTTGTTGTATGTAAGGCTGATCTCAAGTCAGCTTGCTAAATTGAGTTAGATTGGCACTTCCATGCATCTGCCTCTTGTTTTGTATAATTCCAATCAGTGTTTTTCCTCAAGTATCAGAATTCCGGTTCAGTTGATTATAATTACTTTGTTTTGTCAAAGAAAGGGGCTCCATTTTTGACATGTGATGCAGCCTAATGAGATCTGTCTCTCAGCTGTCTGACAGGTATTTTCTCTCTCTCGCTCTCTTGCTCTCTCTCTCTCTCTTTGTCTGACAGGCCGCCGAGCAGCAGAGCACCGATGAAGATGTGAGTATGAACGAGAGCAGTAAGATGATGTTCCTATTGGCTCCCAGCCAGACCCATGCCTCTGTGTTTGCCGCGGCCTCTGTCTCTGCATGCACAGTATCAACTCTCCTTTTTTTTGTCTTTTTTTTGTTCTTTTTCTCTTTTCTTCTCTCTCTATTTCTCCCTCCCTCCCCTCCCCTCCCCTTTCCTTTCCTTTGCCTTGATTTCCCTCTAGGACTTTGCCAAGGATCGGTACGGGGTGTCTCCGATGGTCCAGTCACAGGAGAAACTGGGTGAGTGTGTGTGTGTGTGTGTGTGTGTGTGTGTGTGTGTGTGTGTGTGTGTGTGTGGGGGGGGGGGGGGTGAAGAGTCTTGGTGTCTGTTTTTTCTCATCCTTTGTTCTTGTGTCGTTTCACAGCTTGAATAGAAAGTGATTTTTTTTTTTTTCTTATTTTTTAACATCCATTTCCCCTCAGCGCTCACCTTGCAGAGAAGTGAGGCAACAGCTGCATCACCGCACACATTAATATGATACCATTATGAGTCATAGGGATGCAGTTGTTTGGCACTGTTCTCACCCAAGGCTGGCTGCGTACGAATGTCAAGAGATAATTGGAGTGACTAATCGTACCTGAGAGAGAGAGAGAGAGGGGGGGGGAGGGCTTGGGGAGGGGGTGAAGAGAGGGGTGTGCGGAGGTGGAGGTTGCGCACCCATCCATCTGTCTGCCTGCCCTTTTCGGCTCCAGTGCACAAGAACAAAGCAATACAAGCCGCGGCGTGACTTGTCTGCAAGGATGAGGGAAAGTAGCAGCGCACTTTTATGTGGGCACAGGAGGGTTGAAGGCGAGGAGAGGAGAGGAGAGGGGGCGAGGTGAGGGGAGGGAAGGGAAGGGAGGTGGGGCACATGCCCACAGCATACCGAAGGGCAGGTGAAGGGAGAGGGGGTGGGGGGCTCTCTGCACCCCTTTACACTGATAATGAAGTGGTGAGTGCAACGACATGACAAGGGAGCTCGGAGCAGAGGTGATTTGTCACCAGGCTAGACAATGCACCCGAGATGGTCAGCTTTCAGGAAGAGGGGCCTGTTTTCTTTCATATTTATTGGTCCTGCTGGCAGTGTAATCTGAGCAAACTGCTTTGTTGTAAACTGTGTGTGTGTGTGTGTTTGTGTGTGTGTGTGTGCACGTGTGTGCAAAGATGGGTGTGCCCTAGTTTGTGTGAGAAATGGACACTTTGATGTCATATTGAAGGATGCTTCCTTTCTCTCCCCCCTCCCCCCACACCTTCCCGGCCGGAGCCAGACAGGGTGTTGGTTCGTGTCCAGGAGCTGACACCGGAGAGGGCTGACCAGCTGATCTGGGTGCGTGCCAGAGTTCACACCAGCAGAGCCAAAGGTAACGACACTCCCCACCAGCGCCAGCGACTTAAAAAAAAAAAAAAAAAAGAGAAAAGAAGAAGAAGAAAAAACACGACATCATTATGCTATCCCCTTTCCCTGCCAGCCTCTTTGAGATGCACTCTTGCTCACTCCACACCAGGGGCACCTGTCAAGCCCACGCCATTTGTTAAGGCATTCCCTTCCCAGCGCCAGTGGTGGAAATCAGAAAGGAGATAGCATGGCACCAGAGCCCAGCTCCTCTTCATACCTGAGATTTATGGCTGTTATAGCGGGCATGGGGGATAGGGGCTAACTGCTAAGTGCTTTTGTATAACAAGAGTAGTGGAGTAGCATTGCTGTGATGAGCCATTCAGAGTGTACACTACTTGTGTAAGATCTAGACTGTTTATTGATTTATAGCTTTCAAATCTTCTTGATTTTTAAAGACACCATGGCTATAGAGTAACTGACAACCTGTACATCCTGGTTGGCCTAGAGAAATCTTAATTTTTTTTTACAATTTTATACTATAGCATTAAAATGTGTAGTCTGACATCGATTGATAGACCAAACTCCCGAAGTGTTCGGGGGAACCCAACACACAACCAGTGGTTATTTTACCTCCTCTGCACACAATAGGATAATGACCAATCAGGAACAAACAAGATGTAAACACCAATTCAAAAGACAGCTGTTCTTGACTAAGCCCGTCTAACGACTCTCTAACACACCTTTGGTGGTCACCAATTGAAAGACCTACTAATAAGTCCCTATGTCTCAAAGCTAGATGTACCCGCTGGGCAAATCTATTTTCTGCTAAAAAGGTGCGTCTAGATTTCTAGGCTATTAAAATCTGGAATACATATATTTGATTATATTGGTTTAGCTGGCTCAAATGACATTGCTCACATTCTTACCTGCAAGGTGGTCCTCTTAAACCCAAACTGCATGTCAGCATTGGCACTTTTCTGGCCTACAATGAACCCATTGAGCCCAGACATGGTGGGGCACCTGAGCTGCCAAGGGCCTGCACGTACGCATCAGGGGCTAAGAATATGGTAATGAATAAACCACCATATTATGATCATATCTCAGCGGTTTCCTTCCAGGATAACTTCCATGTCGGGACCTGTTTTTCCTCCCCCCCCCCCCCCCCCCCTCTTGACACCTATTCATTCCTTCTCAATGGAGGATGTCCTTGAGAGCCAAATAACATCCTCAGACTTGCAGGTTTACTTTTTGCACCCCCCACAACGCACACACAGACACGCACTCTCTCTCTCACACACACACACACACACACACACACACACACACACACACACACTCACCACTGCCCCCTCCCCAATCTCAGGACACCAGGAAGGCAGATCAAAGTGTCTGGGTGGTCCCTCTGATCTCCGTCCGAGCTGCTCAGGTTTATTTTTAGTCCGTACGCTCTCAAGGTGTCCAGGTGGCAATTTGGTGACAAGTTTGGCCAGTGTGCCACGTTTCAAAGCGAGCCAGCCTTATTTGTTCGGGGGGGTTGGTAATGATTACCTTTTAAATTTAGCACCTTGGGTCTATGGGTTGCAGGACAAAGATATATGAAGGTGAAGTAAGAAAACTGCAAGTAAGAAAACGGCAACTCTTCCCAGAAAAAAAAGAAAAGAAAAGTTGCTTGACAGAACAGAACAGAATGTGCGACTGAGCGTGTCCCAACAGTCAAGGTGCCACTAATGGTCCTTTTCTTTCTCTTCCAGGGAAGCAGTGCTTCTTGGTCCTGCGTCAGCAGCAGTTTAACGTCCAAGCCCTGGTCGCCGTGGGAGATCGCGCCAGCAAGCAGATGGTCAAGTTTGCCGCCAAGTGAGTGAGGGGAAGGTATTTCCTGTCCGCACAGGACCCTAAACAATGGTGGGAAAAAGCGAGTGAGGTCACGGCGCGTCTCGCTCGAGACTCGAGCGCACATTCATCGGCAATCAATAATTCCTCACCTCTGGACAAAAGCACCACTTTGTGTTCAGCTCTCCATCAGCACTTAAATGGAAGCCCAATTCCTGCAGTCCAGATAACAGCCCAGCTGAGACAGTCCAGGGAAGCTAGGCCCACTTAAAAGCCTTACTGCTAATGAATGACTGAAGGGCTAGGCATTGGTCCATCAGGAGCTGGTGTTAAGAGATCATTACAGCGTCATGGCTAGCTGTAATGACTAGCTTGAAAGGTCTGGTTCTCACCAGGAGCTTTCAGATGTTGAGTCGCAGGTTAAGCCAGAGGCTGATTGGATGGGAGAAAGAAGGCTTTGAGAATTTTATTCTCAATTGTTTTGAAAAGTGTTGTAATTGTTGATGAAGAAGACAAGAGAATTTTATTCTCAATTGTTTTGAAAAGAATTTTAGAATTGTTGATGACATTTAAACTACAAGATTTTGGGGATTAAATTATTATTATTATTTTTTAGCTGCCCATACCATTTCTTCTGTACACTTTCCAAATTCAGCCATCAGGGCCTAGGTGATGAACAAAAAAACAAAGAACAAAAACAATAGTGATAATGATTTTTTTTTTTTTTTTTTTTTTTGTCATCATAACTCACTGTGGAAGTTAGATTAACATTTTATCCACAGTCTTGCATGACTTTTCTTTTTCTCATTTCACTCCACAGACCACAGACATTTAGTTTCCCACACACACACACACACACACACACACACAAACCCACACACACACACTCCTACACACTTCTAGTCAGACACGGTCAGTCATGGGTTGTCTTGTGTCAAATGACCACAGTCTCTCAGTGCTTGTCCCTAGGTCAGGGTCACGCTGACTGGGCTTTGTCCTGACCTCTGCTGTGTAGACACTCTGTAGCTGGCTGACCTTAGCCAACTTCCACACGCCAATGTAAGCCTTAAGCAACATGTTGAAAGCGACATCCATGCAACCTTTGCCTTCATTATATGTAACTTTCCTTTCACTCGCTAGTATTGGGAGAACATTGGGACTAGTTCAGAACACTGTTGAGGAGGACTCTTCTCAGCACTTAAGAGCAGTCAGATGTTTTGGCCGGTGCCTCGTGCAGAACCTCGTGCAAAAAAAAGGTTCTTGAAAACATACTACTTCCCTCTTTTTTTGTTCATTGCACAGGGTCTGACGTCAGGCCAAGTTGTTTTGGTTGCAAGTCTTGCTAGTGTGAAGTCATGTGCAATTAGTTGTGAAACCACTGTGAAATAGTGAATAAACAACATTTTTTGAATAAACAAACGTCAACAAAGCAAACAATATGGTAGCCGTTAGCCATAATGCTAAACGTGGGTTGGCCCTCAGTTATTTTGAGGAGTAAATATCATAACGTATTACCCAACAACTGCTGTTTTGCTTTCGCAATTTATACTGTCTTGAATATCATTTGTCAAAAACTTTTGAGGTGGACTTTGTGGTGATTCTGGAGACACTGTGTTCCCCATGATGTCTTTGATCTTGGCTCAGAGTATCACTTTCAGCCAGTACGTGCAAGATAACGTGGTTCCCCCCTCACCTCTTTTTTTTTCTCTCTCTCAAGGGAAGTAAAAATAACCATTATGTACAATCTTTAGCACTGTAGAACTTCTTCATATTATTAAGCCATTCATTTTCTGTTGTCTTCCTCTCTCCCTCTCCATTCATTGCGTGGAGAGATTGTACCCCAGCAAAAGCGCATCAACCAACCAGCCAGGCAGGCAAGCCTGCCTTTAGTGAGACTTAATCAAGACTCCTTTATCTGCCGGGTTTATTGTTCCTGGGAGTCGGGTGAGCTGGAGAGCAGGCGGGGGGGGAGATATTAAGACGGCGCTTTATTTGTGTAGCTGATCCCAGGCAGTGTGAAGTGTCTCCCAGAAGCAGCTGGCTGGGGTGGTGATCTCCCCTCTCTCGCCTCTCATTACTCCTCTTTAATGAGACGAGCTGAAGGATTACTCGCAGGTCCAGCTAAGCACCGTGCACTCGCCGTGACAGTTGGCCCTCTCTTTCTTTTTCTCTCTCTTTCTCTCTCTCTGCTCATCCACACACACACAGGCATACAGAGTGAGACACACACACGCATACAAAGTGACACACACACACAAAATTGTGTATGGCGGTCCCCAAAGCTTGCAGAATGGCAAATGTCTTTCAAAATGCCTTTAGTGTCTTTCAGAAGGAGACAACTCTGCTGAAAGAGATGGCGTAAGGTGTTACAAACCTGGGTGTTGCCAACGCAACCGTGACTTGTTAGTGTTTGTAACTGTTCACCGTTTAAAAAAAAAAAAAAGAGGAACAGTGAATTACAATTGGAACATTACATAATGACAAGTTTCCACCTTCTACAGTGGATAGCGTAATGCAGACTTGCGTCTTAATGTCACTCAGGTCTGTGGTGGCATTTTGGATGCTTCTGAAGAATGTCAAGGCCCCCTTCTCATTGTCATATGCGACAGATAGAAACCTTTGAACCTGATGTTTTTTATTCTCTACGGGGAGCCAGTAGTCTAATTTATAGTTAATACACATGAGCCCAGATCCATATCGTATATCCAGATCATTGTTTTGGATTATAACATTTTTTTTTTCTTCATGATGTAGTAATGTGCTGGTGGGTTACTGTGCAGTATTGTGCACAATTTGCACCATATTTTTCCATAAGCAAAAAGTGTCTGTGTTATTATTATCTGTTATATCTTCCCTTTTTTAAAAAACAAAACAAAACAAACAAACAAACAAAAAAAACATGCACAACTGAACAGAACTAACAGGATGCATGAATTTAAGTATATATAAATACCACACTTAAATATGCATTCTTAATATTGTATTATGGTGTCTTAAAAGCCAACATGGTGTCTTAAAAGTATATCACACAAATCAGTCACATAAGTTTTTCGTTTCAACATTGACCATCCCTAATACAAATTCATATTCATGTTCATCTTCCTATAACAACTAACGGATGGAGATGTGCACTAGAAAATAAAGATGTGCACTGTCTACGTAAAATGGAGATCAAGTCATCTGATCCATGCCCATTCTGTGAGCTCACCAGTGTCTTTCTTTCTTTCTTTCTTTCTTTCTTTCTTTCTCTGTCTCTCTCCCAGTATCAACAAGGAGAGCATCGTGGACGTGGAGGCCATGGTGAGGAAGGTGGACCAGAAGATCGAGAGCTGCACCCAGCAGGACGTGGAATTGCACATCGAGAGGGTAAGGAGCACGTGTGGCTCGTGGCGATGCTATGACTGTGAGAGCGAGCAGCAGGCCTCTGACACTCTGCTTTACTCCTCCTCCTCTCCCTGTACTGACTCTGCTATGGCACTTTTCAGTGCAGCAGGCCAGGACTTATGGGACTGGAATAAGAAATGAAGGCGAGGGGGAAGACGGACCAACAGACAGAAAATGTCAAGAGTGTAGCTTTGTGTCTGTGTGTGTGTGTGTGTGTGTGTCTGTATGCGAGTGTGTAATGGAAATGTCAGCCATCACTTTGAGCCATTTTTTTCCGTACCTTCTATTGGTCCCAAAGCTGACGTGTGTTTACTGCTTGCCATGTAGTTCTCAGTCTATCTGTCTGTCTGTCTGTCTATCCCTATCTCTCTCTCTCTCTCTCTCTCTGTCTCTGTCATGCATTCACTCAGCATTGGCCTCACGTTTGATCTGTCTGTTTGGTTTTGTCTGCGCCTGCATGTCTGTGGTTTGTCTCCCTCAGATATTCGTGATCAGCCAGGCCGAGCCCCGTCTGCCCCTGCAGCTGGAAGACGCCGTGCGGCCTGAAGGAGAGGGCGATGAGGTGAGGCACGCGTGGGTGGTGCCACCCCTCCACAACTGCTCAACATGTGACCGGGCCAACTGGTCAACCCCCTCGCACACACACACACACACACACACACACACACACACACACATGCACAGACCCACCCCCCTTCCCTTAGCCTACAAATCGGAAATATTTGAACAATTAGATTTGTAATTGGTGCCGTGGGATGGAGAAGGGATTTGGGGGACGCATTCCAGAGTAATTCCTGCATTTGTGTGTGTGTGTGTGTGTGTGTGTGTGTGTGGGGCGGGTGTGTTATCAGGGGAGCTTAAGGACAGCTGAGGACGGGTGACTGTTTGCTCAGTAAGGTGATCTTGGCTGCACTTGTTGTGCTCTCTGTGGGGGCGGTCACACAGTTTGAGGCTCTCAAACCTCCTCCATCGGGGAGCGTGAAGAGTGTGGTTGAGTTGCCTTTGAGTTTTGCATGCATGAGCTGAGCTGGCGACGCAGGATGCAGAGCGACTGCAAACCACCTACTGTACCTGCCTCACTTTCTGGGGCTGACTGAAATACAATACGCTACCACAGGCTGGTGGGTGGGGTGGAGTAGTGAGATTATGTAACCCTGCATGATCAAAACACCCTTCTGTTATTTATGCGGTTTGTTGCCATGTTCACAAAATAAAACTGATTTGTGTTTTTTTTTTTTCTCTCTCTCCCTCCATCTCGTTTGCTCTCCCTCTCCCTCTCTCTCTCTCTCTCTCTCTCTCTCTCTCTCTCTCTCTCTCTCTCTCTCTCTCTCTCTCTCTCTCTCTCTCTCTCTCTCTCTCTCTCTCTCTCTCTCTCTCTCACGCTCTTTCACGCTCTCTCTCTCTTTCCCCCAATGTCCCTCTCTCCTACTCTCCATTTTTAGGAAGGCAGAGCGACTGTCAATCAGGACACCAAACTGGACAACCGTGTCATCGATCTCCGAGTAAGACCAGCACTCTATCGTCTCCCCTTGTCTGTGTCTCTTCTGCCATACTATCCTCCATCTTTAACTTCTGATACACTTGTAAAAGCCCAGTCAATGGAAACTGCCAAAGGCTTTCTCATTGTTCCATCTGGCCTACACCATAGTGATGGAGTGTGTTGGGGTGGGAAGCAACTCTTTTCCAAACACCCCCCACCTCCACCGCCCCCTTCCTCCTCCCTCCTCCTCTGTCCTCTAACAACACCTGTTTGGAAGACAATGTGCCACTTTGAGCCAGCGGAGTTGTTGGTCTGCCATCATGGGTCCCCTGACTTGAGGGAAGAATAAACCCATTAACAGGTTTTCACACGTTCCCATTGGGAAGCTGCCAGATAGGCCCGTAAAACTAACAGTGCCCTGAAAAGACCAAAATGGCTGTATAATTATCTCGTCTCTACGTTAACCTTTTTTAGCAAAGTAGATTTTGAGAAGCACCAGCACAAGGTTTCGCACGTGCGTCGATCTGTAGTGGTAGGGCAGAAAGGTGAAAAAAAATCTGAGTGGTACGGTAGGCGTGTTGCTAAAACCACAGAACAAAATGTTTCGCTTGCTCTTTTGCGTGCTCTCTCTCTCTCTCTCTCTCTCTCTCTCTCTCTCTCTCTCTCTCTCTCTCTCTCTCTCTCTCTCTCTCTCTCTCTCTCTCTCTCTCTCTCTCTCTGTGTCTGTGTGTCTGTCTTTCTCTCTTTCTTTCTCTCTTCCTCTCTCTCTCTCTCTCTCTCTCTCTCTCTCTCTCTCTCTCTCTCTCTCTCTCTCTCTCTCTCTCTCACGCTCTCTCTTCACTGCTTTGGTTGACACCGTCTCGTC
>JAODXP020000016.1:33960725-34125725 GCA_027497455.2 Sardinella longiceps
AAAACTGTAGGCAGAGTTCAAAGACTATTAGTGGACTAATGCTTGAACAAAAAAATTAAACAAAATAACTGTCTGTATTAATTATTTTGTTAAAAATGAAGACTGTTCAATTCTCTCTCTCTCTCTCTCTCTCTCTCTCTCTCTCTCTCTCTCTCTCTCTCTCTCTCTCTCTCTCTCTCTCTCTCTCTCTCTCTAGCACACCTAATGAAAAGCTGCTTGGTCGTCTGGTGAAAGAAAAGGTGAGAGACTACTTTCCTTCACCTTCTCAAGCACAGCTGTAATATGGGAAAGAATACAAATTAAATGCCTTTTGCGTTCTCTCTACAGTACGACACCGACTTCTACGTGCTGGACAAATACCCCCTGGCAGTCAGGCCTTTCTACACGATGCCCGATCCTAACAATCAGGTATGTTTGAGCCTGAGCCTGACCCTTGCTGTACAAAGGTCGGTTTCCCATAAGCGTAGTTGTTAGCAAATGTTGTTAGCAGCGTTCTCGGTTGCAATGCAATGTCCCATTGCTAAATAAGTAAGCTGCTAACTGGTTTGCATCTATGCTCTTGGGAAACAGACACTGAATCTGTAACTGAACTGGAGCACTAACACTCCTCTGCTTTGCTTCCAGAAATACTCCAACTCGTACGACATGTTCATGAGAGGGGAGGAGATCCTGTCGGGCGCTCAGAGAGTCCACGATGCCCAGCTGCTCACTGAGAGGGCGCTGCACCACAGCATTGGTAACGCTATATTCAAGACTATAATGCTTGAGAGATGCTAACTGTCTAATTTGAATTAATGATCTATGCTAAGCTGGAGCTAAAAATATTACCGCCATAATCAGAGAACGGCTGATTGAATATTAGAAAGGTAAAACCCAGTTGTTTAACTTGAGGAGAGGTGGAAAATAAGGGTATTTCCGCAAATGGTGGAATATTACTTTAATTCAATAGGAAGAGATGGAGTGTATTGCTCTAACTGACTGTTTGTCCGAGGACGTGTTAATCCCTTTGCAAATACGAACTTCGCTTTTTGATCTTCTGTTTCTGTTTCCATGCAGACCTGGAGAAGATCAAGGCGTACATCGATTCCTTCCGGTACGGAGCACCTCCCCATGCTGGTGGTGGAATTGGTAAGACATTCTCATCCTCATTCTCATTCTAGCTTCACTGCTGACAGTTGAAGCACCAGATAAAAGTTACCTTGGGAAATTCCTTCTGTTCTTTCTTTTTTTATTATTTCTTCTTTTGTTCCTTGCACTGATAAGCCTGTCCAAAGATCTGGGCTTCAACCCTCTCTCTCTCTCTCTCTTTCTGTCTCTCTGTTCCCCTCAGGGCTGGAGAGAGTAACCATGCTGTACCTCGGACTGCACAATGTCCGCCAAACGTCCATGTTCCCCCGCGACCCCAAACGCCTCACTCCTTGAGGACTCCATGGAGCCAGTTCACTTGCAGCGCTTGTCTAACATTGCCTCCATTCCCTTATAGGCAACCAATCAGAGAATGGGCAAGTGCCACGACACTGCTGTGCCACTGTAATTAACTAAAGTGTCTGGGTACCCTCTTAAAACCAAGTACTAATCTGTAGGAAGATTGCAGATCTGCAGGTTGATACAGATAATTGCCAGAGAAAACTAATATATGTCATCCACTCAAAGGGAATCAAAGTGTCCTAAACGATCTAGATGGAACATACAATGCAGTTCACACTTAGGCTTACTGTCAGTGTTAGGAAGTCTTTCATAGATAGTCTGACACTTTTTTTGTACAAGTCCAACTTTGCTACTTTTGACACTAAAAAAGTTTGACTGTGGAACAACAAATCATCGTTTTAATGGTACCTAAGTGTTAATTGTAATAAATGTTTTTAAAAGATGAAATAAATACCTACAGAAGTTCTAAAATCAAGCTTTCATTAATATGTGATTGGTTTACGAGTTTATAATGATTTGCACAGTAGAAAATTAGCCTTGCTGGTTCAGTGTCCATTTTGCTTCGCGAAATTATGTGGCCATTGCCCCCTTTTTTTTTTGTTTTGTTATGATGCATTTTGCTCTACTATACTAGTGTTATGTCCCTGCGGTTGTTTGTGGTCTCAAAATGTGTTTCCAGGATGGCCTTTCATCATACTTTTAGCATACGTCAAAGGCCTCATTTCGTTACTAAATTGGCTGCACTAATGAACGGGGCTTTTGGCAAGTCGTGATGATAAAACCCGCACTGAAGGAAATGGAAGTTGAAATCAACTCGGAGGTACAAGTCATTATGTTTGTGCCGATAATTGAAAAAGTCCACAGACTGAGGAACACACCGCTCATTTCATTACCGGCCAGCGCCGTGCCAGGTGATTGAGTTGTGATTACGTCTTCCTTGAGTAATTGTGTGCGTGTGTGGGCTTTTTTTTCTTTTATAAACCAGTAGCCTTTGTAGACAATGGGTCTGTGCAGACAACAGGAAATGTAGCTCCTAATGTTGCTCTATTGGGCACTGTACAAATAACACATATTTTTTTGGTTTTGTTTAGTTCACATCAAAAGGAAGCAGGTGCATATTTCACATCAATGTGACCAATTAAAATAATCTTAGACAATGACTGACCAGCAGGTAAATGTTTTATTAGATAAATATTATGCACTTTGCATATCACACAGTTGATATACACCTTTTTCATCACATGTGCACACTCCATGACAATTAAAAAATCAGGCTTCTAGAGATGAATTCGAAGTGAGTTAATCCTTGGTGTATTTTCACAGTGACAAACAAACCGTATTGCTCTGTCAGTTGGCAGAAACACAAGAGAAGTAACATTTTCTCAGATAATTTCTCAATGCGTCCACTCATTATGTTATTTTTGTATTGCTTCATTATACAGTAGGTAATGGATAAATTATGGTGGTGCACAGCATATGGTAGTAGCACGAATACAGTTACGTGCACCCTAATGAAAATGCTAGTATTACCACTAATATTAAATGAATGTTAATCAGCAATGCTAAGGGTACATTTTCACTACCAATGTACATTACAATATTAAACAAGACCTTGTTGAAGATGTCCTCTTACGACAATGTCTGCTAGAAAAGATGAACTGGTTTAAGAACTGAACAATAATGAATAATAGGCCTACATTGATCAACAACTACATAAGCACAAGTAGTAATTCAAAAAATTTAATTTTAGGGCGGTATTTTTCCAGATGCTTAAGTCCATAAAAGTGCTTAGCTCCATGCACTTTTTTGGAATTAAGCACCTGGCAGAATACCACCCTTAGTGCATGCATAATTCCAGTTATCTGCAGGCGATGCCATTTGTTATCCATTCTTTAAGAGAACATGTTATGTCTTATGACTTCATATGGTCACTGTTGCCAATAGGGTGGTATGACCCCATTGTACTGTATGTCCATGCCATCTCCCACTACTTAAAGTTTAATTAAATTAAAAGTGAGAACAAACTATACAAAATGACACTACTATTACTAAATAATATTTAAATAAATGAATCAATAATACAGGGGTTTAAAACAAGAATAAATTATACCAACTTTTCATAGTAGGCTTAGTGACCTGCATATAATTATATTTAACTTATAATTTAACCACACCAATGAATGATAAAGTGCGATGTTATAAGGACACATACTGTATATTTATACTTGAAACACTTTTGTAAAGACATGTGACCTATCAACTCATGAGGTAATTTAAAACACTGTGCTCTCTTTCTTAAAGATGGGTCTTGTATGCCTAATCTGATGAAGATCCAGTGAGTTGTAACAGAAAGAGAAAGATCTGGACAATGTCAACATACAGGGAGAGTGCTCCATAGACATACTCCTCAGGGCTGATCGCATTGGAGCGGTTTCCGATGAGCAGTTGGGTATGGTACGCCAGAAACTGAAAGTTGATGCACAACAGCACAGACACATTTTTAAATGTGAAGAGGAAGTATCTAAAATATATCCCTGCACTGACACCAATTGAGAAGAAAAAAAAACTCACCAGTGTGTAGACAATGGCTCCAATTGCAGCATAGAGCATATGAAGCCAGGGTATCTATACAGGAAAGGATAATTAACCCATTGAAGTACCATGCTCAAGCAAAAACCCTCCTTTTGTCAATTTTCATTATTTTGGGTACCCAATAAGTGTTGATGATATTCAGTCTGTATAATTAATCAAGTCAGTGTGGCAACAGAATGAGTTTAAAGCCAAAAGCCAACATCTTGCTTAGAGTCTGGATGCAATTTTGCAGCAAACTAATATAGTGGCTGTACATGATGGGCCACATATAAGCGCTGTTTATTCCTAGCTCTACCATGTTAAAAGTGTATAGCCCAGAGTCATCGATTTACATGGCTCTGGTATAGCCCACTTACATATTGGAATGAAAGGACAATAACTGTGACGATTCCTGTGACCAGTAAGACCATGCCAAGGACAAAGAAGAGCCCAGTGCAAGATGTAAAATCCACCTGTGAGTGATACAAATTAGAGAAATAAAATGCTAATTTAATCACAAATAATACAATAACATTGTGGTTTCTGCCACTACAGGATTTTAGCAGAAACAAGAATTCAGTTCAAGGCAAGGCTAATGTCTCATTGCCCAAAACTCTCAAAGAAATAATCTATCGGCCAGGTCCCATTTGTCCAATGTCAGTTCAGTTCAAGATCTTAAAATATTCTTCAGCTATTCTTTAGCTGCTGAAGGGGTTACAGAAGACACATGTCAGCACTCAGTATATTTCTGTCAAACAAAACAACAGACTATTTTAAGCCACAATATTTTTGTCTATGCAGACAGAAATGAAATGTGGTTATGGGTTCTGTCTGGTCAGAATATTGGACTATACATTTTTTTTTTTCATCTTATCACAAGCTGGAATCACCAGTAGAAAGTTCAGTTACATCATCTGTTTGACAACTGCTGGTGATTATTTTCCAGAATGCCATGCATGATTAAAGACACAGTGGCTCATTGTGTTCCCAGACAAAGTGGCCATCTGATACGGATGACAAAGACACATTCACACTGGATCGAGTGGTGGTGGTGGCGAGTTAGCCTTGATACAGCAGGTTTCACATTCTCAACTCTACCTTGGTCTGAAAACAGAAGATGGTGACAATGATGCATACTACAGCAGTTATTATGAGGGCCAGGAACACTGCCTTGGTGTCATAGTAGCTGAAAATACAAGTAAGAGATAAATACATGTTAACATACTACACAGGGACAACACTTCAGACATTTAGTATGATAAACAGAGAAAGAAAAGAAGCAAATAGCAAACCTTGATATTGTTCCTGTCATGTAAGCCATGGCAAGTGTCTACAAAGAAGAAGATATAGTATTGCCCAATCAGACTACAAATAACATGTGGCTGAAAGAACGTAGAAACTACAAAAATGCATACACATCTAGATTTACTACTAGGCTAAAATGAGATGTGGAAAATGTGTCACCTAAAGCCACAAGTCAATAGCAGGCTGATTATTTAATGTAAATGGATATGAACAACAAATACATTTAAAAAGGCATAGCTTACAAAAATCGACAGGAGAATCAGATTCAATGGGTGACGTCTCCTATAAAATAAATATAAAAAAAAAACATTACAGCCCAAAGGTGTGAGATATTATGCATGTTTTAATTTGTATTTTATAGTTTGAGAATTAAGCATTGAATATTAGTCTCACCTAGGCCCCTCACAGCATACCAGAACCAGGTAGGTCACAAAGTAAATAGCACTGAGAGCAGAGAAATGCAGAGTCAGGAAAACAAAACTCCTTATTCAGCGTATCTCATGGTAATTATGTCCCTCTCGGTTTGATATTCAAAAGTCATTTAACAGTTTACACGCCATTGATTAGGCACGCTCACTTTGGAATTACTCAGCAGGGCTTACTGTGAGACAGGGTGAACTACACACTTACAATGATGCCCAATACACGCCAGGATTTTGTACCACAAACAGGCGAACAGGATAACTGGAAGATAATTGTAAGCAATCATTGTATTATGTATGGATCGGCACGCCGATAATGTTTGTCAATGTAAACAAAATAAAATTCACAGGATGCCTTTGATACCTACACAAACACAAACACTGCCACAATGGAGACGGTGACAATCAGCTGAGCTGCTAAAATCAAGTACACCTAAATGAATGAGACATACAGAAGTCCTTTTTGAAGAAAACATTCAGTGTCATTGTAACAGCAATATACTGTATCACAGTATTAGGTATTTATGCAATAAGAGAATTATATACTGCATGTAATAAAAAAGCAGGCAGAAAAAATGTGCTTTTGCTATTCATCTCACTTTCCGTATGAAAGCATGGCGAACTGCTCTACTTTCCCAAACAGCAGCAGAGGCAAAGCCATCAGTCTCCCCTGTGCATAATCAGAGGAGGTCAGAAAAGCAGGTATATGAAAATCAGAATCAATAATGTAGGTTGCACTAACATTACATAACGCTGTAAACCTTTCTCATTTAAAACTTTTTTTTTTTAAGCTTTATAAAGTTTGATAAAAGTTTTATTACAGTTTTATAAACAGCAAAATGAACATTCAAATGTCAATACTGTTTCATATAAACAAGCCAGTTAAGAATTCTCTGGGAATTTTTTTGTTCTTGTAAGTTAATTTTCATCATTAGCTATCCACTTAGTAAACAATTTGTCCTAAATAAATTCTAGCAAGTTCATACTCACCCATGTTTGGATTGTCGTTGGGGTTTGGCGTGGACAGAAATGTGGGAATGATAGATGGAAAACCAGGCCCCTGTCTCATCCCAGTGTGTGGCTGGGTGCCTGGCTGGCCAGGATAGGGCATTGCTGGCTGAGCTGGAACTCCGTAGGCTGGGTACCCATATCCAGGAGGCTGAGGGTACATTCCATGTTGATGGCTGTACTGGTGATTCCTGGACTCTTCATAACTGGGTGGTAAGTCGGATTTCCACATAATGCTGTGTCCACTGGCTGAGTGAAGAACTACTGAAAAAGGTTTTTAGTAGTCAGCTATTATTAGGCCTTGTTTCTCATTGTGATGTCACTTTCACCTTGCAGACTGTCAAACCGATATGGAGAGTAGGGGCTACCCTAGGACTACAATTTTTTTCCTAGCACTCAAAAACTTTGGCAACTGCTGAACTACAACTTGCAGATGCATTCTAATATTTAAATTAGACAGAAAGCCACACGTTATCAACAAAAACAAAACAAAATGCTATAGTACATTATTTTTTAGGTAGGCAAGGCCATGAAATAGCCTATCAGGCCCATATGCGTTTACCAACATGCATTCAACGCGCACTTTTAACCAATTTCACTTCTAAGCGCTGTTCCATAACCATCGATTTCTGTTATCGCTTACCAACTTATCGCATGATAGTTTGTTGAAAAACCCAAACGAATTTATTTACCTTGAAACAGTCTGGCTCTCTTGTCCCGCTGATAGATGATATGCCCAATATCCCCATTTCCTGGATACAGGGGCCAAGATGCACCAATTAGGTTGAGCGCCTATGGCAACCACATCCTTGGTTTATCTAAGAGCCTGATTCGCCAAACAGAAACTTCTTTCTACACACGTGTTTTTTGAAAAATAATTAAGATAAAGGATTCAATTCAGAACAGATAGCACCTATTTATTATTCTCTAAACCCCCTCACTTCATCCTTACTTCCACCTTACTTCTGTCTTAGCCTACGCGTAATCTATGGTCTCACGTTACAGTTGTTTTCTCCACTGCTCCTCACCAGTCATCATGCGTAAGTTTAGGCTAGGCTACAACAAACCAGTAGGTGGAGCAAGAGCACTCTTAAAAAAAAAAAAAAACTTTCAAGACACTTGCATTGCAATTCGAAATGAGTTTTGCTGCTCTGGGCAAGCAGGCTTCTGTAAGCTTACCATTATACCAATACACCAGTTCAGTAATATAGCTCGAGGTTGAGTAAACTAACCACTCATAAATTGTAAATAAAATGGTTTATAGACCTGTTGAGGTTATAGGCTGTAACATGGGAGACCCTCTTGAGGAAACTTTTTTTTTTTAACAATGAAACAAAGTATTTATTAACCTCTCTGGCATCACCATGCAACAGATTCACTAATTTGGTTGCTCTGAAAGAAAAAAATATCAGGGCGCAACAACAGCGAGGTCAAAAGTGTGTGTGTGTGTGTGAGGAGAAAAATCTATCCTCATCTCTATTCTAGCCAGGCATAGACTCCGAGGCTCCTCTGTATTCTCAGCCCCTGTGGATTAGGAGCTTATCAGTAGCCCACAGCAGCTGCTTTGTCAGAGGCTCTCTCGCTCTTACCCCTCTGAACGCTCCTATCATGTCCTGGTCTCCTTTTGCTGTGCAATAGTCTGTGAATCAGAGACTAGCATTTCTCCTTCTCTTAGAAAAGGAAATATTAAATCCTCATAATATGTCTCATACAAAAATAACCATCCTATGGTCACTCTTTTGTGTAGCTTTGAAGTTAATGGAAACATGGACTTTGAAAGGATTCAATCAGATCATAGTAGCGAGAAAATATATTATGGCTGGGTCTGCAAGGCTATTGCATTATTTAATGAAGACAGAGCTTTGAATTATCCGATGCTGCCTTCTGTGGTCCCTTTCTTTTGGATAAAAAAACACATTCTATCTATGAGGTAGGACTAGGCTACACTTAATGATCTTTGCTTCAACCCCCTCTACCTCCACACACACACACACACACACACACACACACACACACACACACACACACACACACACACACACACACACACAAGAAAAAAACAAAATACAGTATTTGTACCTGTTTCATTTTCCAGGACTTTGGCTGCAATAACACCTGTTAAACCCATTAGCCCAGGGATCAGACTCATTCAATCTATGTCCACTTGGAAGTCTGCTTTGACAGGATGTCTTGCAGCAGTGGTCCAGCCAAGGGCTCTCTTGCTCTAGATGAGGTAGGCTATTGTATTGTTATTACTCCCTTATTCACCACTGACCTTTCTAAGTAGTAAGTAGTAATGAGAGAATCTTTTTTTTTCATTCATTCATTCATTCATTCATTCAATCAATCTTTTATCCTACATGTGCAACGTGGAGATTAAATAAATGACCCATTAGGACATCAAAGCTATTCCACTTTACATTTTGTATCTCTTGCCCTTCTTCCAGCCTATAGCACACATGAGACTTGGAGGTTGGATCAACTGCAAAGGCCTACAGACTGAATACAAATGTTCGTGGTTAATGAATATTCTTTAGAATTGTATTATGTTAAAAAGGCCTGTTTTTAATGGTGTTGTCCATTATATCCCCTGCCTGTCTACCTAGTAAAGGGTTAGTCCACTAGTTGCATCGGGCACCTGCAGATTTCCCATAATGCCCTGCTGTATTTTGGTAGGATTTGGATGACTCGACTTGGCCGAGTGTGGATGCATTGCCCGAGCACCAACTCGTTATTACGAAAAAAACAAATGAATGTAGTGTTGTCACTCAGCAAGACTTTTGTATATCGTTAACTTCGAAACATCCACTGTAGGCGCTGTCATTGTTAATCAACAGCAATTCGTTGAAACAGATGAAAACAAGAGGTCTGTAAATATTAGCATAGTTAGCTATCGTTACTCATACAATTCTTTAGAGGAGCTAACTTTAGCTCGGCTAGACAACATGTTGAAGACTGTCATACTAATCGGAGGTCCGCAGAAAGGTGAGTCAAACAACTTTGCCGTTGTCGCTATAGCCATGCATGCAGGTATGTCACAAAAATGTTATCTACTGGTATTAATGGTTGTCCTGAACTAGGTAACAACGTTTGGCATTGGCCAAACTGCTATGCTAATTTGCTAAGTAACAACTTTGCAAGCTAGCAATGTAATTTAACTCTTCTAGTCTGAAACATGTGTTCGGTGCATCATGTTAACGTCAAGAATATAATCTTATCACTGTTGTCAGTTGGTTTCTGCACAATTGAATAGCCCATGTCTTAACGTTAATGTCAAAATTGTTGTGAATCAATTCATTCAGTATGATTGAGGGTGGCAGCTTGCAGCTTGCGTAATTCTCATTGTAAACTCAAGGTAACGATCATTTGGAAGATGTGACATTCTATAGGATGTGTATGTACATGTTTCAATCAGGAACTCGGTTTCGACCGCTGTCGTTTGAAGTCCCAAAACCGTTGTTTCCAGTGGCAGGAGTGCCAATGCTACAGCACCATATAGAAGCTTGTGCAAAGGTATGTGAAGTCGCTGTCAAACCTCAAGTCATGGATAATCAGGTTTTAACAAAATTGACATGTTTGTTTGTAGAATAACAAGTCCAGGCTTAATTTCTTGTAGATACCTAACATGAAGGAGATCCTACTTGTTGGGTTTTACCAGCCAAACGAGGAGCTCAATCGATTCCTAATGAATGCTCAACAGGACTTCAAAGTTTCTATTAGGTGTGTCCAACATCTGTCTGCTAGCAGGCCTATTGATTTACCATGGAACTGTTTATTTCAATTCAGTCATTGGCACTAACCAACTTGATTTATTTCTTCATTTGTGACCCAGTGAAATAAATGTGAAAATTCTGAATTTTAGATACTTGCAGGAGTATGCAGCTCTTGGGACGGGGGGAGGCATCTATCACTTCAGAGATCAGATCCTGTCTGGAGCTCCAGAGGCATTCTTCGTCATGAATGCTGATGTGTGCTCAGAGTTTCCACTTCCTGAGATGCTGGCGTTTCAGAAAGAGCATGGCGACCCACACAGCTCAGTCATCCTTGGCACTACTGTAAGAGATGAGAGTGGACTCATTAAGAAGTCTGTAGAGTTGTGGAGTGAACCCCTAACTCCTAAACCCTAAGCTTGGAACCCTCAAAGACCTTAATGAACATAATTCTTTCACCTCTATCTGAAGTATCCCTTTCCTCAGACTATTTGCACTAGTACAATCTCTCAATTAAAACCGTTGACATAGTCATATTAACACAAGTTTTACATCCACCAGCCATCCAGGATATGTGCTATGTAGTTACAGCATGGTCATCATAGCTGTGTTACCATCAACAACATAAGTTGGCGAGATTTAGCTGAACCAGTAAGACTCTGGAAAAAGGAAGGTGTTGTGTGCCTTTCACTAGTTTTACTACAAAAAAGTAAAACATAATTTTGCTTTAATTTATGTGCTTGATCCATGTTTGATATTATAAAAGAATATGTAGCTTGTCTCTGAATTGCTTACAGTAGGTTCTCAATAATGTTGTGTTGTGTTTGTAGGCCAACAGAGTACAGTCCATGAACTATGGATGCATTGTGGAAAACGAGGAAACAAACGAGGTACAGCAGTCTTATTTTTTTTAACAGGTTACGGATGTGTGACCACAGGTATCCTAAGCAGTAGTAAACTTGCAATACTAGGAGTGGCCAAGAAAGTGTTTGGGGACCTTGAAATCATCTGTGACCAGAGCTGGTATGTGGTATTGTGACTGAACTTTATTATTTTTATTTATTTATTTATTTATTTTAGGTTTTACACTATGTGGAGAAGCCCAGCACTTTTGTCAGTGACATCATAAACTGTGGAATATACCTGTTCACGCCAGACATCTTCCAGCACATCGGAACCGTCTTCCAGAAGAACCAGCAGGACATGCTTTTGTGAGTGTGAAAACATCCCTGCCTCTGGATGCCTCTGCTGTGCTATCTATGCTTTTCTTTTTTATTTATTTACACATTTCCATCCTACCTGTCTTCTTCATTTGTCTACCTTTTCCCCCTTGCTTCTTTCTTATCTTCCGCCATTCTGTTTTGTTGTTCACTACCATCAGGTATCCCGATGAGGGGTAAGTTGGAGTGAGAGGTCCTGATGAATAGTTGTGGTAGAGTCAGATACGTTGTACTCTGCTGCCTGCTTGTAGTTTGAGTTTGTTGCTATATATTCAGTACACTTGTGTGGTGCATAGTGTCCTAGATAAGGTGTGAGCAATGAGACACGGTTTGGCAAATGTGGTTTGGTGTCTGCCTTGAACTCACCATATATGTAGCGAAGTAGGTGTCAGGGTAGTTGGCTTGTTGTGTGTTTACCTGAAATAATAGCCTGTTATATTATGAAATATGTCAATATGGTTCATTTTGTTATTTAGATGTAGATCACTGGTAGGAAAAAAGACTAGCAAATATTTGTCATGTAACACTTTCTCACTGCATCCTCAATTACCCTGCAACCAACTTTGATTAACTGTTTGGCTAGCCTGGACTTGCTTTGAGATTGTGCTGTATGCTGTGTTTTTTTTTACCACTTGTCTGTGCAACTCGATGACAGATGAAACCAGTGTGTTTTTAACTTGCTCTAATCCACTGAGTTGGGTCCATCAGGGATGAGCAGTCCAACGGCTGGCATCGGGCCGAGGTGATCCGTCTGGAGCAAGACATCTTCACTGCACTGGCTGGCCAGGGCAAGCTCTACGTTTACAAGACCCACCGCTTCTGGAGCCAGATCAAATCAGCAGGGTGAGTCCAGGTTTTCTTTTTTTTTTTTTGGCCTTCCCATCCCTTTTTTTTTGATAATCTATCTTAATTGTATGATTGATTTCATAGATCATCTTTCTTTTTTATTTTTCTGAAGGTCTGCAATATATGCCAGTCGATTGTATCTTAACCAGTACCACCAAACACATCCAGAAAGGCTAGCCACAAATAAAGATGGAGGGCCCAAGATAAGTGGTTAGTCTTCTTAGCACGTCTCAACACTTGTTCCTCTTTCAAGTATTTTCCAGAACAAATCATCTTAAGTATTGTTATTTGTTTATTTATCTTTTAGGAAATGTTTACATTCATCCAACGGCTAATATTGATCCGACAGCTGTGGTAAGTGCAGTAGATGTACTGATGCACATGGAACATTGGAGGTGTTGTGAGAATTGCGTAACCATAGTTTCTCTTCTGTGTTGTCAGCTGGGACCCAATGTATCCATAGGGACCGATGTGACGATAGGAGCAGGAGTCCGTGTGAGGGAGTCGATTATCCTGCATGGGGCCACACTACAGGTAGCTCTACGTTAGAACTTTTGACAGCTCGTTAAGATGCACTAAAATCATCTTTGCTTCATGCAGCAATATAATTTGTGTGTTCGATAAACACTAAGGCCTCTTATCACATTAAGTGTACTTGTATATTGTCATGCTAAATTGTTCCAAAGGTTTCTTTATTGGTTTTTCAAGTGCAAAAAGAAATGTATAGGATGTTGATATGTGGTATTATGTTCAACACACAATAAGCAAATCAGTTTGGGAGACTGACATTAGAAATAATTCCACACATTGTTTATACAAAGGCATAAAGAGTCATGCTAAATTGTGGCATTGTTTCAAACAATGTTGTTTACCTTTGTTTCTTTTGTCTTTGTTCTTGTCTCCCCTATAGGATCACAGTTGTGTGCTGAATAGTATTGTTGGATGGGATAGTACTATAGGCAAGTGGTCAAGAGTGGAAGGCACACCCAGCGACCCAAACCCAAATGACCCTTACGCTAAGATAGACAGTGAAACTCTCTTCAGGGATGGGAAACTCACGCCATCAATAACCATTCTAGGTGAGTTTAGATTCTGTCATATTGCTCTTCCACATGTCACATGCTTATTGTATGTGTGCACGTCACTGATTCACAATGGAAATAATTCATCACAAATTTTCTAAGACAGAATAAGTCGCACACATACATTGGAAATGAGATGTATTCTTTATGCAGATTTTCAACTACTGTAGTTATCCATTGCCTGAAAAATAATGAGTGTAAAACTTTGACTCTCATAAAGTTGCTGTGCATTGCACACAGCACAATTCACAGTATTGCCTGGGGGGGTCTGTGAAAAAGCCTAATCTCGTTTCTCCCACATCATGTTGACACATTTTTGAAACATGTGTCAATCTGTCAAAGCACTTTCCTCAGGCCTTAAGCAAACCAAATGAATGGTATATGAGGTCAACACATTTTTGTTACACACACAGTACTAGGCCCACATTTCAATCACCCCACCCAAAAAGTAAGAACTGCTCCTACTGTATGTAGTGTCCAGTTCTGGTAAGAGTGCTACAGTCCATTGTGGTATAAGCACTGTGTATGGCACATCACTTCCTGAATCGCTCCATTGAAATGCATACATATTGTTATGCTTAGATGCTGTAGTTGAGAAACTGGAAGTCATAGCCATGTGGCGAATGTTTGCACAGATGCAGTGGGCAAATTTATCTTGAGAATAATGTCTTTAAAAGCGTTTCTTGGGCAACTTTGGGAAAGATATCTACACCATTCAAGTCAGAGTTAAACAAGGGTCCATACAATATTAGTCTGGTAAAAGCCAGCCCCTTGTTCCACACTTTACTTCGTACAGATGGTCTGGACTTTTTCTTACTGAGAAACGTATTTACATTCAAAAAGATTGGATCAGCCCTTGACTGATAGCCTTGTACTATTCTCACACTGCATTCACAAGACAAAACATTTGCTGATTGGCCAGGATAAAATGCGTCCTGGGCAATCAAGCTCAATGCACACTGAAGGGAGATGAAAATTGAGAGTAATTGCTTAGGGAGGCAATGGCCATGTTAATACAATACACTTTTCAAGTGAACACAATCTGCTGATCTAGATATGGATATCTCCTCATTCAGTAAGACACGGTTTGCACTTCTTAAGCCAAAGTAACTTTCCAACCATGTTGCTATATGGTTAACCATTTGGCCTAAATGGCTAAGTTTGTGTTGCCAATATGTGGCCCCTGGTCTGTAGAAAAAGTAGTGGGCTACTTGTTTTTCTTCCCAAGGGCTCCCAGTCTTTTGTACTGGAGACCTCATTCTCATGCCTCAAACCCCACCTGAACTTATCTAATGGATTGACAGATCCCTTGTGTACAGTTCATTATGTGCATCTCAAGTCAGTGATTTCTGATGGAGCATAGGAAAGAAACAGTATGTGCATATTAGGGCTCCTTTCTTAAACATAATAAAGTCTGTTATTGTAAAGATACAGTAGGCCTACAAAGTCAGTCGGTGATGGCAACACTCAATCATTAAGTTCTACCAGGAGTTTTAATTAAGATTCTACAGACAGTACACTGCTTCATCCAGATATCCCTAGCAGTTGGTTACTGTATTTTTTCAGTGATATCCTGAATGGAGACACCATTTTAGGTTTGTTGCAGAAAATAAAATTCATCATGATCAGTGCCTTCCTTACACAAGAGTTGAAATGGGAATGAAAACGCAGTTGCATCATCATATTAGATCAAATAAGGGTAAATGCAATAGCTTGATGGAGAAAAACATTAGTGTTTTGATTCAATTTAAGGGTAATAGAGAAGATACATGTTTTTAAAATTAATGTTTTTAATCTCTACAGGTTGCAATGTGAATATCCCATCAGAAGTGATCATACTGAATTCCATCGTCCTTCCACACAAAGACCTGAACAGGAGTTTCAAAAATCAAATCATTCTTTAGTGAACTTTCAGTTTTGTGGCATGTAGTTCCAAATGGCTTACTACTTTTGCTGAAGTTGCTTGGATTAGGACATCAGAATGTGGTGTGTGATGCAGAATTTCTGGAAGGCGTTAACTGTGCTCACAAAGTTTACCTCATGCAAAGAGTGTAAGCACTGGAAAGTTGCAATTATGTTTTGTGAATAAGGCAACTCCAATGTGCTTAATTTTTATACCATTGTTTATTTTTCGCACATTTCACATAACCGTTGAATAAAATAAAATAAATCATGACAAAGTCACACACATAATTAAGGGGATATTGTCATTATGTCATCCATTAAATTACTAGTGTTCAGTCATATCACTGCTGAATCTGTTGGACTTTATCAAATGTCATTGTGCGTTTGGGTCATCATGTTGGAAGGTTAATGGAAGCTTTCATGAAAACAGTTTAAATGTTGACCTTTCTTGTAAAATAAACTACTATGAGCTGCCACCTGAGTAT
The DNA here is from genome assembly GCA_027497455.2 of Sardinella longiceps. Lineage (NCBI taxonomy): Eukaryota > Metazoa > Chordata > Actinopteri > Clupeiformes > Clupeidae > Sardinella > Sardinella longiceps. The sequence goes on from JAODXP020000016.1 coordinate 33,976,708, forward strand.
TAAGCGGCTTATTGGTGAAGGAGAAAATAAGTTGATATTCACAAATAACTTCATTCTTTTTTAAGATGCTGGAATCGTTTTTGAGAGTGACTGAAGACCAGGTTTCTCTGATAGAGGAGTTATAAATCAGGCGTACTCTAAAGCACGTTCACTTAAACATGACGTACTAAAAAAAAAGTCACAACCCTGCAGAAACCAGTCCCGTTTTTGTCGTCGTTTTTGTAACGACTTGCAGTACTCAAGCGGCAAACATAAAATGGATTAAGTCCAACTGGTCAAATATAGAAAGTGATCCACAATTACACAGTGTTTTCCATGAACCCCCGATAGTCTCTCTCAAGCGCGCACCTACGCTTAGAGACAGGCTTATGCATTCCCACCTCCAACCGGAGAGCAATGAGACTTGGCCAAAGAGACCTATTGGCACTTATAAATGCATGAACTGTCCCCATTGTGCCAATGTGGCCCAGTTGAAATCTTTTGAGGACATAAATACTAACAAAACATTTAAAATAAGATATTTTATAAACTGTAATACCACCCATGTCATCTACCGACTTTTCTGTCCTTGCGAGGAGGGGTTTTTCTAGTAGACCATACTAAGAGACGTCTGAGGGACCGCCTGGCAGAGCATATACAGTATATGCGATAAGAGTAGGCAACGAGGATTACCCTATGGCAGGGATTCTCAAAGTTTTGATTGGTGAGGGCCAATTTAGGAACCCCCCTGCAAACAATTTAGGAACCCAACATTGAACGGAGGGCCATCAAAGGGGCGGGGCCTGAAAAAGATCTGTAATTATGTGAATGATCAGGCTGCATCTCTTCAGTTTGCAATTATTGCAATAAATAAATACAGATAGATGCCACTAAACAACTAACTGGTGACTCATGCTTTCAAAGCAATGTACAGTTTTACAGACATCATGAGATGTTAATTGTGGGCCGCCAGAAATGTTTCCGCGGGCCGCCATTGGCCCCGGGCTGCTCTTTGAGAACCTATGCCCTATGGCAAGGCATTTCAGTGAATGCCCTAATAAGAATGATTCACTTTCACGCATTCATGGGGTAGAGAATGTAAAACCGCTACCAAGGGGTGGAGACAGGTTAATGAATTTAAATCAGCAGGAATCATTCTGGATCCACGGCCTTGACGCAATGCATCATCCTGGACTAAATGATGATTGAGCTCTCCTGTTTTCTGTGAATAGCAATTGTACATACAGTAAGTGCGCCAATAGATGCCAATGTGATTTTGTGGGGTACTTATGTATATGTGTGTTAGTTATTTGGTTACACTTTATTTGAAGATACTGTCATAAGACTAACATGACACTGTCATTAACTATGACATGACGTTGTCATGAATCTGTCATAAACTTTATACACCTGTCATAACTTCCTTCCTTTTTTTTTGGAGTGCCTGGGTTAAGCTTTTTTTCTTCTACTGGAATCATTTGTTGTAATGTCATTGAAAGCTGTGATTGGTGGTTGTACTCACAGTTATTTCACACATTAATCATAAAAGCAATCAACATATTGTATTACCCTTTTGCACGGAGCATTGAGACCTAGATTATAGATAAATCCATCAACACTTGACACATTTGAAGAGTGGATGGGTTTTTGCCCTCAGCTCAAGAATAATCATAAAACTACCTCACAGACACATTATTTAATTGTTTGATCATTCATCCATTAGTTAAAATGTCAAATCATTACTGTACTTCACAACAAAATCATAACCTTTATTTCATTATGACATAAAAATGTTCCACATGCTGTACACATCACCACTGGCAAATAGTAGTGCAACACCAGATGTTTACCAGCAAGACATGCTTACAAAATCGTAGATAAGTCTCATTTAAATGTACATTTCACAATATTTAATAGACATTTATTTCTATTTATTTACTTATTTATTTATTATATTAGTGATTAAAGTGGAAACCTAGTTGACTCATGATATTCATTTCTGAATCATTTGGGCGAGGTAAAGAAACGATTCTTTTTGGGGTCAGGCCTAGGCTTGCCTCTGTAAAAGAATTACATGTGTAATGCTGAGAATATTGAATTGATACAATCAAAAATTTGTGTGAATGTGAATTTAAAAAAATATATTTGTAAAAACCTCAAGTTAAAGACTTACGAGCTGCCAAAAGCATTTCCAAAGGTTCTCATCCTTCCTTTCAGAGCACCGGTGCTGGGAACCTTGGAGTAAGCCCCAGTCTCGGGAGAAATTACTGGGGCGAACATGTGCTCTGGATGGGGATAACGGAATACAGGAAGATGGGTCCCAAGGACTTGAAATCTAAGTCCCAGTAACCCCCCCCCCCCCCCAAAAAAAAAGAAGTCCCTGAATCCTCAAAGACTTATCTAGCATGAATTAACTGTGTGTTTGGTTAATTTGTGGCAGTTGTGTACAGGTGCTTAGGGGTCCTGGATGAAAACTGAGATTCATTGAGATTCATTGTGATTGATCAGTGATGCCACTGATCATATACTGTAAATCATTTTTAAAAGATCTAATCAGTACATTAAAAGATAGATTAACACCATCAAAATATTTACCTCGGTCAGTACTTTTCTGAGGTAGTCGGTCAGTACTTTTCCATTCAGTGTTGACTGGGGTGCGAGTTGGAGTTGAGGTGACATTCCTGATGAGGCCTTTCCAGTATTCAGAACTAAAGGACAGCAGTGTTGCCATGACCTAGGAATGGGAAGGCATGCATGAGAGGGGTCAACGAGTTCTTTTCAACTACTGTATATGCATCATGTACAATCACTTAACGTATGGAGAAATCAACTAATGTCAGTTCCTTCTCATTGAGTGGAAAGTACATGTCGCATGCGTTTTACTGTTGACGACCATCGGTGATGAATGCTGGGGATGATCTGACTAACAAAATGATCTGAAAGGTAAAGGCAGAGGTACAGACCTTGGGCTGTGTGGTGGTATCCCTCATGATGGTCATTGGTGATGGTTCAGGCATGCTATGGCCAACAATAGTAGGCCCAAACACTCTGGACAGGTTATTAAGGTCCATCTGACATGCTGGGCTCTGCATGACTCTGTATAGAGACCCACAAAGAGCAATCTCTGAATGTAGAAAAGCACATTACCTATTGCAAAATATTTAAAGGGGGCATAGATAGCTCAAATAAGATTTCACAAGCGAAATAACCACTTTGGCCGTAAATGCCGCCCTCTTTGGCGACCACGATTGAACAACAGTTGATTTGTGACATCACAGCACAGCTTTGTTAATATTTGCCAATTTAAATACTCTTCCCAAAGTTAGTGATTCTCATATGATGGAGCCTGGGGTACGTTTCCCAAAAGCATAGTTGCTAACCAGTTAGCAACTTAGTTAGTTGTCAATGGGAAATTGCATTGCAACCAACATAGTTGTTAACTTAGTTAGCAACTATGCTTTTGGGAAACAGACTCCTGGATGGAACGACCAGGTTTCCCGCTCAGCTCTGTCGCCAAGTACAACTGTTATTGTACAACTCCTATTTCAACAAGGCCAAGGTAAAAAAAAAAAAATAAAAAAAATATATATGTTTTTCTATTCTACAGTATGGCTCCTTTAATTAAGTGTGACGCATGCATCATTTCTGTGTCAGCAAAACTAAAGGGCACTTGAGCAATGTTACCTCTGCAGGTGCAGCATGAGAAAAGCCAGCGTGTCCCTGTTGACAGCAGGAAGCTCTCCTATGGCCTGAAACATCATTGCCGCACTGTTGTCATCCTCGGCAATCTCTGTGACAAATAATCCATTGCTTTCAGGCCATCCAGGACAATGAAAGAAATAAACCCATTCCGTAACAGGGTTGCGTGAGCTGAATTAAAATGTATACAATTGCTGTCATAGCTGGCTATAGAACAAGTGACAAACACAAACAATCAGCGCCGCCACACCAGCTTTAGGAATCAAAGAGCGTGAACCAGACATAATTCTCATTTGTATGCTTCTTCCATTAGTGGCCTTGCAAATTAGATGATGAGGCCCTCCCTCAAACATCCATTTTAATTTCTCATTTAAAAAGGGTGGCGCTATACCCTGAGGTGACCCTGCGTTTCATGGTTGCTACCAAACTGATACACACTTAGCATGATTTAAACACTGCAGACATCTGATGCCTCTTAAACGTACCACTTAACCTTCCTTCAAGAACACAGACAAGGCAGACATGAATATGCAAAAAGCAAATGCAGCGAGAGAAGATGCCTTGTTGATTATGCAAGGAGGGTCTTCAAATTAAGCCATAACCTTGATGCATGTCTACACGACAAACACTGTCCATTTTTTTTAACTCAACTGTATACATGTTTAGAAGCCAAGTTTGCTAGATAGTGACTGCATGGCCGTTCGAAAGGTTATAATTGAAGTCAAATGCACAAGTTTATATTGATTCAAGACAAGACCTACCACTGGCCTCCATGAATTTTTGGTGTAGCTGAAACGTGATGAGAGGCTCTTTTAGTTTCCTCAGGAAGTCTTTCAGGAGGCCGCAGACTACATGGATGTCATCTACTTTGCTAAGCAGCAGCGGGCCCTTGCCAGTCAAGTACCTCTCCCTCAACTCTCTGACCATGCGCTCTCCTCCAGGCACACGGTAAATCCCTCTCTGCAACACACACACACACACACACACACACACATCATGTACTAGGATATGCATAGTTATTATAAATAACTGCTTTCTGATAAAAAAATTAAAATAATGAACAAAAAGGACATTACCTCTTTCAGTCCCCTTTTCTCAATTTCATTCACACATTGCACAATGACTGCCGGGATTCTTGGGTGGGTCACAGGAGCAAAACTTTCCAGAGTGCCCTCAGGTGTGAAAAAAACAAACAAAAATTGTTAGTGAGGAAATGTTTACCAATATTTTATGTGTAGCCGGTGGCGGTCCGCACCGCACACGGGTCTCGAACCCGCCACCCCGCAAGCTACAAACTCCCGGCGTGGGAGTGGAACGCTCTAACTAACTGAGCTAAAAGCCCGAGCTTCTAACTCAGCGTGTTAGAAGCGCCCATGGAATTGGGTGATGAGGATTTACACACTACCACCGAGCTAGCCGCGCTAGCTGGCCTCCGTTACACTCACCCTCCAAATCCTCACTCCCATCCGGGTCATGGCACCAATGTAGCCGGTGGCGGTCCGCACCGCACACGGGTCTCGAACTCGCCACCCCACAAGCTACAAACTCCCGGCGTGGGAGTGGAACGCTCTAACCAACTGAGCTAAAAGCCCGAGCCTCTAACTCAGCGTGTTAGAAGCGCCCATCGAATTGGGTGATGAGGATTTACACACTACCACCGAGCTAGCCGCGCTAGCTGGCCTCCGTTACATATGCATTATGTGTAAAAAAATCATGTGGTGACTTACTTCAGTGGATTGAGGGTGGCAGTGGGCACTTGGAGAACAAGGCTCCTTACACAGAGGTTTGCATTCAGGGTGGGATATGAGCCGGCAGTCACGACACTTCATCACCATCTTGCCAAAACGGATTCGTTTTCCACATGGGGAACAAATCTCAGGTCTGATGACCTGAAATAAAAATATTAGTTAAATGCTACTAACAAAAATATAGCATGTCTTAAACATCCTCATAGAAGGCTTTCTTACTGTTTTACTAAGAAAAACATGACGAGGGGTTTTATTCTCTGTTGGAGTTGGGACCTCTGGTAGTTGGAGTTCTGTGGACGTCATCTCCATTTCCACCACAGAAGGGGCCTCGATTTTGGATTCATCAGGTGCCCACACAGATGTTTGATCTGAATGCAACATATATTATACTGATATTGCAATAAATACAATATAGACCTACACATAACAAAATTTGAACACCTTGTAAATCATGTAAAACTCTAGTGTACCGGAGACGGATGGGAAGCGCTCATAGATGTGATTATGATGGGGCTTCTCTGGAGGCTCTTGAGTTATATCAATAACCAGCTGAATTGAACTGCCACTCTCTGGAGTGCTGACTGAGGCCTTCACTACGGTGGTCTCTACTTCCTGAACACACACACACACACACACACACACACAGAGAGAGAGAGCGAGAGAGAGAGGCACACACACATACAGAAGCAGTCACATGAAAGGAGTTTGTGTCCGCCACCTAGTTCAGGTCTCAGCACAGTGCAGTCACATTGCCCTGCTCACTTTATGCATTCACTTCCTCATGAGGACAGATGGACTTTTTAAAGTGCTGAATTGCCTTGTTCCATTTCAGCAGTCCTTGTCACCCAAGTGGGAGCGGCGAATGTCACAGATACGCGGCGCAGCCTGGGCTATGGTCCGCTGGCGTTTCCACCTGAACAGAGAGGTGGGCACTGGGAGGATTGTGCCAGCCAAACGCAGAGCCAGGGGACTGATAAATGAGTCCTCTTATGGGGGATGACACCCCACTATACTGAACAATAGGGGCACGATTTTCAAAAAAGAAATGGATGGAAATGGCAAGTGGATTTATAGCACTATAAAGTGTTAATGCCTTGTTAACTTGCAGCAAGTGCCCCGAATGCTTGTATCGAAAGTAGGAGTCAGAGAAATGCACCCCCAATTCATGATCCATGAACCGACTTTTGCTTTAGTATGGCTGAGAAGATAAGGAAAAACACCATCATAGCTTGAAAAAAGAAAGAAAACAAAGTTTGCTGCATGACCTGTGGATATAGGAAATGAGGGCTCGCTTCACAAAAAGCATAGCTGAACTTTCTAGTTAGCAGTGAACAAAATGGCCACTGTTTTTCAGAAGTCCTCCAGGGGCACTTTAATGGTTGCTAATGGAAAAAAATACATCTCAGTACATTCACTATCATTTTCTGCCAAGGTTATTTCTGTAATCTTAATGGACCATCTGCAATCAGAAGAGTTTCTCTGTTTCTGAGGTATTTCTATGTGAACAAACAAGGTATGAGTGGAGAGTTGTAGCCTAGAAATCTAGACCCCCCCCCCCCTATTTTGTGTACAGAGATGGCCTGCCAGGCTAGGAGAGTTGTGTTTGCTTACCATTTCTGTCACCCTCCCAGGTACTCCCAGGTAGTCTCCTGACCGACCACTCCTTCTACTTCGTCTCTGAGCACGGGCACTGGGCCCCATGGAGGATCGCTGGAAACAGCCAGAGTTTGTGCCATCACTTTTGTGTCTCTTGAGAATGTAGTCATCAGAATTATGGCTGTGATGGGTAATGTGACTTCTCTTACCCTTTTCTCTCGTGCTCTTGACTTGAGAGGTTTCAGCAATGCCGTATCCAAGTCCTGTAGGAATTATGAGACAGAAGTTCAGTATGAGGATGCTTTGAGTAACTAATGGACTGGCTGACTTTGTAAATGAGATCAGAATATACATATATTAACTTTACAATGATTAAAGGAATATTCCACCTTTTTATGAAATGTAGTTATTCACAGTCTTACTTGGAGTTACATATGTGGGTAAAAGTATATAGGTCTCAGTGTATGCATTTTCCTTGACTTACAACCAAAATTTTACCTTTAGCTTCACATAGGCGCTGGAATGTAATGCTGCCAAAGAGTTGTTATCTGGCTACTTTACATTCCAGTGCCTATGCAAAGCTAAAGCTAAGAAAAAGGTTAAAAATTGGGGTTGTAAGACTGCAAAATGCATGCCTTTGCCCATATATGCAACTCCAGGTTTTTTTTAGTAAAGGCATTTCTGATTCAACTCCTGACATGAAATTCTGGTCAGACATTGGTATTAACTCAAGAAATCCACACATGTAAAAAGACCAGACATTTAAAGCCTTAAAATAATGTTATGAGTAATCAAGTAAAATGGCATAGGCAAAAATGTTGGAACATATCAAGAAAAAGCTAGAAATGACAACCAGAAGCGCCAAGGAATTGTTGATCTATGATAACTATGCATTATGGAGTGGGTAAAATTAACACATGGGACTACCACAAGCCTACACCTGACTGTACTAGTCCAGTTCCTTATGTCATTTTGTCAGAATGTTGGGGTATTATGTAAATCATACATTTTTGGAAAGTTAATTACATAGTCAGAAAATCCATGTTTGCATTTGCCCAGATGTCTTTGTGAAGGAATATATGGGAATAATGTTAAATTCCCATTGAAATCAATGGGATTGGTTGTGGATTTTGAGGGAAAATAGGCACAACTACATTTTGATCTCTGAAGCATGAAGGGGAAACTAATTCACCCTACATCCCATATATTTTCTGAAAGCTTACACCCTCAGGATGTGAAATTACATGGCAAGGTGCAGGGCCGGTTCTACACTTTTTGGTGCCCTAGGCCAGATTTGAGTTTTGCCCCCCTTTTCTAAAGGAAAAACTGAAGAAAAAAAGTAAGAAATGTATTGTGATGCATGCCCCACCCTCCTCATTACAATAAAGCCAAAAATTAAGAAATGTGATTCTCAAAATTGGCTGTTTTTGATGTCATTTATGCCAGTGGCATTTAGGGGAAACATATTAGACCCCATGAACCATATATTTTCTGAGAGCTTATGCCCTCAGAATTTCACCTATTGGTTTTTTTTTCACCTCCCACTCCCCTCCTTATTTTCAGGTTTATGTCTATTTTGGGGGGAAATGTGCATTTTTCATACAGAAGTGCCTATGGAATGAAGGAAAAAGTAATTAACCTTGATAAGTCATACCTTTTTGGAAAGCAGCAGGCCTCAGGATATCAGAAAACATAAATTAAGACAGGTTCCACACCCCTCCTCCCTTTGATATCCATTTATAGATGACTTAGTTCTGGTGATTTTGGCGTATAGCCAATGCATTTGGACCTAAGACCCTAAAAAGAAAACTGATCTACCCTGTATAGTACACCTTTTCTGAAAGCATACTCCCAAAGGGTGTCATATAATATAAATTGAGACAGGTCCCAACCTCTTCATCTCTTCACTACCTATTATATAATACAACAATTTGTATTAGTAATACGGGTACAGTTTAGCTCATTTTCTTACTAAAATTAATTTACAGAAAAACTTATAATACAAAAAATGCTACTTTTGATGGATACTTTCACTGTATAAAGTTTTATTTTGATTGGACAACAGGAAAAAATAGGCCTATTGAGATGTAGGCCTATTGTTTTATATTGCCCAATTTTTAAACTTCAATATGAACACCATATAGACATCTGAGCAAATGCAAACATTGATTTTTTGATTCCTTAGACGATAACCTTTCCAAAAATATATAGTTTAGCTAATCCCCCAAAAAATTTTGACATAAGGAACTGGACTAATACTTCCCTGCATGAGCCCAAGGGTTACAGAAACACAGATATGCACCACCCAATGCCCAACATGGAGAAGGAATCCCATTGATATCCATCTAAAATGCGACATTCATGCAAAACAAAATGGGAATAATGTTATTTTGAATGTTTCATTTTTGAATGAATTTCTACATTTTGATGGTCCACTAAAGGTTTCAAAGGTTCCACACAGATGGGTGGCACAATAGTGTCTTACAGAGCTCTCACAGGACATCTGCAACCTTATTGGTGCAGGTGCATATCAATTCAGCTTCTCACAGATGCATTTCAAAACCACTGATCCCTCTAATCACTGACCACCATTGGGGCCAAAATGTGCACATGAAAGAGGCATCACTCTACAGTTATATGGACACTCTTTCCTTGCAAGTTTAGCCTACTATTCAGGGAGGCACAGTGATAGTAAGTGTACCTCAAGAGCCAAGAGCCACTTACTGTACCAAATGTTCACCACTATACACACTGTGTAACAACATTGCCTCCAAGTGGGCTTTCCACATCAAACTCCATTACTAAAGAAGAGAGCGCTTAAACAACATTTAGATGAGCCTTGAAACACTATGGTGGCAGTTTGAATAGACGGGGAATGTACTAAATCCACATTTTGTAGGAGAAATGGTCACTGAAGTGCTGTGCTTTCACTATTGTTTCCTCTTCTACCTGCTAGTCCTGAAAATGTTTCTGTATATGTTGGTCCTTGGCTCATCAGCTACTCTTCTGGCTATCCTTTCGACTTCCTGAATGGTTAACAAGTAATGCTTTGGTTGCCCAGTTGACTTTGAAATGATGTTCCTCCCTCTTGCAGATAATAACCCCAAGTGATGAAGAGTTGCTTAGAGAGAGAGAGAGAGAGAGAGAGAGAGAGAGAGAGAGAGAGAGAGAGAGAGAGAGAGAGAGAGAGAGAGAGAGAGAGAGAGAGAGAGTTTTAGAGAAGTTTTAAACTATGTCTAGCATGCATAGTAGCAATAAGGTTGCATGTGTCTGGTTAGAGTTCTTTATCTACCAATCATGTTGTGGTCAATATTTTGACACCTGCCATTTTCCTTTATCACACATTTACATTGTTTTGGGGATTAATGTTCCGATTTCTTTACATACATGTATACATGTGTATTTCCTTGGTTAAGATCAATGCCTTATATTTTGTCATCTACAAAGAAACAAAAGGCATACCAGATCATCATCCGTTCGATCGTAACTGATGTCAGAATGTGAGAGGAAAGATGATTCATCAATGATAGACAATCTAGATTGCCTGTAAAGAGAATTATCGATTCAATACAAAAAAAATACTACCTTTACTAATATTCAGCATATACTCAACGCAGAATTATATGTATATATTATATATATATATAAAAATATATACCGTCTGCCTTTCTGCTGAGGAACACTGAGCCCTTTGTTATTAAAGTTTGCCAACATAGATCTCTGTTCATCATTGAGACATGCACTTGACTTACTATCATTCACTAGAATGTCACATATCAGTTTCATCTGGCGCTCCTGTGCAGAAAAAAACACCTGGACTTTTAACATGGAACATACATATTTAAAGTGCTTGATTCCTTAGAAAGCTATGGGGAAAATGGTAGATTACCAGGTACTGATAGTCAGCTTCTGCCTTGTGTCGTTTCTTGATTTCTACATCAACCTGATTACGAGCATGTTTCAACTGGACCTCTAGGGCTGAGCGAACTACGTCAGACTTCAACAGCAGCTCCCGGCACTTCTTGAGCTCCAATTCAGCATGGAGCCACTTCATCCTTGTGGCCTCAAAGTTCCTTACCATCTGAAGAAACACTGATTCAAAGATGTGAGATAGGCAGTGGGTCACTGATAACCATACAAAAGGCAAAGATGTGTGTAACCACATTCCCGTGCTGCCTTTTCATTCAAAAACAGTAATGTTCGGCCAATTGCATATTTTACTGGTTAAGCAGTCACTTATTTTAATCAATATATGTTTAACAAAGAACAAAGCAAAAATCAGAAAGGAACCCTTCTGCAGCTTATGAAAAGGAAGCTGCAAGGTTGAGTGCAAACGACAGAGTTTAATACCCCAATGTTATCCTAATAAGTGACTTGGCACTTGCAACAAATACAGGCTTGCCACTAAATCCCTTTCTCAATGGGCCGTAGCTTATTTAGAAGCCAAACTAATAGAACTGAAACCTGACACTAGACACAGGCTACTTTAAAATATGCTGAGCACCATTTTTTGTCAGCCAGCCAGTATTTGAATTTCAAAACCAGCGCAGAAGTTTTTTTTTTTTAATAAATAAAAATAAGGGTGAGTGTTGAACTGAGTGTTTTGTTTGTTTGCCAACACCGAGAATACATTTTGGTCTTCTGCTTCAAGTCCAAGTTTAATGCAGCCATGTGATGCCAGCAAACGTTAGGCCTAACTTACCAAGCTCAGAACTGGAGGCATCTTGTTCCATTGATATTCTTTGAAGACACATGGAAAGAAGGTCTTTAACAAAGCTGTCCCCCATGGAGCTGAGAGAAACGACAGCAGGCCAGGTTATCCAGAACTGTGATAAAATGTATCAGAGGTTTCACACACACTGTCTGAAATAGAAATAACAATCCTACCAACAAAAAGAACTGGAATTCCAACCACTGATTGAAGGAGTCATGTCCAATTTACGAGCCTAGTCTACCTCTGGGAAAAGTGAAACCTTGAGAAGAATGCCTTTGCAAACGTTCTGTGGTTCGTGGCCCAGAATTGATCAATTATGTTAACCAAAAAGCGACGAAACATAAACTTTATCATCTAACAATAACTGGAGGCATACCGCGGGGACTCACTCATCAATCACAAATGCAATACAGGTGTACCAGCGACCGTAATTAGCTGATTGACGCACGAATCTAAATTCTCAACACAGACGACCAGTAGTAAGGTATTCCAAACAGGCTCAATAAACATACCTTTGCAAAGATAAAATAATGATTTATAATATGACCTCTTATTTATGTAGTAAAGGACCTTAATTGTAAATGTCCCACGGCACTGCACGGCACTGGCCTCAGCGATGACCTACCAAACTTTCATGAAGTTGTCTACTTCCGATGAAAGTGTGGGTGGCGTGGTTGAGCTGGCAGCTGAGATGCAGCAACAGTTCACGTGAAGAGCAAGAGGTAATAACGAATTCCGAGTGTCCGCCTTGGGTGTGTCCAACGAGCCGATTGCCTACGATTTACGAAAGATCACAAACCTTCCCAGATGCAAAAGAGAAGAAATGACATAACGCCCATGGCATGCAAGTTCAAGGTGGAGGAAAGCTGGTAACGTTAGTGTCATCAACATCACCAGGTTAGCACGTAGTTTATGTTAAATCCACACACAGCGTCGTTTTGTGACCATCATTGTCCTAATTCATTGTCCAACTTTTGGAAGTCACAAAAGTCGCACTTGACCCGTTACGCACAAGAATAATCCAATGTCCTGGTTAATTTTGGGGTATTGATTGCATACATTTAGATGTCATTGATATCGGTTATTCAGTCAATCCGAACCGCTCTGTAGCTATCAATCCGACATTGTTGAGGTCCGTGGGCAATCAGCTAGCTGACGTTACCAAAACAGCCTGCTTGCAGTGAAACATGTGACACTTTTTGCGCAACATTGCGCTTCTGTAATAATAAGTGTAGGCCTACTTTCATGTAACGATATTGTAACCATAGGAATCTTAACGTATCTCTCTCGTAACAGAGCAATTCAGCATTAGGCCTACAGACATATCTGTGAGGTTGTTTATTATCTAAGCTAGTTAATGATCATGAGCTCACTTTCCCGCCATTTAAAGTAATTCTACTCCCAAACTCAATCTCATCTCTAGGTGAGCCACATGTTGCCACGCTCCTCATGTAGCAGCCCATATCTGTCAAACTGAAAGATAAGGATGTAGCCTACTATCACTCCTTTGACATGTTGGTGCGATGTAATCACTGAATCAAACAAGCTGACCTTGCAGTGTGATGATTATATGTAGATAGTGCTACAGGCAGGGGAATAACGGAATCTTGATAGGTCTTTTAGACTTTCCCATCTGGTGCCATGGAATACATGGTGAGAACTTGGGCATCATTGACCCCCTTCCTGGCTAGCAATTAGAGTGAACCAAAGAGGGTAAAAAGTGGAGTAGTCAAGGATCTTTGAGTAACGTTAAATGCCTTTCTGAGACCCAGTGGGACACCAGCATCAGTAGGGCAGAAGTAAACACCAAATTCCTTGTCTTTCATGTTGGATCTGGAGGTTGAGCGTCCCCAGTCTACACTGAAAAATCTTCTGTATCTGTATTTTCTGAGTTTATAGTCATTGCTTGATTTTGTTCTTCCTTCAAATGGGTACTATTTCCCCATCTAGCCTCGTATTTGATGTTTTTCTTTTTTTGAACAAGTCTGTTGGAAGTCTATAGGTGCTCACAGATTGTTCTGATGTGATGAAAGCTGAAATAGCTGAGGGCTGAAATACAGACCCTTTCAGTCTTCCATCATGTGCAGTGTAGACTCTGACTTTGTAATGGGTATGTCTGAAAGACCAATAACAGCATGTTGAGCGGAGGACCCAAAACTGCTTTCGAATAGTAGGTTAATACTGTATGCCTATAAGCGTAGGAGGCTTGGATGGATTTCACTAGATTTGATTCAAAAATTCATTGGACTGAATGTAAAATGAAATTTATATAGAAACAGATTTTCACTGGTTGATCGTCTTTGTTCTTATTGTGTTTACTAAGGCGGAAGTGGATGGACTCATTTTGTGGGAATAATTAGTATGAAACTGATTTGACCCCTGTTTTGTCTCGACCGTAACTGTTACAGACAGTAATGATGAGTCACTGTTGAAACGGAAAGTTAATAAATTTACCCATTCAGTTATTAAGATGATTTTTATTGGATTCTTCAGTTACTTTTTGTGTTTTTCCCCCTTTGCAGTCCTTTCAAAAACTAAGAATGTATACCGAGGATAATCAAAGTTGAAACTGGAAGGTTGTCAGAGCAAAATGACAATGTTAATCTGTAAACACACCCAACCACAGGACACAGCCATAGCAGATGATGTGCAGAATGTGTCTCTCAAACCCCAGAATAGATCTGGCTGCATCAAAGGAGAGTTAATTAGAAAATGCACTACCAAAAATCCAGAAGCCAGAAGAAATTAAATGTAGCTTAAAACTTAATTAAATCAAAATCTTTGTCTAAATTAGCACTGTTGCTCATGTTATGTGCAAACTGTAAGTGCATCCCATTCTGATAAAAGCTATGCATTTTCATTTCTGCCCAGTAGAGGGCAATGTAGGTATTTATTCTCTCTGCCGTGAATGTACCTTTTCCGTGTCTTTGCAGTCTGGTGGTGATTAGGGTGGTGTTTGAGCACAGCTTTGTTGTATTTGGTTGACTCCACGCTTCCCTCTAATGTAAGCTGCTCAGTGGCTTCAGAAGTGGGAGTTGGTGTTCGAAATCCTCCCATACAGAAAGTGTTCTACTTCCATTGCACTGATGCCACTTTAATTTAGCGCCCAGGAATCGTATTACAGACACATATGACACAGCTAAACTGATCCTAGCTGTGCTTCAGTAGTATGAGAGTAGTTCTCTGAGTGTATGGCTGTAAAAAAAACATATTAAATGGCTCCCTTCATCATAGCAAGAATGAGTATAGTTTTGCATGGACTACCAGGTGAATAAGTTAGGCATGACATTGCAGATTTTTGACAGTACCAACAGCTTTGCCACAAGAAATTGATGGAGGGAAATTTTTCATGGTTTACTTTTTGTGATTTTTGTGTGATTTTTCTCCCGATCCACATTGGACAATTTATGCACATAACCTACTGAGTTCAGTTAGTATTTTAGTAGGCCTAAATACATCTTTGAAAGGGGAGAAAAACTAATCCTCTGGTGGCTATAAACTCCAACTGCCAAGAGTGAAAGGTCCTCTGTTCTGGTCTGGTCCAGTCTGTGGGCAGATACAGATGCTAGAAAATTCCCCTGCATTCAAAACACACTTTTAGTCTACCTGTAGAGCTCTTATATCTCCACCCATCAACCTGTTTCACACATACATACACAACACATTGTGCCATTTTTCTTGTTGCTGCTCATGCCCCCATTCCTCCTGCTCCTGCTGAGCACGTAATTCCAGTGTGGTTTTGTTCTCTAATGTTATCCGCTCTTTCTTGCTCCGTGTTGATAAAAATGTAATTCCCATTGGCTATATTGTGCAGTCAGAATGCAAAATATTTCAATTCTTCAGGGCAAGCTCCTATTTGCATTGTTTCAAAGCCGCTGAAAACAATCAGCTGGCAGTAATAATGAGGCATTTGACTCATTAAATATATTTTTTTCCGGCTCTGGAGAATATATTTAAGAGGTTTAATTTCTCACAAATAGGCATGACAAAATGATTGTTTTCAC
Source organism: Sardinella longiceps (assembly GCA_027497455.2). NCBI lineage: Eukaryota > Metazoa > Chordata > Actinopteri > Clupeiformes > Clupeidae > Sardinella > Sardinella longiceps. Next base: position 33,992,448 of record JAODXP020000016.1, read on the forward strand.
TTATGTGATGTTACTGTATGTCTATGCTGGTTGGGAGTTGTTGAGCATAGGGGTTGGATAATCTCTGCTACGGTATAAAATGTTGGATATTGCTGTAATTAATTTTAGACATTGTAATTGCAGTCCAACCTGGAACCTGGAAATTCCGGTGTTATCCTTTTTTTCCCCTTATGGATGCAATTGTTTGTTTTCACGTTTTCCTCCAAGCACTGCAGTGAAAGCCACGCTCAAGCTGTCAGTGAAGATCGGGCTTAAAGAATTGGGGAAGAAACCTTTGTCTCAGGCTTAAATTGGCATTAGCCAAAGAGGTTGCTGCCTTTGCATCTGCTAACACAGGGCTTCTCCTACTGTGTGTAATGGCTCGTGTTTGCTGTTTTCATCCTCTCTCTCTCTCTCTCTCTCTCTCTCTCTCTCTCTCTCTCTCTCTCTCTCTCTCCCACCCGCCCTTATTGCTCTCTCTGCAAGAGGACTTCCCTCCCTCAGGCTATATTGATACAGTATCAGTGAGGGAGGACAGAGACTACAACAAGTGGATGCAGTCTTATTAGCAAGGCTCTTTTATTCCCAATTTAGTAATCACCAGTCATCAGTTAAGCCATTTGCTTTGATCAATTATTCATTTTCACATATTAGAAACACATTGATTTAACACAGGTAGAAAGTCCTGTAAATGAACTTGAATGAGTAAATTTGCTTTGAATGGCTGATAATGGCATAGACCACGACTGAGAGCATGATGATCTTCATGATCGTTTTAATTTGAATGATGGAGCAAAATGTGAAATATATGCAATTCTAGTGCAAATTAATCAATTGCCCTGTTATCCAAGGTCACCGAGTTCTGTTGGTTGAAAAATGAACAAAAAAAATTTGCAACATAAATCGAAATGCAAAGCAGCAGCTTCCCAGAATGCTAGCCAGAAACACTAGTTTCATGTGCCTTCATCTGTAAGCATAAGCTTCTGGTTATGATATATAGGCCCTATTTATATATATTTTAGTTATCTTTCCTTATGACAGTCCTCAGGACACTCAAACTGTGCTCAAACAGTGCTCTGCGTTGATCTTACTACCAATGAGGTGTGCTGCTATACAGAATTAATGGCCGAGGTGGAGGCAAAGAATTTCCTCCGCCAAGTTCATTAATTCAGTAAAACAGAACTCCTCAAAGGCCGTTATTAGTCTAACTAAAGCTGAATTAATAACTAGGCAAGATTGGTTTGATAATTTAACACTATGGATCAACCTCAAACTCAAGCACTGATGAGTCATCGCAGATTTCCCCCATTATAAATAGCATGAGAACTTTGCCTGTGGCTTTAGACTTTATAACTTTATCTGCCAACTAAATTGTTCCCCATTGATATCACAATTTTTCAAGATATATTTTTTTTGTGATCAATAAAGGGATCGATCATATTAAAATATTTACCACCCTATCTTCACATCATATTACATCATCTTACAGAAGGCTGTACAAAAATAAAGAAATAAAACGTAACCTTGACCATCAGTGATAATTTACCCATTTCTCTCATCTTATAATTTGAATTCTATCCTGCTCCATGACTGCCTTCACTCTACCCATGAACTGCATATCTTATGGAGCCTAGTTTAAAAAGTAAGCAAATATGTCACTAACGTCGGAGTATGACATTTTGATCACGATGTGGAATTCTACCAGTATATCTTGGATTATATAGTATGGCACCTCTAGGTTGTAGCCATAGTGTTGTTTCTGAGGAGAGACCTCATGTATGGAACTGACAGAGAACATGGGAAGCTTTTTGCTCAGATGTGTGTCCGCTGGGGGTGCAAAACACTCAACACTCATCATTTTGAGTTTAATCTCCATCACAGCTTTTCGCAAGCCCCAGGGGTGTCATAAAATGTTATGTGAGGATATTGGATTTTATTTCATTGTTTCCTTCCTGCTGACATCAGATAATCAGTGTCAATCAGTAGGTGTAGCAGACATAGGCAATACTATTGTTTTATTTTTCTTTTCAGAAATGCCAATCCAACTAAGCCCCAAAGACTTGGCTGGCACAAATCTTTGTCAAGATTAGCTGAATCATGGCAGTCAAGTCTTTGAGGGTCCAGGGCACTGTCATTAATTTGCTTATTAATTAATCAACCAGACACCTGACGGTCTTTGGTATTTTTTACCCTCAACGGTGCCTTCCAGGCAGCGCTGCCTTCAAGACACTACTCCACTCAGTTTAGGGTTAGGATGAGGGTTGAGGGGGTTAGGAATAGGGTAAGGGTAGTGCCTTTTAGGCTGTGTTGCCTGGAAGGTGCTGTTGGGGGCAAAAAACACCATTGAGCACACCTGACATGACATAGCTGTGATCAAATTAATCACAGTTCCATGTATCAATGCTCTTTAGAATGGTACTGTTTATAACAACTAATCAGCAAATAACTTTGGATTGGGATGACAACGTTAGACTACAAACCAGCCACGTGTTTGAAGGATAACAGCCTTCGAGGTGTAGGGAAATAATATACTAATAATATATAGGGAAATAATGGACTCCCCCTTCTTACGGTGTTATGGCACTGTTCTTAGCCCCTACCTTGACTTTTATTCCTCTATCCGATCACTTCAGCAGCAGTCATCCCTAACTTATCTGCCTGTTTTAGCCTTGTTCGGTAGTGAACAGTATGAGCTATATGCTGTGCCTAGTACTCCTCTTTTTTACACTGTATTTGTTCAGAGTGTCCTCCCCATCTACACTAGATGGAATAATAAGGGGTGGTTAAAGTGTTAATAGATAGAACAACACTCCTCTTCTGACCATATGTGCAGGACAGGTTAAATACAGAGTAGCGTACAGTACCTGTTGATAGAAATGAGAAAGAATATTTTATTTAAAAACATGAGCTCATTTCAGTTATAAGAGCTCTCTTTATAATGCCTGTCTTCTTATGGGCTAGCAGACTGTTTACAGCAGTATACACACACATCACAGCTTTCCATTAAATTCAAGGTCATAATTCAATTACCCTCGGTAAAACACATGCAGCATGAATGTATACATAGCCTAGTACAAACAAGTTGCAAACCAAAAGGGTCTAGCTTTCGAACAGTTTACGTACCAATTTCTCTATTATGCCTACCTTTGTTATCCACATACAGTACAGACCAAAAGTTTGGACACACCCCCTAATTCAAAGCGATTCATTTATTTCCAGGACAATGCATATTGTAGATTCTCACTAAAGGCATCAAAATTATGAATGAACACATATGGAATTATCTGCTTAACAAAAAAAGTGTGAGATTATGACAAAATTTTGGACCTGAACCCGATCAAGATGGTTTGGGGTGAGCTGGACCGCAGAGTGAAGGCAAAAGAGCCGACAAGTTCTTAGCATCTCTGGGAATGAATAACTCTTTAAGACAGTTGGAAAACCATTTCAGGTGACTACCTCTTGAAGCTCATCCAAAAAATATTAAGTACATAATGCCACGTGTTCATTCATAAGTTTGTTTATTTTGTAGATTGTCACTGAAGGCAACAGTCATGAAAATAAAGTAAATAATTTAATGGGAAAGTGTGTCCAAACTTTTGGTCTGTACTGTAAGTGTGGGACATTTTGTAAACTCTGAATAAACAATAAATGCTCTAATTCTGAAATCATACAAAGTAAAAGCAAGATATTTGTTTGAGAATAGTCCAAACATATTTACGGTCATTTCCATTTTGAGGCAAGCCGCATATCTCAAAAAAGGACTTAATAAAAGAACAGGAAAAGTTGACTAAAGAACAAACAAGGAGAACACTTCATGGCTAGTTGTCACTTCCTTGTCCTATGACTTCAGCTGCCCAACTGATAGGTGTTTGTATCATGTTTTCCTTTTGCTACGCTTAATACTGTATGTGACAAACCTGTACAGCAAGCAGGCTATTTCAACATCCGCTTGCCCTTATGTTGGAGTCACATTAGGAACTTTATCCAGTATAGAATGCCGTTTGCCCATGTTATCTGCTATTATTTACAGGTGACATAGAATGAATTAACTGACTATTGTACCTTATTCTCTGATATTAAAATACAATGTATTCAATTGTATTTTGTCAAAAATAAGATCAAGTGGTATTTTACAAGCCTAATTAAAACCTCATATTTGAGATTTTTTTTGCCTAAACAACGCCTCACTCTGGCCACCTTAATTGAACTGCAATGGCTTTGCGCGATTTGACATCACTTGTAGGCTTTGTTCTAATTCGCCCATGTTTTATTGGCTATTTCTAAATTTAAGATTTCCGTAGGAAAGAGGGCAGAACCATGCCTCATGTTCATGATTGCTCTTTGACCATGCACAACCTCTCTTAATTCATCAAAGCCAACGTAAAAGTGGTTTTCCATTCTATGGAAATGGTTTCCATTCTATGAAATGGTTTCCAGTTTTCAGTTGTTGACTATTTCTGCACTTGACACAAACTGTATTTCTGGACTTGACACAAACATTTGTACAAAGAGAGCATAGCTGTCTTGTAGAGTTTGAATGATGAGCAATGAGTGTGCCCGGGCACTCTTGCAGGTGCATTAAAACTTCATTTTTAAAACATTTAGAAGGCTAGACATCACATGGGCACAGTAATCAAGGTCTTTAAACATGAACTGGATAATTTAGTATTCAGTTGATAATACACTGAAATATTCATTGACAAAAAATGCCTGCATCCAACTGTTCTCCATTATGAGTGATTTTTGGAGGAACTGGGTACCCCACCTCAATCTCAAGAGGTAATATAGGGGACATGGCATGTTCAACATTAAATGAAAAGGCTGACGAAGGCCAACCTGGGCCGAAACGTGCATTAAACTCACTTGGGGCAGCAGTAATAGTGTGCGGGTATTTTTCCCTTTTCATTCACGCATTATTTTACCCAGCACCTGTGACTTTTTGGATGTGCGTGCACTTTTTAATATAATATGTTCACCATTAAAGTCATGTCAGGATCACTGTTTTGACTAATGCCAAGAAATGGTTTGGTTCGGATTTGATAGGGTTTGCATGGGGTTTGCTAGGTTCTGTGATTCTGTGTAAGCTGAACAGCTTTATTTCCCCTTGGGCTAAAAGCAATAGAACTGTTTGTATATGGTTGAGTGATATTTAGTGTATTATTGAAAGGCACCCCAGCATATGGAGGGGGGGTGGTTGGTAGAACCGTATGCCTTTGGCGTTGCCTCAGGAAACATTTACGATCAGCCCTTGCCTATGCTGAACAAACACACATAAGCATTTAAAGGAAGAGCCCAGTTACACATGCATTGGAAAAGTGTCATTGGAATGCACACATTAGGCTTACAACAACAAAACTAGGGATCGACCGATAATCGGCCAGGCCGATATTTTTGGCCGATATTCCGCATTTTTATGGTTATCGGTATCGGCCATTTTTTCCACCGATAAGCCGATAACATACATTTTGCAGCCGTTCTGTCCCTAACGCAGCCTCCACTGCCTGCACTCACAACTCTACAGCAATGTCCCGCCCACCACACCATCTGATTTGTTAAGCACAACGAATCAGCCAATCAACACCGGAGGCTAAACTCTGTGAAAGTCTGTTTCGAGGAGAAGACATTGAACAACGGGGGCAGAGCCATAGATTGTTTTCTATACCGCTCTGAACGGGGGAACGACCTCACTTGAGGTGTGCTGTCACCGCAAGAAGTCACAAACCGCTACACGAAAGTTGCAAAAGCACGACATTACAATGTATTTGGAGTCATTAAATGCATCGATGATCTACTACTCGTGAACATGACACACACTGCACCTGTGTAGCCAGGCTTACTTTGGAAGGCAGCAACAGAAATAGCATCTTATCGGTCCCAATGAAACTGTCATAAAGCAAACAGTCTCACCATTTGCTAAACGTAACGTAGGCTAATTTTAAAATCCCCATTTGGCGACGTTACGCTTGTGAATGTGTAAATTCTATACGAAGAGTTGGATAGCAGCCATAGAGAGAGATAGCCAAGGGAAGCCGAAATTAAACGTAACGTGTTGTGCAGGCTGATTATCCGTTTAGCGTAAGCCAACACAACAGGCTATTTATTGAGAATTTAAAACTCACTAGCGAAATAAATGTGCCAGTGGTAAAGCCGTTCATGATAAATCCCCGAAGGTGATAACTTGTCAGGAAGTCATAACGTGACTCGGTCTCGTGTCCTAAAAGCACATTGCTTTTGTACATAAATAGGTAACTTTATTATTTGAAGTGCTATTTGAACATCAAACATGGCAGTGTCATCCTCCTAGCTAAGTTCTCTTTCTCTCTCTCTCGTCTCGTCTCACCCTCCCTCCCTCTTCATGCACGCTCACACACGGGAGCCTACACACACACGCAGACAGACACGCTGCCCAGCCTATGAAAATAAATGCCAACTATGCAGTGCCAAATAACCAGTAGCCTAGCCACCTCTGAATTCTACAGGTTTTAATATTTATGCTATGCTAAGGACTTATGCAAGTTATGTGTAGCTATCTACATAACCAATGATGAGTTCAGATGCAAATCCCATCCAAAAGTCCATTTGCAATACAGAAATATATTGGCCTAATTAATTTTGACAAACTTTATTATCAGTCCAACTTTTGATTTGTTTTTAATTGATAATGACATTAAAGTTGCAGTTTAATAGACATCAGGCTACTGGACGTTATTAATAACAACCGATTTTTGCTAGTTCTGAAAATGGAGGGTTTTGCATCCAACTCAAATATTCCTTTCCTAAAGCTGTCACTGTAATTGCAATTGCCTGTACACTGTGACACCATTTAACTCTGTTCTGAACTCAGTTCTATTTTTACTTTCACATGAATTATAATTTTTACATTTATCGGTTGCACATATCGGTTATCGGCTTCCCAATTTCATAATTATCGATATCGGTATCGGCCTTGAAAAAACCATATCGGTCGATCCCTAAACAAAACCATTTAAATTCAATTAGAAACATTGTGGAAATCAGTACAAAGCAGTCAATAGTCAGTCAGCAAATAGATAATACATCAAAGGATGTACACTGTAGCCTATAGAAATAATGTTTGAGTCAATAACTAAACCTCCTCTCTAGCCTTTCCTTTATCTATTTATAGAATTGCTGAAGTAGTTTTTTTGTTGTGTGTGTGTGTGTGTGTGTGTGTGTGTGTGTGTGTGTGTGTGTGTGTGTGTGTGTGTGTATAACACCAGTTTGATGATGAATACTGAATTCATACAGCATGACTGGCCTTTCTAAACTTCTAAACAGTTTCCCTTCTCTCACTTTTGCCATTGTGCTTTAAACAGTTTGAGCTGTGGGCAAAATATGATTAATAGCTGGCCCCCTACTTTGACCATGTGATTAGTATCACTCTTAATTTGGATTCTCATTTGAATTTTATTGTCACGACAGGCAATGGGTTCATCAAGTCTCATTTGCCCTATGCCCCTGTCTGGAAAGTAAATCTTATTTCCTTAGTGGCAGTGACAGTGTCATTGGTCCCTGGGTGAGAACATGAAATGGCCTACTCAATTTGTCTTATACGTCTTTGTACACACACACACACACACACACACACACACACACACACACACACACACACACACACACACACACACACACACACACATCTTGGCTTTTGGAATCTTGAATCTTTTGATTTTTTTTGTTTTCATTGACCCACTGTCTATAGCTGACATGGCTATAGAAATGCATAGTCATTATGAGTTTGACCATAATTTTGGATTTCATTACTTATGTGTGTGTGTGATTTTAGTTTCACAAACCTGATCTCATTTTCCCTCTTTATGAAGCCTACTTGTTTTTTACAAGCACAGTAATGTGTCAAATACTATTAGTAGGAGATTGCACTTATCTGGCCAAAAATGTCTTTGTGTTTGTATGAATCATAGTCATTCTGTAAAAAAAAAAAAGTCTTGAAATAGTCACTCTGGTGACGATTGCAAAATTTGAATTGCCATTTGCTCATTTTTTTCCAACTAAAGTCTACCATGTTGCAGTTTTGCGATTGCACAATGACTATATTGGAAAATGATTGCCTGCTGAAGCTCAGATGGGTCTAATTGAGCTTGTATGGAGAAGATGATTAAACTCTTTCGGTAAGGTCACCGTAACTGGGCTTTAGCACACAACCCATCCTGCATGTGAAAAAATGGTTTGAATGTGCTTTTTCCTCTTTACCTTTGTACTGTTTGACAAGCTTTTTAAATGCCACTGCTGAAGGAGAAGGAAAAGACTAACATAGAGGAAGTTATGACTCAACTGAGACATGCTAGTTTGGATAAGTATCCATCCCACTTGAAAAGTTTCAGTGAGGTAGCCTAAAGCAGGCAGGTTTTATTGCAGCCATATATGAGAAGACTGCTAATAAAATTTTCAGTGATGAAATGATCAATGATAGTTGCGTTTTGAAGTTATTCATAACACATGCCACAGCTGCAAACCACCTAGCGGCTGAATGACCTCCTCAGTTGGGAGCACCGCTCTTAAAGTGACCACAGGGTCCGACCGGTGCAGATCAACTACTGAGCTTTACGGGCCAAATCCTTTTATGCTCTCATGGAACCAATAACCCGGGATGCGCAGTGCCAAATTTAAGTTTAGGATTTGTCCTGTTGAGTTTCTGAGCGACTACCCGAGCGAATAGTTTCAGGAGTGCTGAGGTTGTAAAAGCTTAAGGCAAATGGGAAGGTGGAATGAGATGGAGTGCACTCAGAGAGAATGATTTGTTGATTTTGCCAGCAAGCGTGACATCCTTTATATAAACAAGCACACAGAGATGGATGTCCATTGTAGATGTAAATGGATGTCAGGGTTTAGCATTGTTTTCGCCTCCCCTGCAATGTTTTTGAAAGCTGCTGAAACTCTCACACAGAAGGGTGTAGATTGTCACTTTGCAGATCAGATTTATGCCATCTCTTTCGCTCTCTGTTTGCTCCTGCGCGTTTTTTTTTTTTTTTTTAAAGCCGTGTTTATGCCGATGCCCCATGGAGCATTGATTCGGTGGCAGAATACAGTACTGTCTGTCTGTGGAAGTGTGGCAAAAGGAATGAGGTACAAACAAGCCATACGCATGCCGGGGCCGCGCCCGCCCGCCCGTCTCCTCTGGGAGCCATTATCAGCACCGCTGATGCAGGAAATAGATTCAATGTAGAAAATAATACCCTTGAATAATTAATCAGATAGGTTTAAAATGTGCAAAAAAAAAACACGGACCTCTCTCTTGGGGAAACAGGCGAGGTGACTTTGCGTGCGCCACTTTAAGAGCGGCTCACCCCTACATGAGAAACCCAAACCAAACGCTCTTTCGTAATGAGATTCAGGAGATGGGCAGCAGGCGGGATGGGTTGCCACTAAAAGCCCCACTATGTGTGAACTGGCTTGGTAATCAGCTTCTGCACAGCAGTAATTGGTTAGGAGATCTTTTTGTTTTGTTTTGACATGTCGTCATTGTAGATATGGCGATAAGGAAATGCAGCATTTTCATGTGGAATTATTGGATCTCACACACATACACAAAAAAAAATCAAATTTCATTCAAATTTCTTTTTTTTTGTCTTGTTAGGAGATGACAAAAGAGACCTTGCATTATGGTGATTGAAGAGAGAGACTTGACTCTATGATTGATAAAACAACAATGAATCCCACTTCAATATACCTGTAGGCTTTATTATTTTATAAGCCGAAGAAAAGCCCCTTAACGGGAGCAGGTGTTGTAGCATGCAAGCAAATGTCTACATGTCTGCATAAATTGGAGGATACCATGTACTCTATAGATTGCTGTTCTCTAACCCTGCATGCATAATTTGTCATTCACAGTTTTTTTTAAAGGTCTTGTCATGTGTACAGCAAAGTTTTTTTTAGAATAATGTCTGCCCTCATAATAAGTCCATAGTCAGTCAGCCCATATGCCTATTCTTTGAGGCTGCCGATTGTTGTCGGTAGGTATTAGAACAACAGCATTTGTACAACACATGTAGAATTTTCAAAATGGCAGCTAACACTTACTAATAAACTCTCCCTGTTTGGTCTATGCTGTACCAAATTCTGTTGTGCTCATATACTGACAGCTATGGGTTGATTCGGCAAGAATCCATTCATTCCACCTTGATCACACTAAGGTTCAGTCAAAAGACCTTAATGACCTTTAAGAATGAACAAGACGGATCAAAAGGAATCTTGAGATCATTTATGGTAACTCACAGACAGACAGTTTAGCCTTTATAAGAAAAGGGGCTCGGTGTAGAAAAAAAAATCTCACCAATAACTTGCAACTCTGCTTAATATTCTCATTATCTATTTATTTAAGTGGGAAAACTTGTGTTTTTGGACTGCACATATGCACTGAGAGAGAGAGAGAGAGGCGTAATAGAAGTCAGCGATAAGCTCTGTGACTCCAAAGCAAGAGGTAGGGTAACCACTTGCATCATAATATTTCAGACTGATAATGATAATGTGAAGTCAGCAGAGCAGAAAAGTGGTGACTTGTCAAATTTGAAAGCTGTGATGATTTCACAGGGATTGGCTGAATTTGCTTAACAGCTGCAAAATCCTGGAGGATTTGCTTTACTACCAAAACAAATCATAGCTAATTGTCATAAAGCTGAGGAGAAGTAGTTACTCTAATCACCCAAATCTCTTGTCAATAGAAAGTGAAATTCTTGTGTTTTGCAAGTCTCACTTTTCATTATCTTAGCACTCATTTGTAGGTTTTACCAAGGGAGTCTTACTGTGTGTTCTCAAAACACAAACAAAATCTTTTCCAGTGTAATTTCTTGCACTACGACATGTCTTAATTCTGGCTCATCATCAGTGAAGTCTACTTAAAGTGCAAAAGGCTCACTCCGCAACAAGTCCTTTAGCTCTGCCTTGCTATTCCTCACTCTCTCTCATATCATTTGTGAAATCAGACATGTCTGAGGCCGCAATAAAAAACACTTAGGTTTTGTAAGTCTGTTGAGGTTTGGATATTGTCATTTGCCTCAAAATTAATTGAATGGGTTGAGTTTAGCTGCCTCGTCATATATGTTACCATTCTGTCCTGGAAAGATGCATCTTAGACGTACTGTATGTAACTGTACTTCATATTTTTAGAGGCAATCCTATGTGAGTCCTCAGCTACACAGATTAAGATCAGTCTGTATGACTCTTGACACTCACACGTTATGGGCTCACATGCAACACCCAATGAATGGACCACAAGTCAGACATTGGCGCTTTTAGGAAGTGTCATTTCTATACAGTAGCTCTAGCTCTACATGTTTAGATCTATAATTTCTCTGTAAATGCTCTGAAGCCATTAAAGTGTTTTATCACCAAATGATTTTTTTTACTGGGTGGCAAATAATGGATGTGGCTTAAAACATGTTTAATTTCTAGACACCAGATAGAAAACAGAAGTGAATTTCTGTAAAAGGCCTGTTTATACCTAGATAGTATTTCTGGACTTTTTCGGTAAGTCAACATTTCATCCTAGCCTAAGTGTCAGAATGACCTGCACATCGTACATCATTGTCCAAATTATCTGATGACGTACATCCCCCATTGCCATTATTTAATAACAGGTTTACATTTAGATTTTCAAATGAGGCTTTTGAAGAGCATAGAGGACAGGCTGCTCCAGGTATCTGATTTTTGTCTTTTGTCCATAATTTAATATTTAGGAATGACGTGATGGAGTACTAAATGAGAAATATTATTGTAGCAGTGGACTCCACTTTACTAGAGACATGACAGTTATGATGTGATGAATAGGAAGATATTAGGCCCTTAAGGGCCTTTCTTTAGTTTTCAATAGTTAGATCATCATACAAAACCACCATGTTCAAATAAAGATGTTAGGCTGCTGGCCAAAGAATACTGGATAGTGGAAGCTTCTCCATATGGTGGCTGTTTTCTTTATGCAATTAACAGTTGGTGTAATAGCAACTGTCACGTATTATTTTGTTCTGATTTGTGTTCTTGGAGCATCTGTAGTGTGTAGTGTCTATTTGAGATCCAGATATCTATTTCTTTTAAAGAAAGCACGCTTGCACACAATATAAATTACAAGTAAATTGTTTGTTTGAATCTACTGGGAAATGCCATCTGAAAATCAAGCAAATGTCAACTTCAAGCATGTTGTTTCCCCCTTTCACAGTTTTAATTTGATATTTTCCTTCTCCATGTTGTTTTAAGAGACTAGGGGTTGTACATTTACAAATGTCAATTTTTGACCTTCTGGTTGTGTTTCCATCTTATTCAGGATTAAAGAAACTTTCTGAACTGCTGGTCAAGATCCACTGTTGAAAGGGTAAGAAAATATAATGTGTTGTGACAAGTATGCATAAGTGAAGGTTTTGTGGCATGTCCCATAGCCAATGTAGTTATGAACAGAAATCCTATCTTTTGACCAGTACTTTGTAGTGCACCTACTCTATTAGATATGAGGGTCCCATCCAGCACACAGAACTGAATGGTGAATAAACATGCAAGGGGTGTGTAAAAAACAACAACAACAACAGTAAATAATTTACTCACGGCTAAATTGACATCAGTGAGTATGATAAAGTCACTAAAAGCGAAACAAAGATGCTGCATTTTATTATGATAATTTTGAGTGTAGCTTGCCCAGTGGCAAGAGCATAACAATAATTCCCTGCTACAAGGACTGTGCTAGTGTGCGTAGTTGACCGTGCCTAGGCTTTTTTTTTCATTCATTTGAGTGTTATTGGGTTGAATGTGGCTTTTTCTCATGCTTCAAGTTGGTGATTACTGTGTTCAGAGGCATTATGCCCTCACACCTTTAAAGGCTTTCCAGGCAAAACTACAGTTTTTGTTGTTCCCTACAGGATCTCCCCCCTACAGTGACCAATTAAAATGAATTTTCACCAAAACAAGTGAATATACTTTCAAACCAAACACTAACAACCAGGGATGATTCTTTTCATGCTTTAATGTTGGCTGACAAGTCGCTAATAAACGCAATTTCGGTTTCATTTTTCATTTCCTTCGTTTCCTGACACCCAATCAATGGTTAATCTGGTTTAGCTCCACCATTCAGACCGTGTGTAGTGGATGATTAAAACTGGTCTGACTCCCAATTCATGGTCAAACTGGTCTAGGTTATATGAAGGAGTACTGAAAAATAGCATGTCACATGTCACTATAGACTTAAACCTGAATTTTGACAAACAAACTGAGCGGTGGAAACGGCATATGACATGTGAGTACTCATTTGTCTTTATTCCATGGTTGAGTTGACCTAGTTCTGCAGAATATATTTTATCTTTCGAATATTGTCTCCAGCCAGGTAGACTTACTGGCTTTACCTGTTGTAGCAGAGATTATAGTCGGTGCATTCTTGTCTGAGAAAAAAGACAAATCATAGGTAAACGCCAAAGTTTGCTCCTATCTATATTCCACATGGGTGATGGATTGCTTTTTACATTGACATTACCGGAATTAAATATGACATTACTGGAATTAAGTATTGACAGAATGCTCTGTTTTTTCATTTTTTTTTTCAAATGGGAATTATTGGTGGAGACATTTGAGCAGTCGCTGGATATTGATGGAGACAAGACACCATGCCTTTGTTCTTAAGCAACCAAAAGACCTCAGCCCTTAATTTTAAATAATTTATAGAGTGCCATCTCTGTGTGAAGTCTATCGAAAATGGAAGCCATTTTTAATAACCTCGCAAAATCAATTTCTAAATGTAATGCCATGATAATGCTCCTAAGCAAAAGCATTGATAGGCTGCCTTAGTACTCCCACACAGCACACAATAGCTTGAGCTCAGGCACAAGCTGTTTGCCGACTCTGCCCTTTACCCTGCCATTTAATTTAGGGGTCTTTATCAGACATGTTCTCAATTATATTACAAATCTCTTAAGAGTTGCTGGAGAGAGTAGTAAGAAAATGGTAAACAAGCGTTGTTATGTTTACAACTTATCAGCAGATCTCCTGTATTTTTGTTCCCAGGGAGCAAACATATTGATGGAAATGTACATTCATAGTGTAAGTCACCAGTAGCATAAAAATATCTGCTAAATGCAAAGATTGTATAGATGGATTTTTCTTTCTCTTGACCCTGAGCAAGTGCTTGAAAACACGCATGCAGCTTAGCATGTGTAGAATTCTGATGATGGTTGTACTATGAATCAGACTTGTCCTCTCAGCCAGTCTCAGACCCAATTAGCAAACATTTATGATTTTTAGAATGTCAGCTTGTGTGGTAAAACCTTTCTTTCAAGTTTACTAGTGACCTTGTCTTTGTGTTGCGTTGCTTGGATATGATCACCACAATGTCCAGTGTATTGAGATCAAAAAATATATTTCAGTGATTGAAATAAATCTGCCATGCAAAGGTAGCCATAATTGTTTTTCATCTAAGCTAGTTCTGCATCTTCTTGCATTTATTGGACTTTTGAAATAGTGAAACGCTTTTGTTGAGTCCCAAAGAGAAAAAACAACAACAACTGTCGACTCATTTCCTATATACTCAGTTTTATTTCTATTCCCACTACAACTGCACGCTTACTATGTGCATTAAATGCCTGTCAGGGTTGAGCAGCATCAAGAATATCCCTTCAGAGACTATACATTTTTATTAATCCGTTTCTTTCATACTCCTGAGATATCTCTCTTGAGTTCAACCATCATCCTTGATGGGGAGAGCCAACTGCTGTGAAAACAGGGCCCTGATGGATCCAGTGGAAATCAGTGTGAATAGGAAATGAGCAGTACATAAGAGAGCCTAACACAGATGTCACCGAGTGAGATGACTAGTAAGTGGTTTCCTCACCAGCAGCGATGCCTTCTTTAATTAGCATTAATGTTGGAAGGCTTTGTGACTGCCTTTGTCAGATTGTGAATGAACAGTAAGTGGATGCATTTATGTGAATGGCTTTGGAGAGAGTCTTCAGATGAGGGCTGAGACTACCCGACTTTTTTTTTTTGATCTTGATGATTCAAGTCTGAATTCATTTTCTGTATAGGCAGCTGACATTGATCAATGTCAGTCGTTGCCCAGAGAAGAGAATGTTGTCTGAAAAATCCACGAGGTCAGAGTGACTGTCCTAGACTGCCCTTCATCAGAAATCAAAACAAATTCCCTCTGTTGTCTTGTTGACGGTCATTTCTGTCCTCACACAACCTTTATTTTACCCCTTAGAATGCTACGCTTAGCTTCTAATGATTTTTTTTCTCCTCTCCAAAGTTGAGCAGAGCATAATGCTGACTCCCAGTTGGGACCCCCAAGACTACTGACATTAGGGTTCATCATTGGAGATGCAGTCTGTTTTGAACTTTAGAGAATTCCCTTATGTGTAATACAGATGATGGCTTAGCTCCAAAATGGCTGAACGCCAGCTAGAGATGATTTCTGTTGTTGTTGCTGCTCTACGGGGACTCTATACCCTCTGTAAAAGTGAACAGTGGCTGATGAAGTGGAAGAGGGAGAGCTGCCCGATTCAGCATGGGCTGTCAGGTAAATGCTGTCCAGTGCAAACCACCATTGGGAAGATTTCGCAATTGAAATTACAATGTGGTTTTCATAGTCATCCTTTAAATGTGTGCCCCCTGATGTACAGTATGTATAGATTAAGACGTTGACCCCGCCAGGACCATTTTTAACATGTCCACATAGCATGTTTGCAGGATATCTCTAAAATACCTTAGTGTGATATGATAATATTAATTAGCTGAGTTCCATCTTTTCACAAAGCTAATTATGCCAGGAACATGATTTTAGTCTTATCTCCTCGATAAGACTTGAGTGGAGTATCTTGATACTCTTGCTCATGGAGGCTCTCTGTGTAATCATAATTACAGTATGGGGTGGTGGAACACCAGCAAATTGACTGAGATTAAAAAGCTATTATCAGTGTCTAATGAACATGTTTTGTTGGCCCTTATGTTATTATAAACACGATGAATCAAATGGAACAAACAGGACCAGCCGATTGCAGTTCACAATTAGTGGGAGATGTCTGCCTGTTGTCCCAAATGTCAAAGCTCCAGCTAGTTGATGTCAGTGAGGAAGACTAATGCGTTCTTTGCCGAACCAGGTTAAGATATTGTGTGTAAGCCAAAAAACTTTTAATTAAACGTCTGTGGCCACGTCTGCCGATAAAAATGCCAGTATGTTATTTATTTCACGAGGTGGCCAGCAATTTATTCAAGTCCCCACTCATCCTGCGGAGAGAAAAAACTGTGCCGGGTTGGCTCCGACGTCCTATCTTTTCTTTTTATGTCCGTCATAAGTTGTGAGTTGATCGCCTTTGATGTGAAATGATACATTTAGAAAAATGAAGAGAGTGGGTACAGTCCAGATTCCATTACTCTGATGTTTAAACCGCACCCCCACCCCCACCCCACCCTCGTCCCTCCACCACCACCCCCTGCCCAAGAATGAAAGTGGTCTGGCTATATTGCTGGTACAGTCGTTGGAAATTAATGGTGAGCTTGCATGATGAAGAGCCAATCACTTTTACATGACTACTGCACACACCTCTACTATTACGCCTCTCTGTGAATTACTGGAAGTGTCAGTGAAGAAGATATGCTCTCAGACACAGTCATTTAGACCAGGAGGTTTTTTGTTCCCCTTTTTTTGATGAGCACCTGATTATTCATATTTAAGTTTATTGATATTTCTGAGATTTTTTTCCTCTCTTGGTTAATCTTATAGTTCCTTTAAACTCTGTATGAAAGATTGTGTAGTTGTAGCATTGGCATCACCAGTCAGGGCATGACCAAGTCCATTGCCAAAGACCAGCCTGCTCTATGGAAGATGGATATAGTATAATTCAAGTGGTTAGACCCTCCAAAAAAGCCTAATGCTATTCACAGGATAATATCAAAGCAACAGTGCTCTGTATTGGTCTATTGGCATAGAATACCACTTACTAACCGTGGATAGAATAGCCATGCTTATCCAGTTTGCATAATACATTGATTTGAAATAAATTGACCCTCTTCAGGTTTTCCCTTGAGAGTGCTCTTGATTGTAGTGTAAGTGGTCAGGGTGTAAATTCACGGTGTGTATTGGCACAGATTGCACTGGGTAGAGCGACACACTCCGTTTCCTGACTCTTTCATGTCAGAAGAAGCAGAAGTGACACCATGTCCCACACCCTGCACACACATGCCCATGCGCTCTCTCTCTCTCTCTCTCTCTCTCTCTCTCTCTCTCTCTCTCTCTCTCTCTCTCTCTCTCTCTCTCACACACACACACACACACACACACACACACACACACACACACACACACACACACACACACACACACACACACACACAAATACATCTCCCCCTAGCTACTCCATGTTGGTCATGGTTAGTTGGGGCATAGTGCTTCATGTCATGCAAAATAATCATCAACTGAAGACATTTTGTCTAGAGAGTGTCTTACAACTGAGCATGTTTATTTGAACCCCTTTATCTTCTCCCCACGTTTTTATATAGTTCTGTATAGATTGTTTGTGTGTTTGCACTTTTAAGGGAAGGCTGAACATGGAGAACGATGATATATCTTGATGTGGGCGATTTGGCTTGCATAGTCAGAAATATTGATCACAGTTGCTTAATTCATACACTGAGGAAGGAGTTGCCACAATATACTGCGTCATTTATCACAGCAACTTTGAAGTTCAGTTGAAGCGCATAACATTCAGAGAAGCCTTCCAGCATTTCAGTATTTTCATTGCTAATTGTTTTTAGCAATATATCATTACCCACCAATACTTTGTAAGGAAAGAATCTGTCTGAATATTTCACCCTCTCTTTGTGGCGAAAAGTAGAGGTTTTGTTGTCAGTAATGCAGAATGGCCTGGCCACAAACATAGAGTTTTGAGAACAACAACACAGATGATTGAGTCTCAAGAGCTGAGCTTTCTCTTTCACACAGAGTTTAGGAGGAGAGGAAAGGCTCCAGGCCTGCACAAGGCTCAATGGGGTTTGTCGTCTTCAGTTGTCTTGACACCTCCTCCTCAGTCAATCTCAGTCACTTCCAACAAGCAAAGCAGAGAAGTGGACCCTCACTGAGCTTGACCTTCCTTGTTGTGGTCATTTTGTGTTGTCCTTTTTTCTCCGAGTGCATCAGGGAGAAACTTGGAAACTTGCAACTCCCGAAAAAACTGAGGTTAGTGAATCCACCATTTTTAACCATGGCGTTTGTGAGGCATGAGAGAGCCAAATGGTATTGCTCACTACCTTTAGGACATAGTGAGACTGCGCTGCTTTTGAGGAGCATGTGGCACTGCACTCTGAATCTATGAGTAATCCCTCCCCTCCGTCTTTGAACTTAATCCTCTCAACGGGCGCTGACCCGAGGCCCGGCTCACTGTGCGCACATCAAGAGACCTGCTTATATGCATATGCTCTCATCCACGGCAGAAATCAGAAATGACTGCCGCTGCTGCCGCTACAGCCGCTCGTGCTGGCTATGACGTGCATTTCAAAAGAGACGGGCGATGCTTTTATTTTTGTCTAGGAAGACACAATGGTTTCCAGGGTCTTTTACAAATACTGTGAAATTAGACCAGGACTATCCATTATCAGGGAGCTTTTTGAAACCCCCTTATTTTTTTGTACTATAAAGGAATGAACCTGACTTCAAAGCTCAAAATGTTCGATGTTTGAAGTCTACTTCTCTTTGTTTTTTTTCTCCCTTCAACTTTGTTCTTTTATTTTTTTATTTTTAAGTGGGCTGTTTAGTTAGTTGTAAGACCACCTGTGTTAAAATGTTGAGATGTTTACTGTAGATGTTGGACGTGTCTGGAAGAACATTTTTTCTCTGATTTATGTCCAAACATATTTCAGTGTTTGATGTACTTATGTGTAAAACACAGATTTTCAAGTACTTTTCATGTAAACAGTGTTCCAATGAACAAAGCTTCAAATGGTCACAAAATATGTAACTTTAGACTAGTTGTACACTGATATATGCACATTTTTGCACAATGCAGTGTGTAAATTAACTTGCTTGTGTTTTTATTTAGCTCAGCTTAGCTAAGTCAGGGGGCAGAGGACATCTTCTGAAAGATGTGAATCTATCCCAGCTGTGGGTGTGACTCTACATGTTGTTACACCCAACATTGGAATGGAGGCATGGGGGCCTAATGGTGCATTTCCACTGGACCATTTTAACTCTACTCTACTCTACTCTACTCTACTCTACTCTACTCTACTTTACTCTACTCTACTAGGTTTTTGTTGTTGTTGTTGTTTTTGGGTTTCCCTTGGGAGTTGTACGATTTTTAATATCTGCTTTGGCCAGGTTCTATCCGTGCTTCGCCAATCCTAGAATTTGACTTGAACAGACTAATGGCTTCTGTTATGACTATTACATGCGAGAATACATTTTTTCCTGTCCGGCATGAACAACTTTGTAAGTCGTTCAGTTATTCCTTGTCAAATAAAATGTTCCCAGCCTTGAATTTGAACAACATAGCATTTTTTGAGATCACGGTTCCATCGTGAAAAAAAACAAAAACATGTAGAATTGCGTTTACACAACGTGTGTTGGTTAAAAGAGTGTTTTTAACACAGACTACTGTATGAATTTTTTATTGCACCCTTGCCAATTATGGGGGATTCAAATGCTCTTTTTCCCTTGTAACTGCTCAAGGTCTACCAACCAGTTTGGGTATAACACAGCATAACCAGCGCCGGCCAGTATTAGAGTGCATATAATTTATGCACTTGGCTTATGCTTTTATCTAAAGTGACTTACATTCATCAAATACTTCAGGGCCAGTCTCCTTTAGAGGGACTTAAGGGTTAAGTGCCTTGCTCAAGGGCACAACCATGGCAACCGAGATTTGACTTAGCATGCTAGCCAAGTTCCCTTACTAGCAGCTACCACTACCCCAGGCTATAGACTAGAGTGTAGTTGCATGAATCAACTGTAGTATATCAACCAAAAACACTTGTGTGCAGTTGTGTGCAGTGGAGTTAATTATTATTATTAAATCCGCCAAGGAGGTTATGTTTTTGCTGGCGTCTGTGTGTCTGTCTGTGTACAACATAACTCAAAAAGTGTTGAACGGATTTGGATAAAGTTTTCGGACAACGTATATATTGGAAAAAGTAAGAACTAATTCAATTTTGGTGGTGATTGCTGTTCCAGAACACTACCTGGAATTTATATTGTGTGTCTGACCACATTGCCTTTGGTGGAGGTCTGAGCTCTCCGAGTGCTTTTCTAGTTTTCCATGATAATGTCTTCTTCATTATCTGTTGCAGGGAGCATGGTTATGACAATGCCAAAATCACAGGTTAGCCAGTCATCTACCACACATAATGCATGAAAATATCTGTAATTCTCTTTTTTGGTAAGAGCTTTTACAAAATGAACAAATGTTGCTGCCAATTTCATGATGGCTGTTTGAACAACAACCCTTCCAGGAGAAGCATCCGTGGTCGCTGATCCAGTCGCTTCAGATTGAATTTAGGTCAACAGACATTCAGACATTATAAACTTCTCATTGGAGCTTTTTCAGACCAAAGTGAGCACAACGAAAACATTGAATAATGGTCTTGCGGTGCCAGTCTTGTTGTCTCAGTCAAACATCACAGGGAAAAAAACACAATGTAAGGGCTGTGTTTCAAATCTTTAAAAATAGCTCCGCTTGTAAATTGTCACCATGAAGAAGATGCTCCCATGGGACGGGAAAAGGAAAGGACAGCTGTTCAGAAAAGGCTACACTATTAATGTGTTATCTGAACACAGATGTACCCAAAAAAGCACAGCCTTGCTATTTGTGATTACAGTTCACCAAACCCATCTGTTCCCCGTCAGCTTCAGAGAATGCTGCAAAAGCAGCAAAGCTTTTCTGGTCTCTCTGACAAGAAAGCACTGGGACTCCCTATCCCTATTAAAAACTAATGCATTAGACACATTTTGCAGTTTCCGTTACAATGTCAAAACCCTCTGGGAGAACAAGGCATTAAGCAGTGTAGATTACTAACCACCATGGTGTTCACAATGAGATTTTTATCAAAGCTGGGGCCTTGGATTTATAGTTAAGTTTGTGCTTCCAACGCCATGAGGCTTTGGTGCATGATGTGTTTAATTCACCAAGGAAATGTTTTGGACATGCAAGAGGTTTGTTGAAAGTGCTCAGTATGGTTTCTGAGAATTCTGCAAATAGATTTTTCCAAACACTTTGATGTTTTCAGGTGAAATATACGTGGACCGCTTCACTACCAAAGACTCAAAATCAGGATATCTACTAAGCAAACAACGTTTATTACATAGCAACATTGAACACAACTCCTCAAGGCTACCTCTTATGTCTCCATTCTGTAAGAACCTTTGTTAGTTGATATTTATTTATTTATTTATTTATTTGCCCATCCCAGCACTCTGGCTATGTCGCATGAGTTCATGGGCGATGTTTTCAGTAGCTCTGTAATTAATGAGTGATCGGCGCGCACTGAAGCAGATCACCTCACTCGCCGTGTGTAAATAACCTTTTGCCGCCGAACCCTCCCCCCCACCACCCCCTCCCCTTCCTCTTCGGCAGCTGACGGGGCATTAAGTTGTGAAGACTTTATCTATGGCAGCTAGTGTGGGAAGTTTTAATTAGAACTTCTTCTGACTTAATGGAGTCACGGCTGTGAAGATAAAGTTTGAAAAAAAAAAAAAATCAATTTGATTTTTCTTTGTATGGATAAATATATTTAATAACAATCAGAGGGGATATTAGTCTGTGTTGCATGGATGCACTTAAAGGTGACTTTGGTCTATCCTGAGCTTGGGGTTTTAGCTTTGCCTAAGCATGTGGAGATAAACAAGAATGCTGGTCTCAAAATGCATCACAGCCGTCTATTTTTGAGCTGCAGTGAAATTTAAAGGGAATTTGAAAAAGGACTGACTGCATGGTAGGGTGCTAGTGGTTCACTGTAGGAGTCTTGAGTGCATGCTTAGATGCTGGGTGATTTTAGGCTGCATTGGCATCATGTGTAGTTACGTTACGTAGCTCAGGGATGTATCGCACAGTATCTACGTAGAGCATAATTCTTCAAATCCCTCTTCAGTGAGCCTTTTGACCCCACCATGTTTGTTTCACTAACCATATGGCTGTTTGGGCTTCCTCCTAGTCTCACTGCCCGTGGTAGAAGGCGGTGAAGGGTGAGCAGCGAGGTCAGAATCAACAGCATCATCGCTGCCTCGAGGTGAGCCCAGTTCCTCTGTGAACACTGAATTAAAAAAAGGCTTTCTTTCTGTGGCTCTGCGTAAACGTTTCATGGAATCCATGCCTGAGTCTCTGGGACTCAGAAGGGCAACGAGGCAGGATGTAGTGTGGGTACTCCGGCTCGTACGGCTCGTACCAGTGCCGGTGGGAAAACATTTATTTTCCGTGACCTTGTAGCCCGATGGAAGAGTAATTGGTCTCTAGATTATTCATGTTTATTGTCATTCTGTGTTCATCAAGCAGGTCTAATTGATGCACGGAAAATTCACTGTTTTCCCACAGGCATACACATGCGCGTACAGCACTACTGCCTTTGTATACATATGCTCACTCTCACCCTTCCACACAGATGTGTGTGCACACACACACACACACACACACACACACACACACACACACACACACACACACACACACACACACACACACACACACACAGGCACACCAGCAACAACCTGGATGTGTGAAAAACGTAAGTCCACTCCTCGTGCTTGTATGGCACGGAAGAACAGAGAGGAAAGACAAGGACGGCAGCAATTTCCCCCTGAATATCTAATACAGATTACAGATTACACTTTGAGTGGTGACTTGGAAGCCGTGATGTAGCTTGTCAGCGGATTTTAAGATCTTGTGTGTCTTCTACCAACATCACACTCCCATGCTAATGCTGTGCTTTGTAACAAAAAGACTGCAAACATCTTTCAGTCCTCTCGGGATGTTTTTGAAGAGTCTCTGTGCTTTTCTGTTCTCTGCATGTCTCAGTTTGGTCCTATTTAAATACACGAGGTTTTGTAAACTTATCAAGCACCCATTTCCTCTGAGCCCTGGCACCCTTTATCAGAAGTTACATTTTTCAATTTGCTTGCTTGACACCTCAGGAGCAACTCCTCGGATGTGATGTCTCTGTTGCGATGTTTGCCAGTTTCTCTATCTCAGGAGGAGGTAATTTAGCTCAGCTATGATTAATGCAGTCATTTAGTGAGGCAAACAAACCCTGGAAGGCTTCAATAATCCCAATATGATGATTTTTTTTTTTTTTTTTTTCTTTCTCCTTCTTGCGTTGCGCTGGCAGAGGCACATTCCTCCACTGCTGTTTCCCAGTTCCGTTATTAGTTTGCGGAAGATAGAAAAACATTCAATTATCTTCAAGTCTTCATAGACTCAGTCACAGGAGACGTGCCGGCATCCTCAGAAACGCGTCCGATCAGTTATTGACTCCACTTCCATTGCTGTGACCTTGGCAAAGTGTCTCCTGATGAATAGTTGTTCTGAAAGGCTGTGGAGAGATGGTGTGTGTGTCTGTGTGTGTGTGTGTGTGTGTGTGTGTGTGACATGTATGACAGATGATGAGCCATCTATACATGTGCTGTCTAAATGCATGTAATGGAGACCCCTTTTGAGGATATTAAAAAAGACCATTTAATGTGGTATTTGCTTAGTCTCGAATTTTTTTCCCCTCTCCCCTGTGGTCTCGATGGAAGTGTTCTGCGTGTTGTTGTGTTTCTATGGCTTGCTTCGTCAGGCCTTGTGGGCAAGTCGACCGCCTGTTTCGTTTTCCAGTCTGGTCTTGTGGATTTTGGATTGGTAAATAGAGGGGTAATGAATAAATTCAAGACGCTGTCATGCAGGGAGGCATTCCCATTACCAGCTCTGCAGGTATCCATAGCAACCCTAATTCTGCAGGTACCTCCAGATCACTGGTGGTAATTGCCTCAAACGGATGCATACTTTTACCAAATTAACCTTTATCAAAACCTTGAGCCATATTAATCTTCTGTTTTGCCTCCATTAGTCTGACTTGGCAAAGTCACTCTGATTTATGGGGGTGTCAGGAGGAAAGCTCGAGACATCAGAGCTGCAAACAGGCTCCTGAATGTCATCATTTCATCCCCACTGTAGGAAAAAAAATGGCCCAGCACGGCAGTCTCTCAAGATTTGATATGGGCCTGTCATTTCAGAGGGCCCCCCATTGTACCTTGTGGATAGTTTGGAAACCCAAGGACACGCACTCTCTTTTGTGCGCTTCTAAAAGCCATTTTGTCCCATTGAGAAACTGAATTGGAGAAGCGTTTCCTTATTTATGGCCGACTGAATGGCGCTACTGGAGTTTGACTTGTCAAGATGAGCCATTATCTTTTTTTCCCCCGTGCCCGTTGCGAAAAAATGCTCTTCAATGTTTCAATCATTGTTGATATTTAATGACACATTCACTTTGAGTGGTTTGAAATGTTGCATCAACACGTCTGAAAGCTGTGAAGTTGAAGTGAACAAAGATGTTTATTTGTGGCTCAAGAGGTTACTTCAAGTGACTTCTAGTTGACTATGTCTTTCATTGCTCTTTCATTGCAAACTGTGTCATGTAAAACTTTGAAGGAGATTTTGCTCCATGATGGACTGCTATAGAAAAAAATAAGGATTATATATCATGTCCCCATTTAGTTGATTTGTAGTTTAAAATGTGGTGTAGCCTATCATTTATCGCCACAATTGAGCTTGTGTATCTATTTAGACTCAGTGGAACACTTGATGATATTCCATTTGGCATTTAAATATGTACTGAAACAGAAGCCAATGGATAGTCAAGAAAGATTTAAACTAACTGTTGAGACAGTTAATTTGAACTACAGATTTATATGTGTACTCGTGTCGTGCTCTCAAAAAGTCACTTCCTAACAGGTTGAGAAAAAGTTAGTCAGAGGGGACTTTTGTGCAAGGGTGACCTCAGAATGAGCAAAGTCTCAGCATTAAACCCGATCTGCGGTTCTGGATGGCGGCGACAATCCTATTTGGTGGGGTATGACTAACACCGGCACATGGCGTTCAGATGAGCCTCTGTGGAGCTGAGCCGAGTCCGCCCAGAGCACCCATCCACAGGGAACAGCGCTGACGTCATGGAGTGCTTCTGCTACTGCTACTGCTGTTACTGCTGCTGTTCCACCAACACAGGCATCCTGTCTCAGTCTCTCCTCAAATCCCTGTTTGTGCTCCTCTGTGGCAGCACAGACACACAGTGATCATTTTTTTGTGATACATGCATATTATGGCACCAGAATTATGAAGATGTTGAGGAGATTCACAGTTACAGCTGTGTCTGTAGATGGAGATTAAGTGTCACATGTAGATCTGATTCATCAGTGCTCTGTGTGTGTGTGTGTGTGTGTGTGTGTGTGTGTGTGTGTGTGTGTGTGTGTGTGTGTGTGTGTGTGTGTGTGTGTGTGTGTAAAATGTGAGCTCGCAAATCAGCAAGCACATTATTGGTTAGCGTGTGCTGTATTTAAATAGCTGACGAAAGCCATGCCTCTTTTCAAGTAATGCAAGTGTACGACGTGTACCATCAGCGCAGATTTCCTGAGTCTGGAGATTATCTGCGTGTATAAGCTGCTCAAGTAAACTGCATCAGCATTCGTTTTTTTATTATTTATTTATTTTTGCTGGATGAAAGCACCGTTTTGTCCGTTTCTGATGTGTAATTGGTTTTTGTCCCCCCCGTGCAAGCTGTAACTTCTTCCAACTCTTGCACAAAAAAAAGGGCCTCAGCGTATGCGTTGGCCTTTACACTGCTGACTAACATCCCACCGCGGTGGTTTTAAGACAAATTTGATTTGTTATAACATTTCACGGTTCATTACGTGTTGAGAAGGGGGCAATTCAGCATTAATTTCATTGGTCGCGCTTGGAAAATCAAAACGCAATTAGTTTCCTTAATGCAAAAAAAAAAAAAAAATACACCTGCTCCTTCTGCGATGCAACACAGCAGCCGCAGTGCATCAGTTAATGTTCCCTTTTGATGAAGCAAGACCTGTTCTGTGTCAAGAGCTGAGTCTGAGCGAGGCGCCATCGACACTGTATCCTCCATAGCCACCCCCACCCTCTCCTTCTCTTCGTATGATTATGTTCCAGACTTGCCCTGTGATCATTAACAACAACTGAACATCTGATCTGCATCCCACAAGTCCCATTAGAAGACGAGTCCCGATGTCATTCGCCCAGCTTTTCCCCTCCTCTTTAGCTGTGACCCGAGAGCGGCGCGTTAACCAGAGGAGTCGAGAGGGGATTCAATTTGCTGAAATGGCTGGCTAATAGTGTTTAATGAGCTGTGTTTCGGCATGATGATGTCTTTGCGCGCCTATTTGTGAAACGTGGTGATCTGACATCATGTGCTTATAACAGTGATGATTATGAGTGTGTGTGTGTGTGTGTGTGTGTGTGTGTGTGTGTGTGTGTGGCTGGGCCTGTGTATATTTTTGTGTGTGTGTGTGTGTGTGTGTGTGTGTGTGTGCGTATCAGGATAGAACATTTAATAGAGGCATGTTATTCCAGGGCTTTCTCAGTGAGGATATCTAAGCCGTCATTGGATTTGCTTAGTGTTTACTTCACTTGAAGAGGTGAGATGCAGAAATTGGTGTGTTTTTATATGAAATTCACAGGTCTGTGAAAATTGCAACCTCTTCTGCTTCTCGAAAGAAAATTTGTCATCAGCTGTGGCTGTGTAAGGCTGAAATATGAGTGGATTTTCAAAAATATAATCTTAAGGCATGTTTTTGTCAGTCTATTTTTGTCTTGAAAGCATGTTGCCTTGAATATTTGAAATGCCATTTTCCATGGGTTCATGGAATTATTCTCAGCTGTTTCACATAGTCTGATAATTCCGTCTTTTGTATTGAACTCGCTGGTATTGAATGCAGGACAATAGATAAAAGAGGACATTTCAAAAAGTAAGATTTCAAAACTGCTTATGAGCTGCCATCACACATTTTCAATCATACATCATCATAAAACCCGTCCATGTGATACTCAGTAAAATGTGATGAGTCCAATGAGGTATTTCCATTGTCTGTGATTCTAGCTGTCTGTGATTTCTGGTCCTTGTGGTGGTTTTCTCTACGGATTGCTGTGGAACACATTGAATTTTTGCTAGGTATAGCCTCCAAATGGTGCCCTGATCATTGCCAGTTTAAGGATGAATAAGATGGGCAGCTCACACACATGTTCACAAAATCACAAAATAGTTCAAGTGTTCATTTTTGCATCTCTGTTTTACTTCTGTTGTTTTTGCAACATATTATTCTATACTTTTATGTAATTTTTGTTTTCGTGTTTCACAAACCTGCACTGTAATTTTGGTAAGCAAAAGCTTTTGTTGATTTCGCTGACTTTCTAAGTCACCGGCAGGCATACATCTGTGTTGCAAAGAGTAATCAGTTGTGCTTTGAAGACAACACACTAGCATGTTAATGCAGGACTTGTCACTGGTGTATTCATGAGTTTCCAGATGCTTCGCAAGCAATTTAGCTCGGCTCCCTAAAACTGACATCATGACAGGCTTAAGTGAATTGAATGAATTCCTCCATCATGTTGCGGTGATGTGAGTGTTTGTCACACAATTAAGCGTACCTCCATATCTAAATGTTACAGGGATGTCTGGGCTCTGGCTGAAATTAATTTTCTGAACCACGCTGAACTTTGGACTTAATAAGCCATTATCAAGTAATCTGCATTATGGTTAAACGCAATAACTATTGCGCACAGTCGAAAAGCCTAATGAGTTTTGCATGACTTATTGTCTGTCATGCAGTCTGTTTCATTTATACGCATACTAAATTGATTTGGAAAATATCATTAAACCTAGTGAACCATCATTCGAGTAATAATGATAAAGCATCAACAATTCTATTAATACCTCCCCAGCTTTTCTTCCCATTCTTCCAATTCTGCCTGAGCTCTTTAAATGTGTCGTTCATCTCTGAGCGGCCCCCTCTGCCAAAGCCTCTAAAAGGCAGAATAATCAGACCTCTGCCTACAGTGCACAGTCCTTGGCCACGCGCATAACTTGATCATTTGCCAGATACGCTGCTTTGTTAATATTTCACATGGCAACTCCTTGAGGCAGACGGGGGTGGGTGGGGAGCAGAGACAGGTGGATAAACCACCACTTCTCACCCTAAAGCTTTGTTTTCTCTTCCCTGGGCTCTGCTTATGGAAATGGCAGCGGGGGGTTTCAAACATTCCCGAAGGGGGGTCGGGGGGGGGTGCTTGTTGGGTTGAGGGATCGGTGCGAAGCGGAGCGATCATGCAGTATTAATGTTTGTGGATGTTTCCAGTTTAATCACAACACATGCCATTTGCCAATGCTTTCTCGCCCAGATCCATTTAAGGAATGAATATTTGATGCTGTGGGCGGATAATGAGGAAATTTACGAATAGTCAGGCCCCTTTGACATGCCCAAGGAAGACGGTTCAATTCAGCGTCTACCCTGAAGAAACACAAGGGTGTCAACATGTGTGTGTGTGTGTGTGTATGTCTGTTTGTGTGTGTGTGTGTGTGTGTGTGTGTGTGTGTGTATCTTTGTCTGCAGTTGATGAAATCACATAGCTAAGCCCGGCGTGACACAGAAGCCTGAAGCTTGGCGATGGCACAGTACCAAAGCAGTGGGCAGATGGTGCTTCAATATTTTTTTTCCCTCTCTCTCTCTCTGCCGTGGTGTTTCAGCGGGAGCACATGTCCAGCTTCGGCGTGGATAATGGCACGCTATTGTTCTGAGGGGTTTCGCCCCGGTAATTCTACCTGATGGATGCTAATGACACCGCGAGACTCCATCAGTGACATCTCGCAGTCATCTGTTCGGATCAAGCCGGCCACTTCGTGCCATTATCGCTCCTCCTGTCATCATTAGCGCTCACATGAAGACGGAGGGCGGACGAGGTCCCATCCAAACACATCAGCAAATTATTCAGCTCCGGCCGCTGCTGCCGTCAGCCCCGGACACGCTGGAAATGGAGCACAGAGTTCACGGCTGGGGATGGATGGAGAGAGACGGGGGGGAGAGGCAGAGGGGAGGAAGGGGAGTGGATGGAGTGAGGGAGAGAGAGGGAAAAAGAGAGAGAGAGAGAGAGAGAGAGAGAGAGAGAGAGAGAGAGAGAGGGGGAGGATAAGGTGGAGGAGTAGAGTGTTCTCCAGTCTTTCTGCATGAGATGCTATTTAAGAAAGGGGGGGGGCGGTATGGGGGAGGTAGAGGGAGAAAAAAAAATCGATGCATCTACCGGGCATGGCCTTTGAGACTGTGGAGCAGAGAGGGAGAGAGAGAGAAGGAGAGAGGGAGCGACAGAGTCAGTGAGGGAACAACAGAGAGATAAAGTAAGCGAGCGGGAGTGTATATGTGTATATGTGGGAGAGATGAATAAGAGGCATGGAGCAGGGACTGTGAGTGTGTATCCATGTGTGTTTGTGTGTGTGTATCTTTGCCTGTGAGTGTGTGTGTGTGTGTGTGTGTGTGTGTGTGTGTGTGTGTGTGTGTGTGTGTGTGTGTGTTTGTTGTAGGCTTCTGCCAGCCTGGCGACGCTTGCTCATGTTTATGGAGATGAGGCGTCGGGTGTCGGTGGGGCCAGGGAAGGAGGAGGCAGGCCACCATGTAAAGCTAGTTTGGGGGTTTTCAGCGTGTGGCGGTGAGATTAGCTCTGCTGAGGGCGACGGCCACAGTGGGACTTGCGCTCCAGTGCGCAGCCACACAGGAGCTGCGCTCAGATGCAGCCGACCTGCTGGGATGCACCTGATCTACGATGCTAATGCTTCCCTTGGAATGGGGTGATGTTAGCACCCACGCACTCTGTGCCCCCCCCACCCCACCCCAAACACACACACACACACACACACACACACAGACACACACACAAACACCACACACCATACCCATCCAACCAGCAGAACTGAACGAGGGAAATGGAAAATGGAAAATCTTTCTGCGTCACGCACACTAAAGTGACTGATGAAAGGTGCCAAGTGTTTAAACAGTGTCTATGTTTGGATTTTCTACTTTCTCCTCCGCTCAAGAGTCTAGAAGTACTTGTCTGGAAATGCGTCCACATTTGTGCCTCCTTCGTTTTGTTTTGTTTTATTTCATTTCGCCTTACGCGCCAGAGGAGGAGGGGTGTGTGTGTGCAGTTAAGTAAACAAATGACCTGCAAAAGAGGTGAAAAATAGCACCGAAAACAAAGCCTAGCGATTACGGCACAGTCAGCATTTAAGCATGCAAAAAGGTCATTCAGATGTAAATGTATTCCATCGTTGTCTTGGCCCCTACATGCATCACTAGATGGTGAAAGACTTGCGACAGTGTGGGTGAAAAGGAAAAAAAAATGGAGGCTTCCTTGCAGGGTGTGAGTGAGAGTGAGGAAAATGTACCATTACGGTTCTAGGTGTACTGTGTCTGAGAGAGTGTGGAGAGAGAGAGAAGAGAGAGGAGAGAGAGAGAGAAGAGAGAGGAGAGAGAGAGAGAGAGAGAAGAGAGAGAGAGAGAGAGAGAGAGAGAGAGAGAGAGAGAGAGAGAGAGAGAGAGAGAGAGAGAGAAAACAATGTAAACAAAAACTGAATCAAAGCCCCTCTTCACCAATGTACTATTCATTCAGCTTACTGTGACAGTGTGACACACTTCATCTCTCCTTTTTACTGAACTTGATTTATTTATTTTTATCGTGCTTCTGCCAGGGTAGTCCCAAGCGGCGGCAGGGCCGATGATCTTTACTGCGCTGACGCTAGATGGAAGGATAGATATTGGGTCCCAAGGGGGGGGTCTGTGCTGCATCTGGTCTTCTGTGACTTCCATCTCTGGTCCGTCCAAACATGCGGGCTGTACGCTAGGCTGCATACTGAAATGGGGGGAAAAAAAACTCTCGAGCACTCTCTCTGAACTCCCACTGAATCGGCGGGGGGGCCCTGGCCTGCCTTTGAGGTTGCACGCCAACCAGATGGACTGGCAGGGCATTCTCTCAGATCTTAAATTACGCAAAACACTTTAGCACACAAGAGCCGTTTCTTTAAAGGAAATGGTATTTGAAAGGGAAAAAATGACATTTTCATCAGTTTCTCTCCATTCCCCCCCCCCTTTTTACCTATGGAATATTGTTGAGTTGCCATCAGCGAGGGATAGATTTCACTCCACCATATCATATTTGATTATTCTGCCACTGTTAAGTAATCAAAAATATATGGACACAAATACATAGTATGGAAATCACAAAGCAAAATCCTAGTGCAATAGCCTCAAAGCATATTGCATTGTATGTATTCAGAAATATGAATATGATTTTGTGGTTCCTCAAAGAAGACCAGTGACTTAAATTAATCAAGATTTTATGACGGTTGCAGGGTGAGTGACTTGGTCAGGGTTTGGCCTCCCTATTCATAGGTTTTATCTGTTTGACCTAGTAGAACTTCAGAAGTATCAAAATCCATCACAATCGCATAATTTTCCCATAACAGTGAGTTCAGCTTGGATTTTGCACAAATATTTGTTGATGTCAAAGTTTAAATGACTAAACGGCTTTGTATCCACTGGTAAATAGAACAATAGTTCTATATTGTGGCAGAGAAGCTTGTGTTTCAAAGAACGGACAATTATCAACCTTGTCATCTTGAACTTTTACTTCTAGAAATGAAATTAGTCCGAAACTTGCTTTTGTACTTTATACTCAGATATCTGCTTCAATGGGACTTGACCAGCGATTCCATGTTTTGTAATTGCAGTATTATTGCCCATTATTGACTTTCAACTCGGCTTGTACAGAGATGCTGTAGCGTTCAAAAACAGTTGCAGCAATGGGCTGAATGTCAGAAGCCAGAAGGGCATTCCAATTTATTGTGTTTCAATTCCATGTAAATAGTAATTATCTGACTATGCTGCCAGGTTTGTTTTGTTTTATTTTCTATTTGTGTGTCGTGCCTTTCTTCAGTAAATGGGAAAATATCTAATATGCACCTGCACTATTGGAATTCTCGACTTATGTAGTTGTATTGGGTTCTCTGTACATTTGGTGACTGATTTGATTCCGACTTGCATTTCGCAGTCGGAGTGTTGTGGAGCTGCCCACATCAGGAACTCAGTCCCGTGGTGGAATTATGGGCTTTCAGAATGTGGCAAATTTAGTAGTAATAGGAAGTGTGCTATTGCCTGTGTCATTCCGCTGGATTGTATTCCACAGGGGCACTGCTGCTTTTTCCACTGCTTTGCTGATACTAAATTAGAGCCCTCAGGCTCATTCCTTTTTCTTTTAATTGAGTGTTAACAAATGTAGATTTTTTAAATTTATTTATTTATTTTGTTTGGACACAATTATGTCTAAATTATATTGAAGCCAATGTGCAGCATGTTTCTCCTTTTGCATTGTTCTGCCTTCTTTGTGTGCCTAACAGAAATGGGGGGAAATGTTTCTCCATAATTTATTGGATGCTGAAGATAAGTTATTTTTGCAGAACCTTGGTTTTGGCTTTGCCTTAAGGCGATTTACTTGGTAAACACCATTACATTGTTCTACTTGGCTTGTTTCATTACCACCCTCTGATATTGCATGATATGTTATCCCCCTCATTTCCACAATTTCAGATAGGAAGTGGTGACTGCTTAATAATGACTACTCAGAGAGAGAGAGAGAGAGAGAGAGAGAGAGAGAGAGAGAGAGAGAGAGAGAGAGAGAGAGAGAGAGAGAACCCTAGCACTATCCCAGCTTATCTTAAATGTATTTAAATGCACAATTATGGTGGACTTATTGTCCAATTATCCAAAGCATAAAATGAAAGGAGTCATTTTGAAAATAATTTACATAGGAAATGACCAGGCTGCTGTGAATCCTCTTATGAAGGGTAGGCAGGTTGGGCTGTGTCCTGAGGCTCTGACTGGAATCCCAAAGTATGCCAGCTCATTGTTGTTTTGCTAATAAGCTGCTGTTGTGTAGACATTCTTTTCAGACGTGTAGTGGGGGGAAAAAATAGAAATTCACAGCCCTAGTTAAATATTTCATTATTTTAGCAATGGAAGAAATAGAGATTGAGGTAAACAGAGTTTGTTTTCACTAAAATGTTTTGCCTGTACTGTATGTGTCATAAATATTGTCTGTTGCAAAACGACTCTATAGGCAGAGATTGTTTCATGTATTTTTATGTACATTATCTGTCTATGGTGAATGTACTGGCTTGACGAGGCTATTGGTCCCCATAGCATCTGCCCATCTCAAGCTCTCTCTCTCTCTCTCTCTCTCACACACACACACACACACACACACACACACACACACACACACACACACACACACACACACACACACACACACACACACACACACAGTCTCTCTCTCTCTGTGTGTGTGTGTGTGTGCAGTCTGAATTTATACTACAAGATCACATTGCTCCTCTTTAATGGCAGACAAGCTTTGCTAATGTCTTTTAATTGTGCGCCACTTCCAAGACTTCCAACTAATCTGTAAAATGTACTATGGGGAATGAGGTGTCATCAGTATGGCGGTCCAAACGCTCATTAGCACTCTCCCATAGAGGAAATGGAGCTTCCATCACAATTAAAACCATAGTATTATTTTCCTTTGAGAAAATGTACTACACGTTTTTCACAAGCTTCTCTTCCAAGTTTTATAGTTCTGTGGATGAGTTGGTAATTAACAGGTTTTCTCCACTGGGGATTGTAGCTCATTAAAGCGTTGTATTCTACAATGGATTTAATAACAAAATAACACGATTGTCCAACCCCCACCATGACCTCGGAAAAAAAGATGGGACATGTGTACTGTAACGCTCAATCTTTACCCAGCTCCACCCACATGCTTTCCAAATGAAGGAAGAAAAACAAAACAAAAGGAGGCGAAACGCATAAAGTTTAGTTTCCATCCATCAGCACTATGGGCTGGGTGCTGACGGTGAGCATCTTGCTGTTAGTGTTGGTTTCCAATAAAGCCAGAGAAGCTGCCCTGACCTCTGTCACCTTGACTTGTGTTAGCACAGCTCTGGCAACCGAGGTGTGTGTGTGTGTGTGTGTGTCTGTGTGTGTGTGTGTGTGTGTGTGTGTGTGTGTGTGTGTGTGTGTGTGTGTGTGTGTGTCTGTGTGTGTGTGTGTGTGTGTGTGTGTGTGTGTGTGTGTGTGTGTGTGTGGTAGGGAGGCCCACCTGTCACTGGCCAATCTGTAATCACTGCCTTATTTACAGTCATTCCCCTCAGTGGGCTGATTGATGGCTGGATTCTCATTAACGCCCAGGCAGCCCAAGGTTCCTCGCCAGGGAGGGACCACACACACACACCCACACACACACACACACACACACACACACACACACACACACACACACCATTCCCACCTCTTATCTCTTACTTTCTTTCCTTTTTATGATGCCGTCCTCTTTCCTTCATGCAGTGTAGCCATCATACAACTTAGCTGGGATTCAGAAGAGTTGTGTGATGATGAAACAGCGCCTGCACTAAGTGTTAAATGGATATTGCTTTGAAGGAGTGAGAGAGAGAGAGAGAGAGAGAGAGAGAGAGAGAGAGAGAGAGAGAGAGAGAGGGAGAGAGGGAGAGAGAGATAGAGAGAGAGAGAGAGACACAGAGAGAGAGAGAGAGAGGTAGACAGAGGGAGGCAATGTGAATGATTTATTAGCGAAACTGGACACTTAATAATTACTTAACACACACACACACACACACACACACACACACACACACACACACACATAGATCACCTTTACAGTATTTCTGTCACGCTGTGGCGCGGGGATGGAAATGACATGTGATTGATGCCAGGAAGCAGGAACCCAGTCCAGGGGGGGAAACAGTGCAAGGTCTTACTCATAAAAACATCCATCAGAGCTTGTGCCCATATGAAACAGTCTTGGGTAGCCGCAGTGTAGTGGTAACTCAACACTCCGCACACGTCACGGCACCACCACCGGAATGAGGTGTTCCTCAGCCCTCTTTTCACTCCTCGGCTTAATGAAGACCGAGCTGAGTGGAGTGGATGGAATAGGCACGAGGCAAACTCCAGCTGAACCGCTACCGGCAGTCTCTTTGTTAGTGGCTCAACCAAAGAGTTCTGCCGCAAAGTATTCAGCTGGCTTAAGTAGAGGGTGTTTGACAAGCGCAATATTTTTGTATGCCTGTTTGGTTTTTTTGGTTGTTAACGTTCACATCAAGAAGCCCAGAGAAGTAAAGGAGCAGAGCCAAAAACATGTTTTTTTTTTACACTTAGAAACAGACGTCACCCCACAACTGCTGATAAACGACTTTGCTGGAGAAACTCAGACTTCTGTAGCATGTTTGGGTTTTTGGTAGACCTTTGATAATGGCTGCAGATGGTCTTTGGTAGTAGAGGCACAGAACATTATCTCAAATGACCATGCAGCCTAAACCAAGGCTTTGTTGAGAATCCTACTGAGAATGCGTTGAAGGCAAGTCAGTCTGGCTAAAAAGAAAAAGTTTTTTTTTCTCCCCCCACCCCACCTCCCATTTTGTTCCCAGCTGTGGTTTTGGGTAATCTTTTTATTTATTCTTGATGTTCAAAAACATTAACCTATTTTCAGTCTGGTTTGGTTTTTGTTGCTGGCTCCAGTACCCAGGCCTGTTTTGCTTCAATGCATTTGCTTGCATTTTGATGAATGTTGTTTTATTTGAAAAAATATGGTGGAAATGGGGACGGATTAACAAATTGGGCTGGGGAAGGGAGTTTAAATCCACTAGAATCTTAGACTGACAGACGGGCTGATTGACAGGGGATGGAGGAATACAAACTGGTTTGAATATTGCCACATTTGTTTGGTTGACCATTCCTTGTTCATGTGTGCCAGTGTCTGTGTATTTTTACCGAGTGACCAAGTAAAGAATATGGAATCTGATTTTCTGAAATGGGACTAAGAAGACATTTTTAAAAAATGGTTCAGAAGATATTGGTGAATGAGGGTTCATTGATCTCTCCTCTTCATTTGGCTGATATTGAAATGAGTTGTGGACCAATGCATGAACTAGACACAAAGACAGTGCAGCTGTTTTCATGCAGGAAAAGTACAGTCAGTTGTTACCATGGTTTTGACTTAGGAGGTCATCCAGTGAGAGGGAGGGTTGACACTCATTTGACACTCACATGTTTCATGATCGATTGCCTTCATTATTTGAGAATGCCATAGTTATCTAACCCTGCCCATACGCTCTTATACTTTATAAATCACTAAAAAATATAACGGTGTGCGGTGGCCACCTCTTTTTATATATGAACTTTAAACTTGCAATCCACCAGCACCTTTTCCAGGTTGGCTGTGCAAAGGGATTTCCTCTATTTTTCAACTCTTATAGGCTACTTTAATCATAGCTAATCTTGTAAGAATGTTGTAGACTATTCTGTAAATATGGGGTTATTGAGTTTTAAGTCGACCTACATTACATTACATTACATTAGCATCACTTTATACAGTTGCTCAAAACTTGAGCGGCTGGATGATTACCAGTAGCACACTGCTGTATCATGAAGAGTGTTTTTGTTTGTTTATTTGTTTTGTTTTGGAAGTGGGTTGTAAGGATGTAGCTATTCATTGTAGCTGCAAATTTGTGCATTTCCTTGATGGCATGGAAATATTTGTTGGAATTTTGAGAGCCCCCGTTTGAATAGGCAAAACCCCAGGGCACTCAAATGTTTTGAATCCATTACATGGGGAAGTATTGATTTAGTGCTTTTCATACTGAATACATCTCATATTAAGCCTAAATTAATATGAAGATATCGCTAGAGATGGATTTCTTGTATTCCCCAAAACGCTTGCGATTATTTATTCATTAGCTGTGTTTCTCTGGAAGCTGCCACCAACAATAAAAGCAATTATAATTAATTTGCAGTCTTAAACACAGCTGTGTGTTGTTATTCAAAGCAGATGCATCATCCACAGCAAACAGTACCATTTTGCTCATTGCATATTGCTTTGAGCCACAATATATATTCGGCACGAAGCTTCAGACAGTTTCCTCGTTGCAAATGACTCTAGAAATGACTCTACTGTGTTTAAAGTGCTCTGTGCAGTGACAGTGTGGCAGAGACCCTTTCTGCATTCTGCTCCTGTGCAGGTGAGGGGGGATCAGTGGGAGGGAGCGCGCCGCTGTAAGTGTGCAAATGAACATTCCTGTTTTAATTAACTCCGAGTTAAAATGCCGTGAAATTGAAAGTGATTATTGCCAAAGTAAATATAGCTAATTAGGATATAAGGACCAGGAGTTAAATATTTGATAACCGTTGTTTATTGACAGCTGCATCAAAGTGAAAGTAAAGATTTTTTTTTTTTTTTTTTTTTTTTGAATGTCAGTGGCAACACCCCTTTTTCAGTTTGCAAAGTAGATGCTTTAACTTTATGGGGGTGATTGTGTGCTTCTGATCAAAGATAATTGTGTTTTTTTCTAAGTATGAATAGCTTTTTCACACAGTGGGATGCTAGCCTAGAGGTAGGTGTTGACCCAGCATTCTATGGCCGACTCCTATTTTATACTCTCTTCCCTCAGCACGCAGTAAAGGTCAGTTCTTAAACTTTCTGAAACGAAACAAAGTTTTGAAGTCCATAAAGGGGTGTCGAGCATTATTAGATTCCACTTTTTTACCGGGCAGAATTGATTAGTGTAGGCAGGCCCTCTCTGAAATGTGGCAAAACCATTGTTTTCATTTTTTGGGGATAAAAAAAAAGAAAAGGGGAAAAAAAAGCAAGAGCAGCCCGGTGGAACGAATGTGGTGCGTGCGAGAGGAAGAGGAAAGGATCTGTCAGCGAGTGATGAATGGGCCTGTCAGATTAAGGACAATTTGATCATGTTCATTGGCTCTGAGTTTAATCTAGCTGATTGCATCAGGCTCCATGGTGCATGTTTGGACATATGTTTTGAAAGGCTTGGGCTCCGGGTGTTATGATTGTGGGCGGGCGCCTACCCTACCCCTGCGAAAGTGTCCTCTGGTAGCCAGGGAGTTTAAACGCGAGCTCCTCTCACTGTGCCACAGAAGTTTCCAGTAGTTTTGATCCATGCAAATTTACCACTCGTGAACAATGGCAGCTAATCGTACAGTTGGACACCTTTTGTAGATTCATTTTTCTTCTCCCAGCCCATTTTCTTGATTGCTGAGACGTTCCCACTTTTTTATGGGTCATGCCGGGGCTGTTAGAGCGTTATTTAACCTGGAACCTTGAGAGTCACAGTCACCAGTGCCAGATAAATCCATCTCTGGTTTCATCTGTTGCCACGGCAGATCCGTAGATAATAAATAGATTTCCACCGCCGTCCAACTCTTGGCTATTCTCCAAGGCAATTAGATCACTCCTTTAAACCATCATTTCTCACTGCTGGATGTTTGAGGGGGCATTTTAATTACAGCTATGTGTTTCTTGGGTGTGGCTGGCTGGTGGGTGTGTGTGTGTGTGTGTGTGTGTGTGTGTGTCCATCAACAGATTCCTAAATTATTGCAGTTAAATAGAAGAAATGTTACAAATGCAGTTTGAAGGGAAAGTTTGGTGGTGCTGAGGTTTATCCAAATCAAATAAATACATAGAATTTTGCTCTCAACAGTACCTTTGTTTTACCCAATTTTAAAGGAAGCACATGTGTCCTTCATGCTGCCTTCAATGTCCTAGGCCCTGTGCTCTATTAAGTTATGTAATCAGCTGTAGGTAGCCTATCTTGGCAACAGTGCCAATAATAAAGGAAAAGACGGCTTTCTAAATGGCTATCAAGCTTGGCCATCCAAAACAAAATTTTTAGTGTCTTGATGTCATCAACAAAGACAGTGAATGCAGCAAGTAGCTACAGTAATTTCCCATGTGTTGGTGTACACCAGTTGGATTGGACTTGGACTTCATGATGTTGTTGTGCTTGCTAGTGCTGTTGATGTTTATATAAGTGGCTTGAGTTGCTTTTTAACTCGACTGAATTCTAATATCTAGGCTTGCGATAAATATACATACAATGTATTAAAAATTCTTGGCTCAGAAAAGGCAGTTTGGCATCTGCACAAACCATGTGAGGCAAATTCTTTTGCATGGTTGAGGCTTTCTCCGAAATATATGTGTGTGTAAAAAGGATGTGGGAGTGTATACAAATGAAATTGATACCAAGCACTCAACAAGCAATCCTCATCAGATTTAATCTATTTGTATTTCAGTATCAGTTAAAAGTTATTTCCCAAGTGTAAGCTACACTGGGTTTAAGTTTTTTGCAAATATATATGTCTAATATGAGAGATGGAAATTATGTAATGACTGCATCTGTATCAACATTACTTTTTTTTATAAGAATTTGATCATTATTTCATGAAATAAATGAAAATAAATGAAGAGTTCAGATGCAAAACCCCCTAACTCCACTTGACCACTTTTTGAGAAAAAGGCCATTTTTTATCAGGCGTTTACAGTGTTTTGATTGTAAACAGATATTTTAGACACGGCGGGGAGCAGGTTTTATTTTATGTTTTTCACAAAAACATTTCATTTACATATTCTAGATTTATACAGGATTCACACAATGTCATTAACTCAGTTTTCACAAAAATGGTGTTTAGGGGGTTTTGCATCTGAACTCTTCAAATATTTGCCTTTCCATGTACAGTATATCATGTATGATCCAAATGTCAATGTATTGACCTCAGTCAATTATCAGGAAATCATGGGGCGTCACAGATTTTAAACACAGATCTTAAAACAGCACAATGCCTTGCAGAATGTTGTCCTGCCTTTTACATGGCTACCTATTTTTCCAACAACGCATTTGT
Organism: Sardinella longiceps; assembly: GCA_027497455.2. Classification (NCBI taxonomy): domain Eukaryota; kingdom Metazoa; phylum Chordata; class Actinopteri; order Clupeiformes; family Clupeidae; genus Sardinella; species Sardinella longiceps. The sequence continues at coordinate 34,032,214 of JAODXP020000016.1, forward strand.
AATGATTTTTAATGAATAAGATAATAACTTACCATGAAAAAGAAGTTAACTTATAAATCAGCAGATTGGTTGTGGCAATGTTCAATTCAACTTTCCAGCAGTCTGTTATACTTAAACTGGGACCGGACTTAATGATTTTTCCAGTTGTTTAAGTTTACACCAAACCTATAGATTTTTTTTGTGGTACGATTGGGAGTTTGTTATGAGCACAATCCTTTGACAACCGATGGTTGTAAGCATTTAATATTTGGCATCATATATAATATGTAATAGACAGGACCAGTAAACATAGAAAGGACCAGTTAAAATTAAACATAGAAAGGACCAGTTAAAATAATATCAAACATGATTGATTCAGAGCTGTTTGACTCAACTGATTAGCTATGTCTCTGACATTCCATTGTATCAATGTTGGCTTCAATAACTGGCACTGTAAGACTGGATTCCTGGCCTTAGCAGCAATCTGTTATCAAGAGATATCAGATAGTAGAACATTGGGTTGTCCCACTGAAGTCAATGTAACATTCTACAGCATTATAAATGTAAGCAATAAATCCCGAGAGGCCGGTGTAAATGCTGGTTTTAGCACGGGTGTTGTTAGGCACGAGGCGCAGCCGAGTGCCGTTAGACATCCGTGCTAAAACCAGCATTTATACCGGACTCGAGGGGTTTATTGCGCTTCTAAAACTGTTACCACTAACCGGCAATTGTTTCATTAACGGAAAACATAACCGCGAGAAATATAGCAAGTTATTCCTTGATACCAATTCCTCCGCCAAAAAACATACTTCCTCTTACTGAATGGTTGCCAAGTAACGCATAAGCGCTGCTCCATTCACTTTCTTATGGCGCAGCAGTTTAGAACGAAATGCGGTTGGAGCCGTGCTAAATGCCTAATTTACAATGGCATCGAACGCGTTTTCAACCAATCACAGTCGAGGACCGGAACTATCAGTTTTAGAAAAGCTGTTTTACAATACCAATACTTTTTACACAGGGCCGGTTCTGGAGGGGTAGCAATGGTAGCAATCGCACCCGGGACCAGTGTGGAGAGGGGCCCCAAAAAATAAAAATAAAATGATATAGAGTTCTCTCTGAACAATGAAACCTCTATATTGGCTGTTTTTGGATGTTTGTAAAAAAATTTATCAATTGTTGCCCTTCTCCCGAACCTTTGCAGGCTTGAGACCTGTGACGAGTTAGTTCAATGACGAAATGCCGGCGCACAAATCTGGTTTTCCGAAACGGAAAGACATTAAACGCAGGTTAGAACATGCAAAACAAGAGGCAGAAAATGCCAAACAAGTATATAGTTTGTGGCTCAGTAGACCAACGACTGAGAAGAGAGCTCTTTTAGATTTCAATGTCATTTCCAGTCGTCAACATATCCCCTTTAGTGATGACCCATTTACCTCACTGCGTTCTGTGGCATTCTTTGAAAAATGACTATGATATTGGCTACTGTGCAGAGAGCATAAGAAGAATAAGGTAAAGGAAATACAGAGAGTTGGAGGACACTGGCCTCTGCCACCCAGACTGACCAGGCTGTAAACTTAATGTTATCACCAAATAAGACTGTTTTGCCAAGTCATTCTGTTCAAATATAAATGCATCCCTCATGAAATATCCTTTTATATAATCAAACTCTTTCCCCTGTACAGCCCTTGAGAAATTGCAAGTGAGCTTGTGATTAATTAAATTAATCCGGAGTGCAATATCAGAGAAACAAGAGAAGTTGGCTTGAAAGTCCAAGTTGACAGGATATATTTGTCCTGAGAGAACAGCTATGACATGTTGAGGAGCCGTTAGCCTCCTGTGCTAAACAGATCCTGTGAGAAATAACTGTCTGCTCAAATGGACCGCACGTTTGTTCACCGTGGAAGAAGAATGAAAGCCCAGTAACATGGCATTGTCTCTTTTATCTTAAAATGGGCCTGATTGCGTCTGGAACTGTGAAAGCATTTTCTTTGCACGCTCCTATTTAGTGCTGGTAAATGCACAGGACTGATCTCTTGCATAGCAATATTTTTCTTCTTCTTTCATTTCCCGCTTTGACTCCTGAATAGAAGGAATGGCTTCTCTTGAATTTACATTACTTTGAAAATGCTCCCTGGCTTTTTGCTGAACACAAAATGCTGGAGAAAGCTAACATAAATGTTTCTAAGGTTCTCCTTTAAGCATAATTATAGTGCAGCTGTAAACTGGCCATTACCCTGCCTTTGATGGCGACGCTTGTTTGTGTGTGTGTGTGTGTGTGTGTGTGTGTGTGTGTGTGTGTGTGTGTGTGTGTGTATGTGTGCTTGCGTTGTCTGAATGTGTCCCCTACTTTGAGCATAGTGCAATTAGCGAAATGCTCCCCACTTACAGCAGCCCACTCTGGCTTAGGTCTCTCTCTCTCTCTCTCTCTCTCTCTCTCTCTCTCTCTCTCTCTCTCTCTCTCTCTCTCTCTGTGTCATCAGGCTTATTTTTTTTCCCTCCACTGCTTTTCCTTATGATTTCAGATAATAGAGCTGTGCAGAAATGGGCTTTGAGAAAGCGCTGCCACCAGAGAAAGAGAGAGGGATAGAGAGGGAGAGGCAGCCTTTCACAAGATCTCAGATCACATCCATCAGACTCTGAAATCTGCAAACTCGTGACTAAGTTTAATGAAATACAGCTTGGTTACTGCCATATTTCATTAGCGGGCCCTAAAGCACTCAGGTCACTTTATAATGGCCAATCTGAATTGACAGGAGTGGATAAAATATTCATTGTAGGGGTAAGGGAGTATTGCCTTGGCCCCTATTCCGTTTTAGCTCTTTGCCAAATTCTCTCTCCCTCTTTTTCCCATGTGCCAGTTTTTTAAGTGGCATGTTTGTTCAGCCAAGGCAAAAATGCACAAGAGACATTTAGGCCTGAGTAGCTGATTATCTTCAAATATCCAGCAAAAATTGAGATTATGGAACTTCAGATGTGCGGTAAATGTAATTTGTTTCTGGGCATAATGTTTATGCCTCTTCTGGTATATTCAGGTTTTGTCATGTTTATTTTATTTATTTATTTATTTTTTTTAAAAACTAGATCGTCTTGTGAGGGACATAAATTTGTCCTTTCATTTTTGTCCAACTAATTAAAGTCCTCTTCTGAGATTCTTTGTGGGAATAATTGCATTTGTGCAATAGTCAGCTCATGAGTACTCCATGTCTGTAAACAGATTGTTCTGATCAAGTATATGGTCAGACTCTTTCAAGATTGTTGCTGATAGCTGACTTGACCAACCCACAGAAAGTCTGCTCAACCTGGCACTGAATGCCCTTTAATTGTAATATGCAGCACATTGAACTTAGAGGAACAATATATCAAGAAAATAGTGACTGGAATGAATAGAATCATGGAACAGGCATAGAAGCCAAGTAAGAAAAAGTTTGTTGCTAATGAAGTGTCAACAGCTAATACAGGGTTCAGATTCTACACCCACTCAAAAATCTAAGTCCAATTTGGGCAGCTTTAACCAACAAAATCAATGCAGTAGCCACACAAGTATGGCTCCTTATCACAGGGGCTTAAGCTAACAGAAAAATAACAGCAAAAAGAAGGGAAAAAATGCTATTCCAAATAGTTTCCACTACTTTTTGAAGTTTTTGCCAAACACACATCAAACACACAATGTGGTTTAGAGCTGCTTTTTAAAAAAAAAAAAAAAAAAAAAAAAGACTGAAGAAGTTCACCTTCACAAACAAACGTGGGCTCTTCACTCAACATTTTTCATACATTCAAAGGAATTCTTAATCAGCTGCTCAGCGTGCGTTTCCTGGAACTCCTACGTTCCCCTCCAAACCATGGGCGCATAAGTAGGCAAAGTGCAACTTGTCATCGTACATCCCTGCAGCATGCAGAATTCAGTGTGTAGTTATGCATGCCCTGTTTGTGTCCCACACTGTGGTTTTGAACGTAAGCAACAACAACCTGGTGCCTAAAATGGAAGGCAACACGTATACTGTACATTTGCTCCATACACCGTCTTGCCTGTTTTTATTAACCCGATGATTAGATATTGATGTTCATATTTGCCACCACCTTCCGTGTTAAAGGTATCCATTGGGCACTCTTGTCCAGCTTTATTTCACACATAGAATGCATTTTACAGATGGCTTTTATATTGGCTGCAGTTTTGGTGACCTGCGACTATTATATTTTAGCCTCTGTCAGGCCGCTTCCTCCACCCACTTTTATAGATCTAAAAGGAGAAGTGTTATTACTTGGTTTGATTTAAGCTCCTCGGTTTACTGTCCTGGCCTCTCATTCTGTCTCTGTGTTCCTCTGCCTCTTTCCAGTACACACTATATATTTTGATGATGAGTGACTTCTCAGTGTAACACAGTGAGATTTACTTAACCGCCATGCCAGTCAACATCAGATCCCTCTATTGCATTGATCCTTTTTAAAGTAGCCAGGGGCAGGGGGATGATTAAATCATCTTCATATGAATTTAACGAGGCCTTGATAGGCACTTAATTAAGCTAACTCTGAAACCTTTTAGCTCATATTTGGATTTCAAATTTGTTTAATCAAATCTCAAAACTGGGGAATACAACTGGTAATTTGTTGTTGCTGCACAAATGATCAGGCACAGAAAACTTAAGTGTTATGTAATGCCCTGTTCCTTGTGTTTCCACTGATACAGATTAGCCAAGTTAGGACACATACTGTATCTTGCTATCTGCATTACTAATTGTTGTCATTTATGTTACTCTACAACAGTTCACATCTCTACAAAATTGGACTTCAAGGCAATGGAGGGAGGAGGGTGGAGGGTGGCTTCACATGTGTTTTTAGATTAATGTCTTATGATCGTGAGGTTCCACTTGCCAATAATAGCATTGGTCCTTGTTAGGAGAGATTTACCATGACAGGACACTCTTGACACCCTTGGGTCAAATGGCTACATGGTTAATGCATATATCGGCATTCATCACAGGCGTGTCTCTTGCTGGTTTTGCCATTAGCACACGTTCACATGGCAACGCCACGTTTCTCATAACAGCCAGATAGATCTACTCTCACTCACACATTTGTCCATTGCCACATCTTTTTTTCCCATAGACTCTCAAACACAAGCCCCTTCAGATTTCACAGACTAGGGCAATATGCCCACAAATCATCCTCTGCTGTTGGGTGTGAAAAGAAACAAAGGTTATAGTAGATGTTTTTTTTACACATGACATGTTCAATAAGTCTTGGAAATTCATGTATTGTTGCATTTTATACACCTTAAAGGAATCAGTAGAAAGAAGCTTTGCACTGCATATAAAGTTAAAATATTCTAGGCTAATGTAGATATTGCTGTCTTACATACTCAAGTTCTTAGTGTATTGAATGCACCAAGCATGAATACTTAATTCCGATCAAATTCTATTCAAGAGCTTCTGAGGAGAAATAGATACAAGAACACCAGACTATTTGACTGGATATTGAATGCTGATACTCCCATGATTGCATTGATGTCTTCCCTTTTCTGCTACTTGTGCTTGTCAGGAAAAGCAATAGTCTGGGTATTTTCACAAAACAACCCATTAATATACAGGCTCAGTTTCTTTTTCCTCATTTTTGCTTTTGATAACTTTGCTTATTAACTTTTGTCTAGAGTAGGCATTCATGTCAAGACATTTGGAGAGGAACAAAGAAAGACACAAGAGGCATAGTAATAACCCAAGAAAAAGAAACTAGAAAAACTTTCTCTGAAATAAATCTGGTTTCCATTATCAACCATGCTAATGGCCTGATAGTCTGTAGATAGTCTCTATGTTCTTATTGTAGTTTCACTATAAGTATGATGACTAACCCAGCACATATTTATCTTTCATGCCTCTACAAAATAGGTGACGGTAGCTTCAAACATGCTCCAAACTCTCCGTTTGACGATCCAGTCTTAAGCACTGTCTAATGAATTAACAATGAGAACACATAATGACTCCAGCTGGCGTTGAAGGACCCATTGTTGAAGGACACTTCTCCTGAGTGATCAGGGCCACATATTTCAGAGCTGTCCAGGGCGTGATGGCAGTTTGTCAGGACGTTCAGTTTGCTGCCTAGTAATTGTGGCAACCTCCGCTGAATGATTTATGATAGGCTGCAGCATAAGTTCATCAAGGGCTGCTAATGAGAGCTTTTTCTGCTTTAGCAAGAAACCAGTGTTCATGAGGTAAACAGTTTTACTGCCACTGCAGTTTTGGATTAGTGAAAGGCTTTATTTTGGACTTGCCAGATTTTGCTTCATAGACATGTTTATTTCTGTCTTCACACTGGATGTGTATAAATATGTAGTGTGAATAGTGTAGTGTACAAATAACAGCGTTTGAAATAAACAGTGCTACTAACATTTTTCTTTTTTTTTAACAATTAATTGTTACTGTTTCCATTATTACAACACCGTTTCTGTTACCGTCAATGAAATGCTTTATTTCACAATAGCCTAATTATTAACCTATGTGCCAGACACGTTTGCATATATCAGACACATTCGTTTCTGCTGCATTACTTGCTGAGTTCTTCCTAATCCCAATGAATTCCAGGTGATTTTATAAAAATACAACGTGTGGGAAAGGTACATATTTTTGCTAATTCCTGCACCAGGGGACTAAGTCCTTCTACCCATTCTTGAAACCATGCAATTGCTGGTGTGGGTAGCAATTTGAGGCTGATGCTTTTTACTGCTGCTATCACTCAAGCTTCACTTCTGTCCCCAGATCTGGTGTTTGTTCTCCAGAGTATAGTTTGATTAGTTAGTTGGCAGTGGGAAATTTCATTGCAACCAACATATTTGCTAACTATGCTTTTGGGAAACTGACCCCAGTTTGAGAAGGACACACTGTATATTTAGCAGCCCAAATCTTTGGTCATGATGCAGACACATGGTTCCTGGGACCGCAGTGCTGGTTGGGCACGTATGGGGGCTTTACGGCAGAAATAGGATGATACGAGATGACTGCTGCACACACACACGGAAAACACCCAAATGGAAAATGGTCCAACTGCATTGAAGTGTCACACAAAGCCGATGGAGATGTGTCCTTGAATGGGCATCAGAGAAGACAAGGATGAATAATGAAATCTGGTGACACAACTTGTTTATTTACTTGTTTTTCCTCCAAGCAAAGCCCATTCCCTTGGCCATTTTCCCCCCTGTTTCCTTTATATTGCCTTAGTGCAATCCGGCTTTGACAACCCCTCGGATGTATCCTACAAGACCTCAATTTTGTTCAAATGTTTATATATATATTTTTTCCCTTTGTGTGTGTTTATGTGGAAAAATCCTATTCAGTCCGTCCTCTTTAGAATGTTTTCACAGATGCGGCGGTATGCTTTCACAGGTGTGTGTGTGATGATAAAATTGTGTGAGGGTTTTTTCGAAGGATAAGTGCTCCTTTACATCGTCGTCATCTGCAGATATTAACAGCCCTCTGTAAATTACCATGCTCTTTTTGAGAGAGAGAGCGAGAAAGTCGCTTCTGCCCACAGACCAACGCATTATTGGGCCACACAGAGCAGTTTTGGTGTGTGCGTGTGAGTGGTGGTTTGTCAATCAGTCTGTAATTACATGACATGCAGCAGCCTCAGACTTGTGTGTGAAGGAAATGTACCGTTTACATAATATCTGACATTTAAATGCAGCAGAAGGCCGCATCTCTGAAGGATTGATTGGATGTGCAAAGCAAGGACTCTAGAGAGTCTTTGGGCTACAAAATATAAAACAACTTGGCCTACAGCTGGAAAGCGTTTAGACGATACAAATGCAACCTACAGCTGGAGAGCGTTAAGACGATACAAATACAAATGCAGCTTTGTATATTTCTGTAGAGTTAAATACAGCTTATTAAGTCATAATCAAGGTGGCGTCTGATGTCAGATGCATTAACGCTGCAGTGAATGTAAATGAGCGCATAGATGGAAGTGCGGTCCTTCTCCATCCGCATCCTACTCTACTTTCTCAAACTGCCACTCAAGCAAACGGGCAGCACTGATTAGATTTGAAATGCTAAACATCCTCCAAGTGCTGAACTGATGAGTTAGTCAGCACCATGCTTCAGATTTTTTTGTGGTGGGTGTGTGTTTGTGTGCGCGTGTGTGTGTGTGTGTGCGTGTATGTGTGGTGGTGGTGTGTGGTGTTTTGAAGGGTGCGATTTACTGAATCAGAATCACTCCTCCAGAATGCCCAAAAAATGTCTCTCTGCCTGCTCCAATTAGAATGCGGCTCCTAATTAATTACCACTCCCAAATTAGCCACGGAGCGTGAGTGTTTCATTAAAGCAGACGAGACGAGATAAACCCCCTGCCCGTTTGATTCCAGCACTCATCAAGAGGGGACCTGCTTGTTTGGATGGGAGTCGGGAGTTTAGAAAAGCGAAGTCGACACCGGCCAGTTGTTTATCAGAGACGGTGGCGGCAGTGGCGGGCCGACCCCGGGAAGCAGGGCGGAGATGAAGCGGCAGGTAATCCGTGAGACACGGGGCCGTGAGTAAATGAGAAGGATGCCCTCCACGTATTAGGGTGATGAACCCATAAATCAGAGGTAATGGGGCAGATTGTAAGGCAGTCTAAATGCCACGGACCTATGGGCCCGCAGAGGCTCGGCTAATGTGCAGCCAATTAAGCGCCTTCACTTTGCATCTCATCCACCTGCTTTGAGGTGCCGCCGCCGCTGCCTTTGGTCTCCACAGGTACCGTAGGAAAGCCCCAACTGGACCGGTGGCCAGCCAAAAGCAAAACAAAGCACACACAAAAAACAGTTAACCACTGTTTGATAGAATTTGAGGAGAGTAAAATATTCAAAGAGATTTAATTTCGTGACATCCAGGTTTAGAGTCAACACAGACTGCTCCTGTCTGGTGTATTCAGTGATGGACTTCAGAGAGTTAGGGGGCCAGTTTTGGTAACTATTAATACAACAAAAACTCCTGATGAAACTAAAGGGTAATGTTCAAATGGGAAGAGACCTGATATGTAGTGATGAAAGACCACGCAGTTGTAATGAAATACAGGCTAAATTACCTGTGTTCTTGTATTGTAATATTGTCTTTAAATAGCCTATGGGGCAAATTGGTCTTATGTCTGTCTGAATGAACTCTTACCTTCAGGCATGGCTAGGACACATGTAATTACCCCCACGAGTAATTGTGTTGTCATGGCGGTGGTAGTTCATGAAGCATTTCACATGCAGGTTAGGTACTAAACAGCGTAGTTGAACAGCATGTTGGTATTCCAATTATTGGTAACTATTTAGTTACAACCAAAAAATACCATCTATCTGGTAAGACTGGTAGGGTATGTGGTGTAGTGTGATCAGCTCTCAAAATGAAGTGTGTGTATAAATTCCCATCCCATATCTACAGATAGTTGGCGCTAAAGCGGAATCTGCATAAGCATGAAAGCATTGAGCATGCAGTAGGCCTACACTATAAAGCATGGCGTCTCTCAAAGAGGAAGAAAGAAAAGTGTAATACGCACTCTTACCCATTTTCCTCACATGGGCTAAAACGCCGCTAAATGACCCACTAGGACTGAATAATTCAAGCCCTCCACTCAACCCTCAGCCCCAAGTTCGCTGGCATTTAGTGCCTCCCTCCTTTTGAATGCAGCTGCTGCTGGCTGTTATTGTGAAGTGTATATGTCTGTAAATACCACGCTTTGGCCCCAGCTCTTTGGGCAGATTTGTTGGTCGGCTCCAGCACCCGCCGGGAAACATGTCTACTTCCCCTCACGGAGCTCAGGCGAGGTGGGCGGTGCCCCAGAGGAAACACTTCAGATCGGCAGCCCTAGCCTCCCAGGTGTGTGTGTGTGTGTGTGTGTGTGTGTGTGTGTGTGTGTGTGTGTGTGTGTGTGTGTGTGTGTGTGTGTGTGTGTGTGTGTGTGTGTGTGTGTGTGTGTGTGTTTGGACGAGGAAACGTTCTAATGGAGACAGGCGGCGTGCAAAGGTTAATCCTCTCAGACAAGGAGCCCGGGCAGCAGTAGTGCCAGTGCGCCGTGCCTCTCGCTTCATCCGCAAAAGCTTCTGTGACCTGGGGCAGAGCCATCTCTCCAAGGCTCTCTCCTGTTTTTGGGCGCTTATTTATTTATTTATTTATTATTTAACTGGCGGATATAGAAATCCCTAAGGCAAATAGCTATGTGAAGTGCCTCACGGTGATAGCAACACATTGTCACGAGCTGTTTCATTCCCTCTGTGCAAAAGTGTATTTCATGGAAGGCTTAGGTTATGTTTGTCATTGGATATTATGGTGATTTGGAGACACAAAGACATCCCATAATACAAAAGGTCAATATGGGAACTGTATAGTGTGGAAGTTTCTTATAGTTTTAGAGTCAGAATACAAAGTAATTACAGAGTCATTTTTATTTGTGATATCATGGGCCATGGCTATTGTGTACTGGGGCTCTCCGTTTGTAATGCCATGGGTCTATTTGTGTACAAGAGGCTCTCGGTATTTATGAATGTGTGGGTACACGGATGTGAATTGCACTGATCTCCACACTGACGAGGCCTCATTGCCTTCCATGAATGGGGCAGACTAGCATGCATATTTATGGTGTGCTGCTGCCTTGACACATGCTAGAATTATCTGTTTAACACCCTGGCTCTGCTCACGAAGGCAGCCTTGCCTGTAAACGCCTAGCATCCCCCTTACTCCCCCAACCCCAACCCCCCGTTAATGTGCTTTGCCCGGTGTTGTGTGCTGCATTGCTGTTTCCAAACGGAGGGAGCAAAAGCGCCTTCTCCAGCTGCAGGGATGAGAGAAATGGCAGTGGAATGGCAACCCATCTATTGGATGGTGCTCGGCAGAGGGGGGGGTGGGGGGCACAGAGCAACAGCTATGTTCTCCACATAAATCTCTCCCAATAACTCCTTGCATTGATGTCAGCAATTTACATTAACTGGATCGGTGCTTGACCACCAGTTTAATAAATTTGAACTAATTGGAGCGACAGATTGATTTGTGACACTGCACTTGTGTGTATAAAATATTAATAGCCATCAATTCCAGAGGAACAGGCTGGGACTTTAAAGGGCAACCCTTACCCAGTCGTTTACTTGATTAATAATGGCCTCTTCCAGAGCTCCGTCATTGGGGGAATTAGCTCGCTGTTGTGATGTTTTCAGGACACGGTTAGAGCCAGCAGAGTGAGAGATGCACTTGAAAATCCAACTCTTCTCTAAATCCTCTCTTTTTTAAAAACTCTTTCACTCTCTTAAATCTTTTTTTTTTTTTTTTTTGCTTTTATGTATCCATTATTTATTTATTCAATGATTTGGTTAAAGGAAAAAGGGTGAAAGGGTGGAATTGAAACGGCATACCAAATAGTAGTAGCTAGTAAGCACAACAGCCAGTATACAATCATCAGACCATATTTAGCTTTTTTGTACTGTAGATGTATGCATTCAGAGCTGCACCAGGGTTTCTAATGAAAATGAATAGTGGTCCAAATCTCACAGATCAGCCTCATTAGTTGTGAGTGGCACAAAATGCACCTTATTAGAATGTGCATTAGGCCACTCAAAAACAAAGGCTGTTTCTTTATATATTTTAATATTGAATAGCGTCGAGCTTTAATAAGGCTATTCCATAGAATATCAATTCAATGCCGCTGTATGCAAAGAGTGCTTAGCATAACAATAATATTATTTGTATGTGAGAAAAAGAAAGATCTCTTACATATCCCCCCCATCTCTCTCTCTCTCTCTCTCACACTCTCTCACACACACACACACACACACACACACACACACACACACACACACACACACACACACACATACACTCTCTCTCTCTCTCTCTCTCTCTACCGCTACCCATCTCTCATCCTTCTGAAAACCCATCAGTGTGTTGAATGAACACGCTGTTAAAATGGCCCACTTGTGCTCAGTGCTGTAGGTATCTACTTCAGCAGATCGCAAAAGCTCTGAATGTGACACATTAGAGTTGCTGGTGGTGACTTTACCACTGCATTCGTGTGACACATCCTATACCTCAGAAGAGACCTCTCTCTGTCAAAGCCTCCCTACACGTGAGCTCATTTTAGCCCATCATAAATCTCCAGGTCTCCCCGACTCAGGTCTTTCTGGCTAAGTGTATTTCATTTGTCAAATATTAAAATGAATTTAGGGTCATGAAGGCAAACCACAAGGTCCTGCCTCTCTCTTGCATCATGTTGAGAGTGGGATGCAATCTGTTAAATACATTAAAACCCCAATCTAGGCACCAAAGTGGAAATAAATCATTCTGCCAGCTCTGCTTAAGGAGGGACTGATTATTCTAGCGCGCGACTCGGAGCGGGGACATTATTTAAAGGCGCACTCTGGGGGAAGCAGTCGGCACTGTTCCTGTTGATAAATACATACTTATTTCACAGAACATTTGTGCATTACGCAGTATCAGCCATCAATTATGTTGATAAAACCAGCTCCCTGTAAGTTGATTAAGTTTGAACACACACACATACACATGTGGGAAGGCATGAAAATCATGTTGCGTTTATGCAGTTTGTAAGTAATGCTCTGTGTCGCTCGCTTTGCAGGTTACACGCTGTGTGTGCTGTTTATTTATTTATATGCTGGTTCTCTGCACTGGCCAAAAAAACAAAAACAAAGTGATTGCACAGCAATATGTTAATGCGATTGAGATGGACAACTATCCAAGCGCAGCTGGCAGGCCTAACAAAAAATAGCCACTCAAAGCCTACGCCTCGGTGCTTGACCAAATTATGTTTACTTTCTACATATTAAAGTCGTCAAAAATATATATTTTAAGAATAGCCCACAGAGAGAGAGGGAGAGAGAGAGAGAGAGAGAGCATTTGACATTCCAATGGTGGTGTGAAATGGTAATGAGTGATCATAGAGTGAAGAATCTCTTGACCTGGCAGAAAGCTAATAGACCTAGGCCTACTTCATACTCAATGTGTCATCAGTATCTTAATCATATGCAGACTTCAGTGAGTCCTTGATTATATATATTTTTTATCTCTATTTTCTCCAGGAAGTCACTTGAAATAAAAATCTTTTTTATTATTATTTTCTACTTCTCTGAGATTCGGCCAAGAAAACCATAGCATTTCAGGAATGATGAATTGCAAAGTATGGAAGCACATTTAACTAATGGGCTTTGGCAAAAATATCAAATGCATTTGCACAGAAATATGAAATGCTTCCGTTCCTACTACAAAATATAGCCTGTTTATATTTCCAGGGTGGTCAAAGAAAAAAAATGTGCTTTGAAGAACTTCAAGTAGCCATGGTTTTTATTGATGTTGTTAGTCATTGGAAATGTTTCATTATCATAACATCGCAGCACATTGAGTGTGTCTGCCTCTGGACGCACTTCAACGCTTCTCATGTTCTTAATCTCATCCCTCATTTTGCCGTCCTCCTCCCTCCCATTCTGTCGGTGTTTCTAAATATGGTTGTGTGAGGTAGGACAGCTGAGGTGCTGAGAGGGAGGAAGGCAAAGGGAGAGAGAGAGAGATGGAGAGAGAGACAAAGAGAGATAGGTGGAGAGAGAGTGTGATGGGGAAGAGAGTGATGTGATTGAGAGTGGATACGTGGAGTTAAAATTTGATTCACCGAACAAGGAGAATGACTTTGAGCCACCCTGCTCGGATGAGAAAGAAGAGGCGTGTTTTTGTTTTGATTATTCATTTCTTTTAACTTGTTGCAGCGAGGCCCCAGGCTATTTTGAATTAGCTCTCCCCGAGTTTCCTAATTCAATCTGTCACTTCTGCCCCAGAGAGGTTGTTCCGAGCTGTATAGTTGGCACACCCTGTGATTAGATGAAGGGGAGAAAGTAACCGAGGAAACTATTTCCACCCTGAGTATCGTAATTTGGTCCTTAACATCACCAGCGAGCAAGGTAAGAAAAACACCATCAGTGAGCTTAAGCATCAGTCAATGGCGTAAACAAAGCCGCAAACTTGCAACAAACTCTTTTTTTTTGTGATTACATCCACCACTGATAAGATTTGAAAGTAGGATTTAGCACCCAGGCGTGGTCGTACTGTAGGGGGGCTTTTTATGGAAATTTTTGGGGGAAATAATTAAGAGGGGAGTTTCAGTGGCCGGCTCATAAATAATGCAGATTCCGCTTTATGTGTCCCTGACAAGCAGTGCTGACATGGCGGAATCCAGAGCCTGGGAACGGCTGAGCTTTCTCCCCGGTCATCAGGTGTTCTCCTCAGAGTGCTATAAATTGACAGGAGCGGAACGACGGCGCAGAATAAATGTGGTGGCGCGCGTGAGGAACGGTCGCTTTTAATAACGGCCCTAATGCGAGACGCTGCCACTTGCTGCACGGCGGCGTGCAGTGGATTGAGAGGGAAAGGTCCGCCGACGCGTTTGCATGTGACAAAACGAGGCCCCCCCCTCTCGCTCCCCTTTCCCATAGCAACGTGGGGTCGATCTTGCCAAAAGCAAAACTTTTCATCACAAGCACGAACCTCAAACTCTCCTCTGTATCCTTTGAAAATCTCCGTATCTATTACATTCTTCACGTCCTCCTGGGCCTCCCCTTATTCCTCGATGATGTCCTGATGCAGAAATCATCTCTCATTTGATGCTCCACCAGCAAGGCCAGATTTGCTGCTGTCTGTCTGTCTGTCTGTCTGCTTTTCCAGGAGTGCAGAAGCTGAAATGACTGCAAATGTGTTGCCCTTCATATTTGGCTCATATGTCACTGAAAGCTTTTTCCGTCCACAGACTTCAAACACAGAGAGAGAGCCATGGCATTGAGGCTATACCACTCACCACTGCAGCCTCAGTAATGCTGTACAGCATTAGGCTGAGAATCTAGAATGTAAATAAGGCCAGGTTCAAAGAGAGTTTTAACATTATAGATGCACATTGCTTTTTGTGCACGGTGTTGCCTTTGTTTAAGGTCTCACCTGCCCAAGATGAATGCTGTCGAGCAGGTGGACTCTGTGATGTTTGCTTTCTGCCTTTTTTGACAGTGTCTGGAGCCGCCGTAGATTCTAAACCTCTAACCATGCACATGAGAGCTCGAGCAATGTGTAATTTCTTCCCCAGAGAGCATCATGGGATCTTAAGTGTTGCTTCGCCCCGAGGGCTCGTGACGGATGAGGTGTGATGTCTGCGGCCCCCGATCTCCAGGAGTGTGTCCCCTTTGATATCCACTGACTCTGGGGCGTGCATAAGCACTTTGTGGAACGGCGTCAAGGTCACTCCCACTCTGTCGGGCCCCATGCTTATGAATATGATGATGAGTGGAAATCCTTTAACTGGGAGAGAAATAACATTAAAAAAAAGAAAAAGAATTTTGTGGTGTTAAGAGGGAATAATGCAGGCAAGACAGGTTGCTCCTTTTTGTGTGTGTGTGTGTGTGTGTGTGTGTGTGTGTGTGTGTGTGTGGTGGGGCAGCCTCCATCATTATCCATTTCATTCCACTTCTCTCTGATCACGACGCGCCATGAAAACGAGCTCTCACAGCTCAGAGTGTCTCGCAGCGCGTGGATGGAAATTAATGGTTTGGTGCTTCACTGACAGACAGTTTTGATTATCTTTTTTTAACAAGCTGTTCACTGTCAAAAGCTCTTGATCTAATCTAACACATCATGACTTATTAAGGAGTGCATAATTGTCAGGACATGATGAGAGTTTTGCTTTGCCTTTGACTCCCGGCATTTTCTACGACCTCTCTGATCAGCAGGTGGGATTCCGTCACTGATTCGGTTGAGGTTGTGTGTATTTACTGTATGTACACGCACACACATATGTATGGACCATATGTTGGAATTGTGCGCAGTGTGCCACTATACTTTTCCCTTGATGGAAATGAAATGACATGTCTAGAATTAGACTTACCAGAAAGTTTGTACAGAAAAGAAAAGAAAAGAAACCATGCAGAAGCATTCATGTTCCATTTTTCAATTATTTCTTTTAGATGATGAACCTGGATGGGGGGCGTCTAAACTGTTTCATTGTGCGTGTGTCAGTCGCAGAATATAAGCTGCTTGTTAGCCTTTCTGCTTACATGCTGGGATGCTTTTAGAGCCCTCTTCAACTCCAGAAGTAACTGCACTTAGGCCACCCCAGCGGCATGAATTTCCTCTAGAGTATAATTTAAAAAGTCCCCTTTATCTATGTCGGGGCAGCGTGCAGCGCTGTGTGGTTTATGAAGCAGACGAACGCCTTTGTTATGATGGTGCGGCATTGCTTGCTAGTCTTTATGGTCCATAAAACACAGCACAAGGTTACCTTAGTCTTCACCTGCCGCATGTTCGAAACAATTAACCTGTCGCACCGGTTGCCCCAATCCTCGTTGTGGGGGCCTAATTTACTGCAATTCATTTGCTGGTGGAGTGGAACTCGGGGGTGGAAAGGAGGCCCACAAAATGGTTTCCGCTTCTCCTTCCCTAACTGTCACAACTCCATCATCATGTACCCAATTTAAAGGCCATGTTCCACAGGGGGATGCCTCCCCTCTGTACCTGTCACCATGTTGTTCAAGTGGAAACAGGTGTCTCATTCGATGTGGCCCATTCCCGGGGCTTCACCAAATATATATTTATTTATTTCATTCTATTCTCCTGATGGCTTCTCGTTGCAAATTGAGTTGTTCTGTTTCTCGGCAAGCTTTCTCCAAGTGCTTGACAGGTCTCCCCGGCCCCAGTGAGATCCCTCCGACTCGGGGAATGGAGTGAGAGAGTGCTGTGTGAGAGTGACAGTGCCTGTCTCTGAGTCGCTCTCCATTAGGAGTTCTTTGCAGGGATTGAGTGAGTCGCCTCAAGAAATTGACAATTTTGCATGTAAGTTTGATTTGTTTTGAATTGGAGTGTGTGTGTGTTCTTTTTTAAAGGGAAACCCTTTGAACAAATTAAGTATGAATTTCTATTACTTTTATTATTATGAGTATTGTATTATTTTTGAAACATTCTACATGAATTCATGTAGTTTATAGTCCACATAAAAATATTTATCAAAATAATCAAGACTTGTTTAAGTATACTACTCAGAATTGAGTTGCACACATATACTTGAGTTGTATACTTTTTTATGGGGCTTAGGATTGCATTTTCTTGTTTTCTAAAGAGAGCTTAATGTCTCTTTTTGTATATACACTGTAATTGGCTCATTCAATAATTCCTCACTCTCCACCTCAAGCTAGTGTGTGGTGAGCGTTCTGGCGCATAATGGCTGCCGTCATCTCCAGGTGGTGATACATTGGTCCTGGTCAGATGAGGTCCCCACTGCAAGCGCTCTGGGTATCTAGATAAGCGCTATAGCAATCAAATGTGTTGTTGTTGTTGTTGTTATTTATTTGTTCATGATTTTCTTAGTTTTTTCCTTCAGTTAGGCCATCACTCTTACAGTACCTTACCAATCAAATTATCAGCATTTTCCTGTTAACATTGAAGCAGATTCAAATCTTTACTACTACTTTTTGCATAAGTTATCAAAATGTTTCCATCTACTAATTGGCTGTCTATGATAACTGCAGAAATGTTCCTGTCAGCAGTACAGAGAACACACAATACAAAACTGATTTGTCCATATTTTGACACGTTCAGAATCCTGGATTGGGTGGCCTAGTTATCAAATGTCTTCACTGGCCCTGGTTTCTAGTTTGTAGTTTTACTTGCGTAAATAAAAAAGACATTATATTTCAGTCAAGCATTCATTGCAGATATCAGGTTGTGAGCCATGACTTCTAGTAAAGAAGCTATTTTTTAATCACATGCTATCCCTCTGAATTGCCCAGCTTTTTCTCCTTTTTTTTCTCTCGAAGGACTGAGCTGCCTCTCGTGATAGAATCAGTCCATTTGTTAGCGACGGTAACTATGACCTCGTTGAAGACAGGCTATTGGAGAGCCATGGGCAATGATACAGGTCTAACCGCCTCCTATGTACGTCCAGAACAAAAGCGCTAGCCAAGGGCTTCTTTGCAAGCCTATCAGTCACCATAGCGATGGAAAGGTGAGATAAAGATGGGACTCTTCTCCCGGTCCTCTGTTTGTGTACCCAGGACAAGAAATCGATAGCACTGGCTTCCGAGACTATTTTACAGTCAGGGCACCTCTCAGCTTAAATGTTTGTCTGTTTTAGTCAATGACACTTCTCTGCAAACTATTACCCACCGGGAATGGAGAACAAACGTGAAACAAATAAACTAGATGCCGACCCATCTTGCCATTGTTTGCACTTACAGATGGAATCCAGATAGTATGGGAATTTTCTTTGCACAGCGTCAAAGGAAAATCTATCACAGCCCAGATCCGAGCCATTATATTAATGTCTCCAAGGAAATATTACTTCTCACTGCGGCTTGTTCCATCCATGATCTTTTTGTCCACCCATCACTGAAGGGATCTGGAGGTGGCAGTAAAAAACAGTTCCTTCTTTTGCCAGGCTGATAAAGGAGGATTTCCTGACCAGTTTGCAGGAAAGGTTATCTGGGCCCAAACAATTTCTCATAATATGACAAGCGAGGGCCAGCCAGAATGTGGGGAAGAGATTCTTTGTGAAAACAAATTTGCCACAAGGCACTCTCCTCTGCACACAATTGCTTCGTTTCAGAGAGTACAATTTAGTTTGCGCCTGAGATTTAGTTTGGTGTATTTTTTTCCTCTGGCTTATGACATTCTGACATGTTTAGCAGTTTAAGACGATTCTGTATTAACGCTTTTGCTTTATTTGCAGTATATTACTTTTCGTTTTTCTATTTCTTTTTTTCTTTCTTTTTTTGTGTGCCTGAAATGGAAAAAGCAAAATACATACCAGTAATCCATGTCTACTTTTGCACTATGATTCGTAGGGTTTGGATTACACAAATGACCAGGCAGCACATCGCTTTAACTAGTCTGAGGTTTAGCTGAAGATTATTCAGCAGCATTTTATTTTTTATTTTGGTGCCCTCTATACACAATGGAGTCAGATTTTCTCATTGGTCTCCAATTTAGACTACAATGTTAGACTCTTTGCTTCAAGCAAATTTTGCAGAGTAGAATTTAAGAAAGTCTTCTGCCAGACAAAAGGCACAATACCCGAACTTTAGTGGCACAGACAAGGCAAATCTCTGCATCACTCTGGCAGGAGTGAAAAGTGGAAAAGAAAGCGCCCACTCCATCTCTCTCTCTCTCTCTCTCTCTCTCTCTCTCTCTCTCTCTCTCTCTCTCTCTCTCTCTCTCTCTCTCTCTCTCTCTCTCTCTCTGTAAAAGTGCCTTTGTTCCTCTGTCTCCCACATCACCTCTGTAGCTGTCGCAAGCCCCTCAGCTTGTCTCTCAAGGGATTCTCTCTCCCATCATGGCCGGGTGTTTTTCCCATCCAGACACTTTAACCCCCGAGATCCTGTGATTGGGTCCCACAGCGCCCTGCCACTGCCACTGCCGTTTTTTTTTTTTTTTTTTTTTTTTTGCTTTTATTTAGTGCTCTGACAGCCTCACCTGGATGTTTAAAGGCAGCCGGCTCATACAGTGGCTTGTGACACAGCTTGTTGCATAGGACTTGTGTGCACAACTGCGTAGGCACTGACTCCCCATCAGAAAGAGTGTCTGTGTCTGTTTGGTGTGTTCTTGATCCAAGCCATGTTTCTTACCCCAAGCACCTTCTAAGCATTCACAGACTTCTGTTTGACTCTAGCGATTCATCTATCTATCTTTCTTTTTCTTTTTTTTCTTTTTTTCCCCCACTTTCAATGCTCCCCTCAACGAATGCTGTTTCAGTCAAGGATCAACCTGTGTTGTTTGACAGGCAGGGTGACGTTGAGGTGGTGGTTGGAGGTGGCCGTATACCTGCCGTCAAGTAGAGGTTTGTCGCTTTGCGGGAACACTGATTGATTGGACAGGCTGAGAATCTCTGGGATGTCCTTCAGACCAGGCCAAGGAAGGACAGAGTTAAGAGACAAAATGGCTCCTTCACTTGAAGAGATATTCCTTCTGCTACATATCACTGGAAAACCTCCCTCTTCACTCCAGAGGCATTTCGCCTACACATTCCCGTTTGCAGCACACTGTCCGTAAACACTATCCGGACACATAGGACGTGATTTTAGCGGTTTTCTCTGGACTCTAAGGACAAAATTCTTGACTATCCACATGAGAGGCTGTCAGCTGGATTGATTATAGTGTTACTTCCATCAACAAGTTACTGTAATGCAACACATTTTTCCCCCTCGTCTTTTCTCGGGCCCATAGTGAATGATTCTCTTTGGCTGAAGTCATACCTCTGGGCTATTAAAAGGCCATTTTCTCAGAGTAATACTCCAAGCGGATCCTGCGCTATTATGTAGCAGCCATCCCTCCTCCATTTTTCATGTGTGATCAAACCGAGCAGCCATTTGATTCCACCATCTTCATGTTGACATTTATGTATTCAGTTTGCCGTTTCTGAAAAGACCCAAATCAGAAAATCCATCTGCCTTTGTATCTACTATTAAGCTAAACCACAATGCATTCCACTGGAATGCACATATAAGTATAACTTTAAAAGCCTTCAAAAGACTATCATTAGACTATCATTTGGTTACTCACAAGATCAATCTAAACTCAGAGCTGTTTTGTGCATTGTAACATAATGGAGCGTCCCCTTCATTGTTCATGCTTGGGCTGTGCACTGGAAACATTAAGCAAGCTCCCCCTTCTCCCCCACACCCCAATGCCCCTAGTCAGTCAGTCATTTCCATGAGTGTGGGACTTGTTCAATATTTGCCGAGCGGCACACTGCTCGCCGAGGCAGTGGCGTCACCCCCATCATCAATGAGCTGCACCTTCCTTTTTAAATGTTAATTGCCTTCCTCGCGCTTTCTCATTTCGTCCCCTATTGTAAATGATGTGCTGTTAGCGCCACTGAAAGCAGCCGTGCCCATTTGTCGCCACTCTGACATTCCAGATCCCACACGGTCTCATTCACCACACAAATTTGGCGAGGCGATAGAAAACAACCCATCAGTGTGCTGCCTGTCGCCATAGGATTTTTCTTCTTCATTTGTGTTGTTGTGGCTCTTTTTTGTCTTTATTCTTTTTTTTTTCTGGTCCTGTATGTTTTGTTTATACTTGAGACGACAGGGCTTCAAAGTGGACAGTGTAGGCCTACTGTAGTCTGTCAGGCTTCATGTTTTTCTCTCTTCCCCTTTCTTCCTCCTCCTCCTCCTCCTCCTCCTCCTCCTCTTCCCTCTTGTTTGGTCCTATGCATTATGCAGCATGTGTTCTCATGACTGGGGTCGCTGCGCACACGCGGGGTTGTTTGTTGTCGGCAGCTGCTCTGGGCTTGTCACCTCCTGCATAATGTATGGAATGGCATGACTGGGGATCAACGCGCAACATATGTTAAAACGCGTGGTAATCCTCTTTTAGGGGGCAGTGTGATACAAGTTCAGGCTTTTATATTGTTGCGCATGTAATCACATAAGCTGGCACCAGGTGTGTGTTCATTTGACTGCTGCTGTTTTTAAGGTCAAACACATTACAACCAATTTGTTGGCATTAGAAACTGCCGGAGGGAGATTAGGACTTGTTAAATTAAAAAAAAAAAGAAAAGAAAAGAAAAAAAAGAGAAAGGTATCTATTTGCTTTTGTGCTCACCCCCTAAGCCCACACAAGCACTGATATCAGGTGTTGGGAATCAGCATGGAGGTGCAAGACTTTGGTTGGTAACACCTTCCAGTCAGAAAGACAACTGCTTGTGATGAGATTTACTCCAGGAGTGTAACAAGGTAAGCAGCAAGCTGTTACTCCGCCTGCAGTTCAATGCGTGTCTCTCCGCTGCTCCCTGCCCACCTTCCCCTGATCTGAACACTCTTGCTTGTTTTTGGTAGTTTCGTTGACCTCAGCTGGCTCTGGCGGTCCTTTTATATAACTTGGTCGGCTGATGTATTGGGGGGAAAGCCGGGTGTCAAGCCCATCGCTGAGCGATGCTAGCGAGCGAGCTAGCGGGGAAGAGGATGCCAATCGTCAGTGCCCAGGGGCTCTGCGCCTCCCTCAGCAGCTTGGCTCCACACTTCAGCCACTGTAATGCCATCTGGCAGAAAGGTCAAAGCGTACTGATCTCGAATCAAGACCCTGGGTTTAAAAAGCTCATTCCCCGGATCTTACGTAATCCCACCACCACCATCACCACCACCACTACCTTCACCACCACCACACCCCAGCACCCCCCCCCTCTCTCTCTCTCTCTCTCTCTCTCTCTCTCTCTCTCTCTCTCTCTCTCTCTCTCTCTCTCTCTCTCTCTCTCTCTCTCTCTCTCTCTCTCTCCTGCCCTAGAGCCAGCATCGCTCTGGGCATCAAAGTGTGGCAGGCAAAGGTATTTAACACTCCGGGCTGGAGCGCCTTGACTGGCTGGATTGGGGTTCCCTTCATGTTTGCTGCCATCCTCCTTTGCGGGGCTTTAATGTAGATTAGCAGACTCATTTGAAATCTGCAGTGTAATGAGAACCAAGAAGCTGAGAGCAGAAAACAGTGGTGGGAGTTTGGCCTGAGGTACCTCCCAAAAAGACTCTTCTATCTCAAAGCCCCCATCCTTTCAAATAGAGCTTCATGTTTTTTTTTCTTTCTTTCTTTCTTTCTTTTGCCTTTCTTTCTTTTGTTTTTCTTTCTTATTCTCCTCAGTATACTGTTTCTGTTTTTTTTTTGTTTTTTTTTTTCCCGGCATAAAAGCACAATTAGGTGTCCTGGTGACAGATCATTCATGAATATGTCGCCACATTGTTTCTTTCACATTATTCATCCGCTTTGCATCATGCAACATTTCCGTGGCGGCTCTGAAAACGAGAGCGGTATCTTCATCCGCCCACGACTGATCTGCACGACACAAACAAAGTTAGAGAGAAGAGAGACGGGAGAGTTGAGGGGAGAAAAAAAGGGGGGAAAAGAGACAGAAGATGCCACACACACACATACACACACACACACACACACACACACACACACACACACACACACACACACACTATACACACACTGGCAGCCTTCATGTTCTCCTTCATGACAATCTTTGATTTGTCTTTTTTTTCTCCTGTAGTTAGTGGGGAGTCAAAAAGGCAACTGCATAAATATTTGTCAAATGGCACCCTAGTGAATTAGTATTGGATTTGGCCAGCCATTGTTCTTGAGAAGAGTGGTGTACTCCATTATTGACAAGAATAGCCTGAATTTCATGGCAGCCATTAACCACGGCTGCGTGGTCCACTTGTATCTTTAACGAGCAATTAACCTGTCCAAGCAGCCGGCTGGAATTATTCAAGATAGCAAAAACCTCAGCATCTGGCCTGTGCCTGGTTGCTGTGGAAACCTTGGATTTAAGAGGCAAGCGCTAGGCAAAAAAAAAAAAAAAAGTGTATCAGAGTGCGAAGAGGGAAAAAAATTAATTGCTTTTAGAGCTTCAACCATAACTGACCAAGCACAGCTTTTCGTCTGACCTCAAAAAAAAAAAAAAAAAAGAGGGGGGAAAAAACATCTCGACAAAGTTTTCTAATCTGGCCTTACTCAAAATAGGAGGCCTTTCATGATGTGCACAGGAATATGCCGCTTTAGTCCGGCAAGGTTGTGTGTGAGATTTGAGCTTAAGTCGGGCACAATATGGCCCGCACAATAGCTGGATCTGAGGTCCGCGGGATCTTGGGACGAAAAGCACGGACGGAACAGAAATCCGCCCCACAAAAGGGAGTTTGGTTTGGTGGTGGTGGTGGCGTTGGGGGGTTTTGTAGAGAGGGCGAAAAGGCAGTTATTTAACTAGAGGCCCCACTCAGCAGAGTGAGGATTAAAATGCACTCCAGCTTATCTGCTTCTTAGACCTTGACTTTCAAACCAGCAGGTTTCCTCCAAACGCAGTGCCAAGGTCAGCCTTTTATTAGGCCTCTTTTGTGTGCTAATGAGAATGCAGAGCGACTCTATTTCAGCGGGGTGGGTGGCGGAGGGGATTTAGACCTGCACCCTCTCTCTCCTTTGCTGTGAGCCCAAGTGTGTTAATGAAAGGAATATGAGGCCCGTGACAAGTGCGTTTTGTGTCGGACCGTGCCAGAGAAAGTCCCTGGGGTGCATCAGCATCTTTTTAGCAAAGCTGGCGACCGCTTGTGGTTGGCTGTGCTTGTCCAAGTTGGAAATCACAATTGAGTGTGTGGAATGCAAGTGGATAAGTGGGGTTTCAAAACAGTTCGAAATGTAGTGAATACCAAATTCAAACTCTGTGATGGTCCTTGACCACAGTGTTTTTAGCTACAGATAAAGTTATTTCAGTTGCTAGACTATTTGTTGAGCAATATGTTTTGGGAGACTAAAACAAAGTTTGTTTGCCTTCACTGTTAGCACTATTGAGATATTTTGCAGACTTATTTTCTCCTGAATAAGCCTGCATTGTATCCAATTACTAACCTCCAGAAACTTGCGGGAAAGATTTACTTTGAACAGGAATGACTGTATGTATGTCACGTCAAACAAACACTTTCTGCTGCACGGCTGCCATATTTGATGCGAGTGACAGCCTTTGCATCTCACACACTTCTACACTGCGTATTATTCCACAGTGGTCCCTTGGCACCCTTGGGTCTTCTTCAATGCCGTTCGCCAGGGCCAATCCCAGCCTTTCATTTTGCCCTGTGTGTACAGGTAATTGTGTGGAAATGACTTCACTAAGTCTCAGGAAGAGGAAGAATTCCTGTCGAGCTCCTCGTGAGCCGCAGATGGCTTTCGGGGCGCTCGCGTTCGCTACTGGCACTCTCCTCTTGTGTATGGACACTGATTGGCATCCCACGGACATCGGTGGGTCAAATCAGCTCTCCATTCACATGCCATTGCATTGATTCGGGAGCCCTTGGAGTGCACTGTGGTTTTAAATCTGTGTCTTGTTTAGCACAGTGGTCCTAATCATTACCACAGGTAAGTGGAGGGGATGGGGCAACCATCAGGCTCAGGATGTGAGCTGCATTTGGTAGCCTCTCGCTGCTAATGCATTGTAAGTGTTTTGGACGTGTTTGAACAATAAGTGTAAAAAGGAAGGCTTTGTGTTCAAAACATTTTTACAGCAAAGCTTTTTTGTGCTCGTCACAGTGGTGATGATTATGTTTGCAAGTAATAAATTACACATTCATTTTTTTTATGTTCAAGAGCTTGACATGTTGTTCAAATATTTACAATTTCTCAGCAATGGAGACCACAAAGTGTCAATTATTTGCAGATTACCATATTTTGTTACCTATACACGCAGCATGATGAATGAACATTTCCTTTGTGTGTGGTAAGTCATGGCTAAGTAATTTGTCGAGTTTATTTTATTTGTTTATTTCCGACAAGGGAGCATTCATCAAAACAGAAATGTTGGTCTTTAATTCAGATTTGACTCCATGGAGAGAGACAGAGGGGCATATATTAACCGTGGATTGTGCTGACATTATTGATAAAACGGTAAACACAGCTGACACGGCACGATAGGCAATTAATAAACAGGAACTTTAAAAATAGACACTATGTATTGTTCCGCAGTATATTGTTGAATGAGGTAAGCAAGGAGCTTGTCATTTCTATTGATTGAACTGTCAGGCTGGTTATGAATGTAACCTTGATTAGTGCCTATGTACAGTCACAGTGCTGGATGAATATGGTGGTTAAGAGACTTGGTCAGGAGCTCACATCAAAGCTATTAGAAACTGCAAATGACTATCAGTATTCTCTACACATGCACATATGTGCACGCTCACACACACACACACATTCACACACACACTGGCTGAAAGCTACACATGCATACACACACTCGCACACACACTGGCTTGAAGCTATACATGCATATGTGTGCACGCTCACACATACACACATTCACACACACACACTGGCTGAAAGCTACACATGGACATGTGTGCATGCTCTCACACACACACACACACACACACACACACACACACACACACACACACACACACACACACAGGTCCTGAGTTATGATGAAGGCCGCTGGATGAGGCCAGGCCAGGGCTCTCATTAATCTTTCATTTTCTGCCAATACTTTGATGGAACAACTAATGGGGGAAGGAACAAGAGCAAACATGTACCAGCGGCCCATGTAACTGCCATAGGTTTTTCCATTGCACCTTTGAATCAACTCCTTATTTATGTCATTTTAATCAGAGGCTCCAGTGCATGGATGTGTCATTCTAATGCGCATCATTTATGTGCGCACAGTAAATTGCATCGTCTTGCATTATGTATCATCATGCATTTGGCGCAGTAATCTTTCAGTAAATATTGATATGTTTGTGGGTGACATGTTTGTTCTTGAGTTCAGTTCTGTGTTGGTTGAGTGAAGTAGGGTGAAGATACTGCACAAGCTTAGTCAAAAGAACGCAAGAGAAGCTCAAAGAATGAAAAGTACTGACAGCAAAGTGAGTAATGAAAAGATCAAACTCCTCTCAAGCCGTTTCAGAACAAAAGAGGAGTATCACTCCCTTTACCCTACTGCCATGTCTTGCGACTGCATGAACTTTGTGTGAGAAAAACATTTCTGTATGTCTGTCACAGTCAACTAAATGCGTTATGCATGATGAGCACAGGTTATTTTTTTCGTCGTCTTCTTCTTTTTTTGATCACAGAGAAAGGTTTCCGAATTTGAATGTTGTCTGTGTTTCATAGGTCAGCCTGGAATCACCACTGCGCAGAAAGCAACTGAAAGGTCACAACGGCGAACAAAGGATCCAAGATGACAGGAGCTCTGGAGAAGAAAAGAAAGAAACGGGGAGTCCTTGCTGCAGGTGTAAGCCCAGGACGGCCAAAGAGGTAGCGAGGTCAAATCAAACGTCCACATCAAGTCCTCATCCTTGCACACAAATCCCATTCAAATGGCTTTGGGCCATCAATGAGTCAGACTTCTTACCAACTCTGCAAGGGTTCCACAGTTACTGAAGTGTATTTACAGAAGAAATGATGTGTTTGTCTGCTAGTTTACTGATTTATTTATAATTGTGAATGTGATTCATCGCTAACTGGCATCGCAAGGTCTTTGGTATCAGAAAATATCCTTGTTCAGTTGGTTTATTTATGAATACACAACAGTGGTAAAGGTTTCAGAAGGTCTCTCACTACACATGCACGGCAGAACTCCCGAAAAGTAAATGTCTTAACTGTCATGTTAATAGCGTGCAAATGGTCCAATGGTGCAGCATGTCAAAAACAAGCACTTTCTTTTTTTCCCTTTTTTTTCCTTTTTTTTTTTTACATCAAAGCTCCGTTGCTTCGCATTAATTTTTCACGTCAAAGTTTCTCAGAAGACTGACGTGATTTGCTGCATGACGTTCAAAGTGCTCATGCTGGCATTTGATGAAACTGTGTGCACAAGCCTCAGGCAGACAGCAGGCTCTTTAGTATTTACAGCCTTGTCCTGCTCGTCTGTGTTTGCGTTGGGTTGCGCACCTCACCGGCCGCAGCCTGCCCCGCCGTGCCTCCAGCCAGCAGGACACAGCGGAAGGCTTTCACCGCTGCTGTTCTCCGACTTGTTTTTTTCGTAGTTATTTGACGAGGCACGGAAGCACAGCCATTATGGGAGAACAGTAATACCAAGCAATGTTTTGACCTCTGCTTGTTGAAGGAGCAGCTGCAAAGCCTGCAATCACCAAACTTCAAAGTAGACTTCCAAGACTACCAAAACTTAAATGTTTTACTCCCATTCGCAGGAAAAAAAAAAAAAAACTCCACTGCTTGTTGGAAAAAAAGCGAAGGCTCTGTTTCTGCTTTGCCGTTACTTTCTCACCTTTCTTTTTCAAGACCTGTGCACAGAACTCAAGCCATGCAGAGAGGATTTATTCCGTCTTGTCATTGTACCTGCTGTAAGTGGTAGATTTGGAGAAGCCTGGCAAAATGGGAAGGGGGAAAAAAAAAATCTTCCAAGCATAAGACAAGACAAGTGAATGGACATATAAAAAGAAACCAAGCTGGGAGAAAATTGGATTTTCGAGAAAGCCCTGTCTCCCCAAAAAAATGACCAGTCAGAAGGTGTTAGTGAGGCAGACTGCCTTTCATTAGCTCAGTCATTTAGCGCTATTGAACCGTGAAGATGGTTGAGTGATATTATGTTAACCTCCTGTTTTACATCCCGACTGAAGATTAAATGTAATTAGGGGGCTTTTGTACATTCTGCACCGTTTCGGATAATTGATGAGTGACTGAATTCTTTTATTCTTCAGTGTATTTTATTCAGTGTATGTATTCGTGTGTATGTGTGTGCGTGTGTGTACTGTGTGTGTGTTTGTGTTCTCTTAGATTTCCTTTTTTCTGTTGCTGTCTGTTGCACTGCTATGATTGATCCTGACTGTAGTCAATGACATTTAATTCCTGCCTCTTACCAGGGAAGAGTATATCATCCCAGTCCACTATGTTTATCCAGATCACTGTAGCGGAGCGCTCCATTCTGCTCCCCTCCTCCTCCTCCTCCTCCTCCTCCTCCTCCTCCTCTCTCATATCTTATTATGAGTGGCGTTGTGGGGGAACAGGTTGGACGAGGATGGATGCCAGGTGTCATCCCAGGTGCATATGACAAATGAGCTTCCATGTTTAGTCTTCCATGTGCCGCTGCCTGGACCGCCTGACCTCTTCATTAGAACCGTACCCTTGTCGGGCCCTCTCAAGAACACCCATCGGCAAAAATCACCAGTAATCCGTAACATTCAGTCCATTACTGAGGAAATCGTATGCCAATTTTAAGTTGTGACGTGCTGAATCACGGTGGTTAAAAAAAAAGAAAGGGGGGGGGGGGGATTTTTTTGGCAGAACATTTATTTGGCTAGTCCACATACAGCAGTTTTGGAGATGGTTTGTTGAAATTCAAGAGCTGTCTTTCAAATTGATTATTGAGCATCGCTTTATCCAAGCTCAGCCCCTACCCTGAACCACAGCTTGTTTATGATCTGATAGCCTGATAGTGAGCATTGATAGTCTGTAGCAGACCATCCTAAAAAGAAATGACTGGATATTTATTCAGTATGAATACCATTTTTCTGGCTGGAATAAATCTGTTTACATTTGAAGGCACTGATAAAAAGGAGTAAATTTGATTGCACTGGTCCTGATTTTGGATGGCTGTGTAGATGTGGTGCAGTTCTCTGTGGAGTCAGGGTTCTCAGGGACTGTGGATGGGAATGTGCCATTTTAGCTTGGGTCGATTTAGAAGAGAGGACTTGCCGATTTGCTTTTGTTTTGGGAATGCAGGTCTTGGTCTGTTTGTTTTTCTTGCTGATGCTTTGTTCTCGCCCTGTAAACACACCTACACAGCCACAGACTCATCTGCAGCAAAGTGAGAAATTGTTTTGCTCCAGATAGATTTCAGTGTTTGCCTTGGTGTGACAGTGCATACGCGCACACACACACACACACACATACTAACACACACACACACACACACACACACACTCAGATCTCATGCCGGAAATGCTTCATCTCAAGTATTTAAGTGAAATATAAATATATCT
Source organism: Sardinella longiceps (assembly GCA_027497455.2). Lineage (NCBI taxonomy): Eukaryota > Metazoa > Chordata > Actinopteri > Clupeiformes > Clupeidae > Sardinella > Sardinella longiceps. Next base: position 34,061,633 of record JAODXP020000016.1, read on the forward strand.
TTTGTTTCAGTAGAATAAACAAAGGGTTTAGTTTATTTTATTTCACATCCTTCTGCTTCATGATGCTCTAGCTAACCAAGCTCTCGCTAACTCCAGTCCATGCTAGCCACACACTTGTGTTGATCCTCTGTGTGTGTGTGTGTGTGTGTGCTGCCCTTCTTTTTCTCCGCTGATGCCGGACGAATGTAGCTCGGGGGTCAGTCAGGTTCTTGGCGGCTGCCATCTCTCCCGCAGCGGAGGCAACCTCACCTAGCCAAATACACAACCCCACCTTACCTTGGGGAACTTGGCTACTGGGATTAAGAGCAGGCTGGCACGCGCCACACAACACACACACACACACACACACACACACACACACACACACATCCCCACCATGCCCCTGCTGGGCCACCGAGTGGGGAGGCAATAGACTGAGTATGATTGACTCTCTACGGCACTTTGCACCTCGGTGCCTTCGGTGCTTCAGACGGTGATGGAGGGAGGAGAGAGAGAGAGAGAGAGAGAAAAAAGAGAGAGAGAGAGAGAGAGAAAGTGAGCCTCTTCCTGTTTTTCCCCTCCGCCTCTAATTAGGGCCCATTATCTGGCACAGCGGGGCGCACCTGAGAGATAATTGTCCTCAGTGCCGACTAAATGTCCCAGGCTGGGGAGGGCAGGCCCTGGACACGTGGAAAGGGCACACAAAACGCTGCGTGTTTGCTTCGTCTAATTAATCGAGAAGCCGTTGGACACCACCTATTTTAAATTCATGTTTAAAAATAGTCCTTTTTTTTCCATTTTTTTTAGAGGAACCGTCTGTGCCACCGTCTTTTTATTGGATGTGAGGACTCATTTTTGTTCTGGAAGCCTTTTGTCTAAAATTGCAAAGGTTTGGCCTTAAGGCCAACATGGAGACCTTGGAGATGATTTTCTTGTTCTTTTGTGTCCTCACAAAACTATCAGTATCCACAGTTCTCTGAACTTGTACTGAATTAAGCAAAACAGGAAGAATATTAGTTCATAGAAAATGCTATAATAACCCTGTGTTCACTTTAATAATCTCAGCCGCAATAAACTGAAGGACATGTTTGTTAAGATTTTGCACTCCTTGCTTATTTTACATTGCCTCGCAGTGCAGTGCTCATTTTATTTTATCTACTTCTGAGGCTTTAAAGTTGCCAACACAAAGAAGCTTATGTATGTATTTTTTTTTTTACGAGATCTCCTCTGTCTTCTCATTGTTTTTACTAATGAAAATATCCTCAGCGAACAGAATGCACTCCTAGACAGAGCTGCAAAGAGCAATAACCACTGCAGCTGATTTTAAGGTTTATTTGCTACAGCCTAACGCAGAGCAGCAGCAACAAGCCCAAAAGAGAGAGGGAGGGAGAGGAGAGAAAAAAATCCCTCCTAAGGTCAATTCATTCAAATTACGAACACAATTGATTGTCCTGAGGCTTCAAGCCATAAATCGCCGAATTGAGTCATCGCGGGGGTGACATTTTGAAGACCTCGTTTTCGGGAGGGGGGACCGTGTGCAATATTTATGCCTCTCACCTCTCCCTGCCCCCTGATCCATGGGTGCTGCCCGACGGTGCTGTCACCCAATCAGCAGCTGATGCTAATGAGCAGCTAAGGTGCCGGCTCGCCCGCGCGGCGCTGATATCATGACTAGAGACGGACTTATTGATCAGGGAAGATTGATCAGGGTGGAGATGATACAGCAACATTGCATGATTTATTCAAGGCCTAATATATTGTGGCGGGAAGTGCTGTGTGGACGCGGCGCCTTTCCGACACCTGCTCCTTTCATCATGGTGGATATCTAAGGCCATATGGAGACTAGGCGCCGTCAACGGCTCGCTCTACATGGAGACAGAGGAGACTGGAAGTGACTGCTGTTGGTTTCGCTCACCGTTAGAACTGAGTGGTTTGATCTCGGGCTTTGAATTGTACATTGAGTCCACATGGGCTATGTGCTGACGTCGGCAGTCTCCTTTGCCTCACCCTGATTGTTTCAGCTAAATATATTTTTAAACATCATAGTGCATCTTCATATCCGAGACGGTAATTTTCCACTTTGTAGTATTGTGACATTCTGTCAGTGCAAAACAGTGGATCTGCATCTAAAAACTGATTTTTTTCTTTATGCACTGGGAGCCATAGAATCCATTTTATTTTGTTTACATTTTCTGCACTTGGCAAGTTCCGTGATTGTGTTTCTATATCCATGTCTTCCAATTTTTGACTCAGTCACAAGTCTGCATTTTATTGGCTTCAGATAACTCTGGAAGCCGCTTCTGACTTCATTCTCATCTCCAACCAACCGTGCCCCCCCCCCTCCTGAGATCTGTACCCCCTATTCTTCATTTCTTAAAACACCTGTGATTTCCTCTGAACTGCTGAGCTCTTTTGCCCAAGGAAAATGTCTTCCTAAAGTATACACAACTTTTCATTTGAATTTCCATTTCCACTACATTTGTCTGACCACTTTGTCCGTCCATCACATCAATTTCTTTGATGCAACGTGACACAGTCCCTCACAAGCTTGTAACTTAGATACCAGGAGTTTCCCACAGTAGTATGCATAAATGAATGTAAATTAATGTATATTTTCTTACAATGTCATGGTATATTTAAGCATTATTAATATGTTTGTGCTAAGGTAGCAGAGAAATGAAGTTGTGTGGATTTAAGACTGCAGTCATTAGCTCTGTGTCTTTAGCCACCCCACCCCACCCACCCTTTCGTCTGCCTCTCCCCACAGTCTGGTGAGGGTGGAGGAGCTGGGCTGTTTCCTAAGGCACTTGTGTAGTAGTGGTGGTGGTGGTGCTGCTGCTCACAGCTGGGAGGTGGACATGCCCTCTTGTTCAGGATCCTGCAGGGCAGGTGTGACAGTCAGACATGGGAAGGGAGTAGTGTGTGCATGCATGCACACACACACACACACACACACACACACACACACACACACACACACACACACACACCACACACACCTCTTTCAAACATTGACATACACACACACACACATATATAAAGTCTTGCAAACATTGACACACACATAAACACATATACATGTGCACACACACACCAAGATACTGATGTCACTCAGACACATACACACACACACACACACACACGTGCTCTTGCGAGGCTGACGGGGAGGGGAGAGGGGTCAGCAGCTCCTCCCAGGCTTCACTCTGCATCCCATCTGTCCTGCGCCGGCAGCCTGTGAGTGGAATAACAAGTCAGCATCTGTCCTCTAATGAGGCCTCCCGCTCGGCATCAAGACATCAAACACAAACAGGTAGATAATCACAGCCCCGGACCGCCGCCGCGTCCACCTGAAATATCACCTCTCCCCCCACACACTTAATCACCCCTGCCCCCATACGCTACAAAGTAAGCAATAATCACTAGGAGCAATCCCACAATTAATCCCCCACTCACACACACACACACACACACACACACACACACACACACACACACACACACACACACACACACACGCACACACAGATACACGGCTTACAGATAAACGGTTTGTTAGTATTAACTGTCAGGTGAAATAAATATTTCTATCTGGGGGCCGGACCCGATTCCCCAGCATCTGAATCTCACCTTAGTCTCACCCCTGTAGGCGCATTTGTCTTGTGAGGCTGTCGCATCTAATGCACGTTTGTAAGTGGATTTATAATGCGCCTAGAGGAGGGCATGCAAGGGGGACGCTAACACAGGAACAAGGTTTCAAAGCCTTGTTCTTTTTTTCGCAGTAAGAGGCCATTGCCATGGTTAAGTTCACAGCGAGAGAGAAGAAGTACTAGTTCTCTCCCCAAGCCTGGCAGGGAGGGAGGGGACTTTTTATTAAGGACCTCTTAAAAAGAGAGTGCATTCATTATTTACAAGAAACTATGTGTTGTAGAAATTGCGCATGAATGATTTTTTGTCAAAAGAGATTCAGCCGGTGACATTTAGCTTTAGTTCCACTCGCTCCTGGGGAACGGAGAACCCCCCTCCACCACCATCACACCCCCACCACCCTCCCTCTCTTTCTCTCTCTCTCTCTCTCTCTCTCTCTCTCTCTCACTCCCTCTCTCTCTCACACACACACACACACACACACACACACAGACACACATCTGAGCTCTTATGGGGGGAAAGAAAATGGAATGAAACAAAGGGAGAGAGAGAAAGAGGGCGAGAGAGAGGGAGGGCGAGAAAAAAAATTATTCACACTCTTGGAAGATACAGGAGGAAAGGTTGGCACCCAAATTTGCTTTGCTCTTGCTGTGTCCTTGTGGTGAATGGATTTTTTTTCTCTCTTTTTTTTTCCTCTCACACCTTCTCCTCCCTTCCATTGTCCAAACTGAGATTCACAGGAATTATGAATTAATTAGACATGATGTAAGTGCTGCTTACTTGTACTCTAGTCTAAGTTGTTCTATGCTGCATTGTGTTTGTTATTGTGAGGTTGCAGTGACCTATGCAATGATCATTAATCTATAAGGTAAAATGAGTTGGGAAGAAGAATGGGAACCCAGGCAGCAACATTCTGCAAAGGAACTGTGTGACCATTAGATCGAGCTTCATAATTATAATAAAAAGTGATGCATAATGCATAATTGCACGATGCTATTTTTTTCAGTGTCCAGGTCAGTGCCACTGATGCTAACCCAACAGTCCACATTATGTTGTAACTCATGAAGTTGCACTGAAAACATAATTAGTTTTTCCATTGCTCTGTACACACTGCATTTGCATACTACATTCACAGTGATGTGTGCATACATACAGTAATAGGCAGCAAGTCAAATCGACATTGTTATTAATGATCTCAGCAGGCGGATGGAAGTTTTCCTCAGGGGAGCCAGTGGGGACCTTGTGCTTTTACCTCTGTACCCACAGGATGTACATGCCTCACTCCAGTGAGCTCCCACCCTCCTCTCCTCTCTCCTCCCCTCCTCTCCTCTCCTCTCCTCCCTCCTCTCCTCTCCTCTCCCTCCTCCCCTCCTCCCCTCCTCTCCTCTCCTCTCCTCTCCACACTCCTCCCCTCCTCTCCTCGCCTCAACTGCTCTCCCCTGGGCCATGTTTTCATACACACAGCAAAAAACAAAAATGGCTAACCTTATGCTCCAGGGTATATATACAGACTCTCAGCATCATAATAAAAGCCTTCATTACGCATAAGAGAGGCCAACTTTTTTATGAAAGGCTATTTGTTCGTGAGTATTTTTTTTTTTTTTTTTGTTTTTTTGTTTTTGTACCCGGGCTCGCTCCTAGCCGATGTGGGCAAACTGAAGTGAACGTCTCAAGTAGAGCGTAACCCGTCTCAGCAGAAGCTAAGCTGCTGATGTGACACTCTACCCAGGCAACACCAGCATCACTCGCTCTCGCTTGTGTGTTACAAAATGTCCTTTGGAATATACTGTACTGCAGCTGCAAATACTAAGACGGGAACAATTTTTTTTTGCCCCTTCTTTTTTACTGCAAAGTCCGTCTGTTGATGCTGCCAATAAATTCTTCAGAGGAATTTGTAATTAAATTCCAGTACAGCTTTGTTTTTAATGGCCAATATCCTTGGGAGTATAGTTAAAGGTTTTTCATAAAGCACAAAAGTGTGTGGAATCATCCGTCCACTATCTGCTGTGCTGTTCCCTGGGAGAGATTTCTGTTTTTTATTCCACTGGGCTGCTTCTGTCCCTCTGGGCCTGCCGATGGTGTAGCCACTGCCTCACACACACTACACCACTCCATCTCCCGTCTAAAAATACACACCACAGTTTGGGCATGCTTGATGTATGACGTACCTGGATGGAGGGCTTTGAATCCCCCCCCCCCAACCCCACCTCTACCTCCACTCCCATCTTCAGTCCCAAAATAAACAAATAAATAAATAGACAAATAAACAAATGTTTTCGTTTGGCTCCCCGCTGGAGCAATTGCTCAGAGTGACTGGGCTCACCCTCGGCGGCGCCGTGTGTGAAGATTCGGCTGTATTTGTCATGGAGGTATTTGTATTTACAGCTATTTCCATGACAAACGAGTGTCAAAACAGATTCACAAACAGAGCCTCCTGCTGTTGTGGTGATTTAATGGTTGTGTTTGTGAATATATCAAGCAATTAATAAAGGTGTGAAGATTTATCATGGTTGCCAACAACCTGCTAGGAATTCATAGGGTACCTGTAAACAGTTGGACTGGTGGTGACTCACTGACTGTAATAACAACATAGACAACAATTTGGTTGCACTTTATTTGAAGGTACCATCATAAGACTGACATGACACTGTCATTAACTATGACATGACGTTGTCATGAATCTGTCATAAACTTTTTACACCTGTCATGACATCTGCCATTAAGTGTCACCTGGTATTTGTCATGGTTAGGGTTAGGGTTAGGGTATGTCAGAAGTCATGACAGGTTTATAAAGTTTATGACAGATTCTTGACAACGTCATGTCATAGTTAATGACAGTGTCATGTCAGTCTTATGACAGTACCTTCAAATAAAGTGTTACCCAGCATTTTACGCCATTGACATAAAGTTTAATTTGATTAAAACATGTCTCTTACTTGAAGGGATTATCTGTAGCGAATCAACCTGTAGCTCTGTAGTTTCACATTGCCGAGTGCTGTGAAAATTATTGAATTCGTTGGAGTGTATTATATGTGTAACGGATGACAACCAGCCTGGGCTAGCTGGCGGCAGTACGTGTAAATTTTTACGACTCAATCCTTCAAGAACTGCTTCTAACCACTAAGTTGGAAGCCTGGGCTTTTCGGCTCAGTGGTTAGAGCGTTCTACTCCCATGCCGGGGGTTAGTTGTTGTTGATGTAGTGGCAAGTTCGAGAACCGAGTGCGGTGAGAACGGCTCCAGCCAAGGTGTTCCTTATGTTGGGGATAACGGCCGCCAAGGTGTTCCGTTATAAGGAAATCATGGACTAGGTGAATACGAAGAACAGCAGGACAGCGAAGCCAAAGTGCTGGTTGTTTCCGCCAAGTCCATTGTTTTCCTATATTGAAGGCCATTATCCCGCTTATAACCCAGTTGTGACTTATTGGTATGAAATTAATATTCTAGAGGATGCTCATTGGTGTTTGATAATCAGCAATTTCATGCTTATTTTTGTGGAGGTTTCCTACCCTCCCCCCGGACCTGCTCAGTGAATATCTTGGATTGCTGATATAATAACTCTTTTGTTTATCCACCATTCATAAGTATACAAAATTAATTTCGAGATAGTACCTACTGTAAACATATAGTCTGATAGGAATGATACTTTTTCATAATAGTGGAATGTTACATAGTGTTACTTTAAGCCACTGTTGCTGAAGAGATTTGTACCTACAAGGTCTACTAACTCTCTTTACCTGTGTAGCACAATCTGAACACTGAATGTTCTTTTCTGAACTCCAATATGACATTTGAGGGGAGCAGGTTTGCCTGTAGACTCTGGCAAAGTGAAGATGCACTCTGAGTTTAATCTCCCAAACCCACCTCTGCAGGATTACAACTGCTCTCTCGGAAATTGTGTTCTTTCCCCCCCTCCACAGTCAGTGTGTTCTACCGTTCTTTTGTGTTTTGGTGACAGACATGATGCTTCTGAGCCCACAGCAAACTCTGACAGGAGTGACTTTGAATAAAGCGAAAAGGAGACGTATATTGCCTACCTTTCAAAGTTTGTTACCTCCAATTAAGGAAGCGGTGCTGCTTGCTTGCATAATAAGCAGATCTCGGTGGCATTCAAAAAGGGATTAAGAATTCACAATAAATAAATAAATAAAACCTAGCTAGCTTTTTGCTTTTTTTCTTACATTTGCTATTCCCAATAACAATGTTTTAGCATGAAAAAAAATGAATTCATGTTAATGAATGCTTTGATTTTTGTCAAAAATGACTAATAATTCATCATATGTATTCCTAGATGGACAGGCTGTACGAGACTGAAATATTTACATTGCACATAAATACATTGAAAAAGAAAGTAGGCTACTATGCAAGGGAGAAGAAAACATACAGGAGCCCACACAGAACTGTATGTGACCAGAGTCATGACTTTTATAGAGGTTTTACAGATTCATCTAAGCCCTACAGACTGAGCCTCCCTTCCACTGAAGTGTGTGGCAGGCAGGCAGGCAGGAAGGCAGGCAGGAAGGCAGTGTTAGAAGGACTTCCCACAATGCACTGGGAGTGGAGCACCTGCATGTCTTGTGAAATGATTCTTTCCTTTTCTCCATAATGCAGAGCATTGATTGTGTGCAGTGAATCTCCCCAGTGTTTTCTGGACACAGCTCAGCTGCTTCAAGGTGAATCCCCAGCTGGTATCTCTAACTAGAAATGTGGCCATGACAAGCTAAGACCGTCTGAGAGGGACAACCAGCACTACCTACTGTTGTACACAGTGTGAGATCGTATACATTAGCGAGATCTTAGACATAAACAGCAGACGAGAGAGTAATTTGGAGGTCATAAAAGCCGGAGAGACTTGATTGATTCCTTTATATTGTTTTTTAATGGGCATAAATGACTCTTTTGTTCTTTCCCCCGGAACTGTAGTCTGTGTTTGCTGTTTAACAATGGCGTTATTTGTCAGCAATCTTGAGATAGGCCGCTGAGATTGTTGTGTATGATCTCGTGCAATCCCCCATTGATTTCCATGTAGTATTAAGAGCACTCTGGGTGTTATTTTTGTAAATGGGCTTTTAAAGAAATGACATAAATGCTGTATAAGTTGGGGTATAGTTACCTCTCAGGCCCGTGAATGTGGAGGCGGTGTATTTGTTGACAAAAATCCTTTGATTACATGGTGTCAGGAAGAGAGAAGTGCCGGTGGGGGTGTGGGAGAAATCACAGATTTATGCCTGCGCAGAAACATCTGCATAATGCACCAAAACTACCCCCCTTTTTCTTTTTTTTTTCTTCTTCTTCTTCTGTGAAAATCTTTTTGAAAGCTGCCCGCTGACAAGCTGGTTAATGGGCAGCTTTCTGTTTGTTGTCGTCACCACCTCTGACCTCAGACAATCAGTGGCTCCCGACGCGCCGACGTGGGGAATGCAAAATGCACAGCCGATGAGTAAGGAAGGAAGGAAGGAAGGAAAAAAGCAAGACAGGGAGGAAGATGCTACAGACGCTACAGACTTGGTCTTAAGGAAGAGATTGTGAAGATTCTGAACATGTAACTAACAGTATTGTCAGAAGACCCATTGACCTTTTCCCAGCGTCCGACCGTCCTGAAGTGGCCCCGGCACATTAATGATAATGAAGCATTAAAGGAAATGCCATCAAAATGACATGTCGAAAAGCGCTCGTCGCTAGCAGAATTATAATTTTGATTGATACCGCGAGCTGTCATTTTGTATGCCAGATGTGGCCTCAGTGTTTTATGCTTTGTTTCACTGGAGACAAGGAGGGGGTGGGGGTTGTCTCTCTCACTCACTCTCTTTCTCACACACACACACACACACACACACACACACACACACACACACACACACACACACACACACACACACACACACGCACACCCCATCCCCACTCTTTTCCCCTTAAGCTCAGGTTGATGAGAAGCTCTCATGGAAGCAGGAAGTTTCTATAAACAGCCTTCATGTCCCTTGAGAGTCCCTTGCCTGTCTGGCATATTCCATAAGAACTGCTTCTGCACCACTAGGTCCAATTGCATAGTTTAAAGGTGACACACGGCATCATGTATACCAGACTCTCTCTCACTCTCAGAATTACACGTATGGATGAGTCGGTGGTGTTGGGTAGACGCCCTGGGAAGAGGTATAGCCACGAACAGGAATGGGCTGCTTGTAATATGTCTGTCTTCAAGCAGAGATTTATACTAGGCTGTCTATTTTTTTGTGATGTCTTGAACAGGGATTCGGTACTCTTGCTATCATAGGGACGTGTTTCTTTAGTCTTCTCTGTTACATTCAATCTCAGGTTGATGGAATTGCCTTGCAATACAGTACAGTATATTGACTGTCTAAAATTGAATTGTTGTGGTGAAAAATAGCTGCGTGGAAGCAAATATCTCTGAACGCAGTGTAATGTTTAGACAAGTGTGCCAAATAAAGAAATATGTAATAGTTACTTAAAGTAATAGCTTGCTTTTTGTGAACCTCCTGCATAGTTATGGGAAAGGAGAGAGAGAGAGAGAGAGAGAGAGAGAGAGAAGGATGCACAGAGAGCTTTTAAGCGGCCCATCATCATCACTCAGTAGTTCCTCATTCCAAGATAATCCCGTGTTTTCTCTCGCGCGTCCCTCGCTTGTCTTTGGAGCGCTCGGCGGACGTGTTTTAGAGGTGTTTAATTCCGCTTTAAACATGGCTTTTCCTGAAAAGTCCCACCCCGAGGAGATGTGACCTGCATGGCTAATCCTGTTTAAGAATAGGGGGAGGAGGGTGTAGGGGGGGTGATGATGGGGGGGGGGGGCATTAGTGAGCCTGCTTTTCATGCTTCCTATTTACATAATTTTGTTTGGCAATCTGGGGAAAAGGCCATTAACAGCATGAAGGCGCACACTGTTAAAGGAAAAAAGATGGGGGGTGGGGTTGGGGGGGTTGGATAGATCAATACTTTATTTCAACACCTCCGGTGTCATCTCCGTCCACATCAGAAGGCGGACGCTCATTTAAATTCGTGCAGGAGCTGGGTGATGCTACCATTAATGCCTGATAAGAAAGGACCGTTGTACTGCCTCCCGTAATCTCTGACAGATGCTTCCGACCAATCAATAGTCTTTCACATTTTTTTCCCCCTCCGTTGTTCCACTGAGAAGATTGATCGCGATGAGTTGACTCGTGTTTGCCTCCACTTCTCACACTCCTCATTATTGTTCCAATTAGGCACTCTCCAGGGACAAGAGGCTAACATTGGTGTGTGTGTGTCTCTCTGTGTGTGTGTGTGTGTGTGTAGGTTGGGACACAGAATTCACACACGCTGACCCATCGCAATCCCGCGGCAAGCTCCGGATGTTGGTCAGAAGGCAACCTCTGACACTTACACTTTGCGGTCAAGAGGTAAGAGAGCACCTCTAACAAGTGGATTAGGAGCAGGCGCTCACATGCAGCGCAGACTTGGGCAGAGAGGAGAGAGGGAGAGAGGGGAGGAGAGAACGAGAGAGAAGTAGGGAGAGGAGGAGGAGGGGTTGGGGTAGGCGGGTGTATGGGTCTGTTATGATTGAGCGCACGAGCGAGTGAGCGGAGGGAAGGAGGGAGGGAGGGAGGGAGAGAGGGTTGGTGGGTGGGTGGGTGTGAGTCCAGGGGGAGGGGGGTAGAAGGTAAGGTTCAGCCCTTCACCAGTCAGAAGGAAATAATCACAATGTTGCCTCCTAATGAATTATTAAGTAGCCGTCCCTGCCTCTTTTAGCTTCTCCTCCAAAATGCTGCATATCCATCCCGGATTCTGAAGCGGACGTTTGAACAAGCGCGGGTGTGTGTGTGTGCATGAGCACACGGGTGTTTCTGTTTTGTGTGCATATGTGTGTGTCTGTGGCCGAGGCTGAGCCAGCCGGTGAGTTTCTCTTTTTTTTTCTTCTTCTTCTTCTTCTTCTTTTTTTTCCTTTGACAGCTGTGTTACTGCTGATAAGCAAGACTCTGCGAGCTGATCAAGTACTGAGACAAGGATTGTGAGTCTGAGTCAGAGCTGGAGCCGGCAGTAGCTGGAGCAGGAACTGTAGCGGCAGCAGCAGCAGCAACAGCGGCGGTAGCGGCAGTAGGAGCAGAGCAGGCAACAGCAGTCACCACCAGTGGCGGTAGGAACAGCGGTGGCTGTAGTAGCGGCGACAGCGACAGCAACTCTCTCCTACGCTCTCTCTCTCTCTCTCTCTCTCTCTCTCTCTCTCTCTGTCCTTCTCTCTATCTCTGCTCTCCTCTGCTCTCTTCGTCTATCACTATCTTTCCCCCTTCTTTTCCTCTCTCCCTCCCTCTCTTTCTCTCTCTCTCTCTTTCTCTGTGTATAGTCTGTGTATCCCTCCTTTTCTCTCCGTCTCTCTCCAGAGTTCTCTCAGCTGTGTTGTGATTTTTTTTTTTTTTTTTTTCACGAAAAGAGATCTCTTCCTGGAGTTAAGGTTTTGTTTTGGAAGGACACACAAGTCGGGAAAAGCAGGAGCGTGGCGAAGGAGGGGGGAAGCAAAAAGTGGAAACAGGGGCTGAGCTCTGTGAATCGAAAGGCATCCCAAACGCAGACCTGGCTGCCCACATGCCGATCGAATTTGTTTGCAAAATCAAATTTGCCGAGGAGGATGAGCAGCAGAAAGGCAAGCCGGACGGGGACAAGGAGAGCCTGATCGAGGAGAGCTGCGCCCCTCCGGCCAAGGACCTGGCCGGCTTCGCCAGCTCGTGCTCGCTCCACGGGATTAACCATATCTTCGTGTCGGGCCGGCTGGGCGTGCGGCAGACGCTGTGGGCACTGGCCTTCCTGGTGTCGCTGGCACTCTTCCTGTACCAGGCGGCCAAGTGCGCCATCTCCTACCTGGAGCACCCGCACGTGACGGCGCTTAACGAGGAAGCCTCGCCGGAGATGGTCTTCCCCGCCGTGACCATCTGCAACGTCAACCGCTTCCGCTTCTCAGCGCTCACCGACGCCGACATCTACCACCTGGCCAACCTCACGGGCCTGCCGCCCAAGAACAAGGACGGGCACAAGGCCACCGATTTGGAGTACCCGCCACCGGACATGCAGGACATCTTCAACCGCACCGGCCACCAACTCGACGAGATGCTCAAGAGCTGCAACTTCAGCGGGCAGAACTGCTCCGTGGACGACTTCACCGTGGTGAGTCCCAAACTTTTCTCCAACTTCATTAGTCCCATATTAAAGTGGCCCAATTATGAGGTACTGTTGCAGTGAAAGGTTACAGTGTGTGATAGGAAATGTTTGGCTGCGTACGGGGGCAAAAGCACTGTTTTGAAATACTCTGTTTGGCCTCATAAGTGGAGCTGAGAGGAGTTCTTTGAAAAGAAGAAAAAAAACCCAAACAAACAAATCTACAAACAGAAAAAGATCAGGATGTGAGTCATTATGAGATTTCAGTATGGGACAAAATGCTGTTGGCATAAAGAAAGCCCTGGAGTCGCTGGGAGCCCATAAAGGTAATTGAATACTTTTGGAGGGGGTTGCAGTGGCAGGCGGCTTTGTTTATTTGGCCATGCATGAGTAAACACAATCCAGCACTCTGCTCTGTTCTGCTGTCATGCTCTCTCTCTCTCTCTCTCTCTCTCTCTCTCTCTCTCTCTCTCTCTCTCTCTCTCTCTCTCTCTCTCTCTCTCTCTCTCTCTCTCCATTTGTTCTGCGTACAAAGTTGTATCTCTGTGATGATTGTATTTCTTCATGGCAGATATTTGGAACTGTAGCCTGTTATGTTTTGTGTGTATGACTGAGTGTGTGTGGAAGGGGGTAAGGTGAATGTATTTTCCAAACACAAACCGTGGTTTTATACTGCCTCCAATACCAACAGTTGAGGTTGTGCATGACAGCAATAATAGCTTTTTAAAATACTCTCTCTCTGTTGCCCTGATCTTTGTCCCTCTCTTTCTTTCTCTCTTTCTCTCTCTCCCTCGCTGTCTTTCTCTCTCTCTTTCCCTCTGATACGGTTTGTTCCAGAGAGCAGGGAGTAGTGTTCTGACCATTGTTGCATTTCAATCCTGCTGCCTTTTTAGATCAAATATTTAAACGCCGGCATACATGATTTTTGCATTAGCTAGATTGACTGAAAGGAATAAAACAATTTCCATAAGTTGTTTAAGACCAGTCTAAAAAGGTGTGTGTGTGTGTGTGTGTGTGTGTGTGTGTGTGTGTGTGTGTGTGTGTGTGTGTGTGTGTGTGTGTGTATGTGTGTGAGTGCATGGGCCTGCCATGAGTTTATGTGTGTTTGTGTGTGTATGAATGTGTGTGTGTGTGTGTGGTTTGTATATAAGTGAATGTGAGGGCTTGTGAGTCTATGTGTGTGTGTGTGAGTGTGTATGAGAGCTTGTGTGTGTTTGTTTTGCACACTATTTATGAGAGCCCCCCTCCACACTGTACATCAGTGAGGAGATGGATGCGTTTCCTCAGAGAGGGCTGGAGGAATATGCGATTGCTTTAGCGATGATGAAGCACCCGTGTCAGCTCCTAATAGGATGTGTTGAACACAGGTCCGCTCACCTTCCCCGGACCCGGCCCATTCCCACCTCTCTCTCCCCCATCACCCTGATTACACCCCCGAGCCTTTCAGATGCCAGCCAAACAAAAAAATATAAAAATAAAATATAAAAAGGGCTGACTTCTTACCCGTCCCCTCGACTTGTACTTCTGTTCTCCGCAGTGGGTTTCTATTCTCCCTTCTATTCTTTCAAGAGTACTTTTTGATCTTCAAGAGCGTCTGTCACATTGAAACGCACCGACGCAGTGAGGAACCTAGATTTCCTTTTATGTCATATTCCATGTAATTGTCTCTCGCAACTTTCTTGCTTTGTTCCTTCTTCTCCTTTTTTTTATTTTGTGTGTTATAAGTTCCTTTCTTCTGACGAAAGAGTCTAAATATCCAGAGGTTTTTTTTCATGAGGTGCATCACAGGCCTTAGTAACAAGACCGTGGCAAAAGGCAAAAGCTTGAGGAACCTAAAGAGGAAATGGAACTAAAAAAGTTCCTGTTGGTGGATGGAAATGCTCCGTGACACAATGACAGCTCTTTCTTGGCTCTCAAACATTAATGAAGACTTGACTCTGACATAGCATGCGTAGTCTGTCCCACGTCAAATACGGAGCACGGAATGCACAGTGATTTTTCTGCACAGGCTCAGATCCTTGGAAAGTTCCCCGGGACTATGTGTTTGTGTGTGTGTGTGTGTGTGTGTGTGTGTGTGTGTGTGTGTGTGTGTGTGTGTGTGTGTGTGTGTGAGAGAGGGGATTTTTTTTTCTCCTCTGTCGGCCTGGCGATCTGCATCTGTGAGGCTGTCAGTTAGATTTGTTACAGACATCTTGCTGTCTGGCACGCATGAGGAGCCATTTCCCCTCTGTCCCATGGCCTGCACTACTTGGGCCAGAGGGACCAGAGAGAGGAAGAGGAGGAGGAGGAGGAGGAAGAGGAGGAGGAGGAGGTGTAGAGAGAGAGAGAGACAGCTTGAGCTCAGCTAGGTGTGGAATGAGGGGGGAGAATATAGGCAGCCGGTTCCCATCCATGAAGACATTCACGTCCTGCTGCGTGACACTCGTAAAGCCCGTCTTGGGAGCACATAATCTGCGGATGTCATCCCACTGTCGTACAGATTACAGCATACATTTGCATCAAAACTCTCTCAGCAGGAAGTGGGCTTGTCTTATAAATGACACCAGCATCCTCACAGTCCTCTGTGTGTGTGTGTGTGTGTGTGTGTGTGTGTGTGTGTGTGTGTGTGTGTGTGTGTGTGTGTGTGTGTGTGTGTGTGTGTGTGTGTGTGTGTGTGTGTGTGTTTCTATCTGAGCATCATTTTGCATAGTAGTGAGTTTTTATCCTGTTGGTATTTTCCAGATGTTCTGTTCAGGTAATGACTGTTGGTGCTCAGTGTCATAGCATAAATTGTTTTCATTCTTCACAGCTTGGATCATCTTAATGTATCTAAAAGCTTGCTTTATTTCACCACTTTAAATGTTTTTGTTGTTGTTATTGTAAGATAAAATTGGTGACAATTATTTACTTGGTTGTTTATTAAGTCAATGAGTGTCACGCATCCACCATATCGTAGTCATTGTCAAATGTCAAATTGAGAGGTATTTGGTTGCAAACAAAATGTCACCATATACGGTGACATTATCCAAGTGTGACATAACGCAATGCATTATGTTATTAATAAACTAACCTTACATAAGTGATCCATTTAAAGTATTCATTGCAAATATACGTGCAGCTACACATAGAAGCATGTAAGCACACACACAGAGAGAGAGAGAGAGAGAGAGAGAGAGAGAGAGAACGCACACTGGCTTCACTCTGATCTTAGACTGCAGTCGGATTCAAATGTCATTACATTTGCAGTGCGGTGGAGAAATCCATGTGGATCCGAAGGGAAAACCAAAGAGGCTTCTCCACGTACACAGCCCTTTCGCTGTACTTTTTTTTTCCTTTCAAAGGAATCTCCTTCAATCATGCATGCCTTTCGATCTATTGTTATGAGAAATTCATCAGTGCTTAAAATATTGACTGCCCTGGGGTTTGGCAACCCGAGACCCTCCTACAGTCTGTGTGAACATAGCCCTTTCTTTCAGGCTAGACCTGTTTGCCTCTATTAATATCCCTTGCAAGATTGGCAGCACGCTCTTTGTTTTGCTATTAGGCATAATTAAAAAGCCTCTTCAATTATTGACTCAAATTAATTGGCCTTAAAAAAGAAAGTATAATAATAAGCTGTTTAGACCATAATCTAATGGCAATCGCTACCCATCTGAGTTCACTCCTCAACTAATTGTGGGTTATAACAGCTTTTGACAACACGTTGTGGCAACAGCCCCTTCCTTCCCCACTGTGAGTGTGTGTGTGTGTGTGTGTGTGTGTGTGTGTGTGTGTGTGTGTGTGTGTGTGTGTGTGTGTGTGTGTGTGTGTGTGTGTGTGTGTGTGTGTCAAGAGCCCCTTGGCTGTGTAAGCTTGCTTCAGCTCGGCGTGTTTGCTCGCTTGCTCAGTTCTGTTTGTGGATGCATTATCAGATTCTGCTCGCAGCAAGGACAGATCCCCTCCGCATACATTGGCCGTTCACACCCCCCCACACACACACACACACCCCACCCCTCGCCACACACACACACAGGCATGCACGAGCGCTGGCCCAAGGACTGACACGGGAAAGAATCTATAAAGCCTCCGGTTAACACCCGGGGCATGATGGCTCCTCAGACACCGTTTGTGGTGTCAGCACGAGAGTGGCCGCTCCGAGGGCCAGGTGCATTTTAATTGGGTGGCGTGAATGTTTTAGGACGGCTGAACCACGGAGAGGTTTGGACTTGAGCCTGTTTTTTAGACCTTTCGCTGAGCTCTGAGAGTGTTGTAGTGATTTCTCTCTTTCGTCTTCTCTCTCTCTCTCGTACACACACAAGCAAACATATGCACTTAGATGTATACACAAACACACACACTCAGGCAAACACATACACACAGACTCAGCTTGACCTTCACTGTACCCACTGAAAGAAGAGTATTGAACGTGGTGTTGGGCCTGCAGTGACTCTCCATTGCTTATGCTGTTGGTGAGTCTGTCATGGCTGAAGTTGGCCAGCTCTCCAGCTCCATTCCTTCTGTGCCTCTCCTCCTCCCTCTGTCCATCCCTCCCTCCATCCATCCCTCCCTCCCTCCCTCCTCCCTCCCTCCTTCCCACTACCACTCCCTGGTGTGTGTGTGATGATGTGTGAAAAGTTTGGCAGTAACAGGTGCTCCGTGTTGTATTTGTGTTCGGCTGGCAGTGCGCCTCTCTTGGGGTAATGTGTCTCTCTCCCTCCTCAACAGAACTGGGCATGTGTGTATGTGTGTGTATGTTTTGTGTGTTTGTGTGTGTGTGTATGTTTAGTGTGTGTGTGTGTGTGTGTGTGTGTCTGTATGTTTAGTGTGTGTGTGTGTGTGTGTGTGTGTGTGTGTGTGTGTGTGTTTGAGTGAGTGACATCAGGTCCCCCTGTGGGTTTGGCGTCTGGCTTCTGCCCCTCCTCCTCTCCCTCCTCTCCTCCCCTCCTCCCTCCCTCCCTCCGCCTACACCCCCCCACCCCCCCACCCCCGACAGAGACGGAGAAGTGGGGACCGTGAAAGTGACCGCCTTTCCGGAGCCTCGTCCCAAACAGCCTGTCAATTAGCTGCGCAGTTCCGCTGCTGTGGGTCTCCACAGCTTATTGAACTGCTGAACTGCCTGCACATTTACATTCCTGTCTCATAGCCACGGCTAGGAGCACTGCCTGGGCCCAGTTGATCTTTTTTTCATGATGCGAGCGCGCACAGGACACACACACACACACACACACACACACACACACACACACACACACACACACACTCACACACATGCACACACACATACTCACACACACCGCTGCACAGTTTCATGTGTGCAGAATACAATGCCACCTGTTTATCCATGAGCAGTCTTGTGTGGTGAGGCTCCATAGATGGAAATGCCGAGGGTGAGGTGATCTTTTATTGGTCCTCCGGTCCTCAGAGCGAAGAAGATTTGAATCACGGGCAATTTGATCTCCTCCTTTAGCCCCGAAAGAAGCCATTTCCATACATTACACGGCCTGCATGCAAGCTGCGCCCCCACACTTGGAGCTGCACGTCGTGTCCGCGCATTGGGGATCGAGAACACTTTCATACATGTCAATTCTGTGATTTTCTCACAAGCTGTTTTTGTGTTTGTGGTGAGATGAGAAGGAGGGATGAATTTGATAGACAAAAAGCTGTAGCCAAGGAAATGTGTTTTTGTTTTTGTTTTTATTTTTGTTTTGAAATAAAAGGCAGGGAAAGTAACAGTGGTCCTCATGTGGTGTTGTGAAGTGGTTAACTCGCCTCTAACCCCAGGGAGTGTTTGGCTCATACAGACATTTGTCTCCCTTTGACAAGCTGCCTGGCAAAACACAGTTACATGAAGTGTGTGTATGTGAGAGAACATACTGTGTGGGTGTGGGTGTGGGTGTGTACGTGTGTGTGTGCGTGTGTGTGTGCGTTTGTGTGTGTTTGTGTGTGTAAGGAGTCATGCATGTTTCAAAAGAGTTGAGTGCTAACAAGATTGATAATACAGCCTAACTTCCTTAGTTTGTCCTCCGAGGATCGATCCGCTCCTCAGTCCGATTGCTTCCCAAGCCTTAAGCCTGCTGTGACTAATTACCCCTGTGCCTGGGCCTGGGCTGGAGAGCTGGCCATGTTAGTCAATGCTGAGCGGACTGGGCTGCAGGCGACCATCAGTGCAGGCTTTCAATTTGAGTAAACATCCAGCTCTGGGTGCCGTCTGTATGGTAGGGCTTTTTTCCAACGAGAGAGAGCCTGGAACATTATTGGTGATCAAGTGCTGTAAGAAAGTTAGTGTTTGCTGATTGAAGTTGTTTTGGTGTGTTTGCTGGAGTTTCATTCTTGAGTCGGTAAAGACCCTTTCTCAACCGGTAAACACCCCAGTAAACTATGGTACTTTTAGCTTCAAAGCAATTTAATGCGTAATGTATACTGTGATCAATTAAATACATTATGTGGCTTATGATATTTATACAGCTAATAGAAGTCTGCTTACTTAAATGTCAGGATGTAATTTTCCTTTTTGATTTGCTGTGCCTGTTTTTTTTTTTTTAGTTTTTATTTTATTTTTCTCTCCATCTAATGTGCTGCCTTAAGGGACACTGGAACTCCTAGCAGCCGCAGAGACGAATAATGAATCCCGCCTGCTTTTAGACCTCAGTCGATAATGGCTTTTGAGGCACTCTCTTTTTTTTAGAAGGAAAGGAAAGAAAAGACAGACATAACTATTTCATTTACCTTTAAGACCCCGGCGTATGTTTATCCTTTAAGATGGATCTGCGGAGTTTCAAACAAATGCACAACGTCTTTTGTTTTTGTCGTACGCGTGGAAATGTCATGTTGACCGGGGCTCGCACTCGGGAGGACGACAATAAGGACTTTTAAATGTCACAGTGCATATCCGGCTCTGCTGTGTGTGAGCCATCGGAGCATGAAAACCACTGCTCGGCTCGGCTCGCCTTGGATCTGCTAGGCTGGACTGGACTGGACTGGCGGCTCCTGGTGGTTAGCCTGAGTCTCACGGCTCTAGTGTGTCCCTCGTGGGATGATAACGTCCTTGTGTCGGGGTGAGGATGGAGCAGGCTTGCCTGCGGCTATAGCTTCCCTTCTCGCAGACACAATGCAGGAAAAACTCCAGTGCCGACCTAGGGAAGGCGATTCCACGGTGTGATTCCCTGGGATGTTCTCAATAATGCATCGGTAGCATTGAGCGCAATCTCTCATTTACTCTTCATGTAACTCTTGCGAGAGACACTCGTTCTGTCAAAAGACATTTACACACCAGTGGCAAACCACCAAAGCACACAGTATAGTCAAGTCTGTTACTATGAATGCCAATACATGTCAGGCATTCATCAAACATTGATCTCAAAACAATCCTGCCGTCATCCCCTTTGTGAAGCTATCGGGCTGAAGCTATCTCCCTGTTCATAGACGAGATCAAATAGGCCTACTCAAGCGCACCGCAGGGGTGGGGGGATAGTTAGATTGATTCTAAGGGTCCGCCACAAACAGGGAGCCTTTTAGAATATTTGAATATTACAATCAGTGTTTGGGTTGGAGGGGTGTGTGTGGGGGAGCAGAAATTCCTTTCTGTAAAATACTGTAGGGTTCAACATTTCCAGCGGCGCCCCTGCAGATACAAACTACGTGTGGGAGATGGCCAGTCTCACCCGTAGCGCCCTTGGCACATGTCGGCCACTGTCTGGGCTCTCAGCCTGCAGAAAGAGAGAGTGAGAGATGGAGTGTGGTGAGAGTGTGTGTGTGTGTGTGTGTGTGTGTGTGTGTGTGTGTGTGTGTGTGTGTGTGTGAGAGAGAGAGAGAGAGAGAGAGAGAGAGAGGGGGATAGAGTGTGAGGAGTGGCTTTATTCAGGCAGAGTGGGAGCCAGAGGAAAAGGTCCTGGGTGTGTGTGCTGGGCTCTCACCCCTATTGTTATGTCTCCTGTGTGTCTGTGTGTGTGTGTGTGCTTGCGTGCATGTGTGTCTTTTCACACACCCTAGCAGAGAATCCCGAACGGCAATTGAGTTCACAGAAAGCTGTGTGGTTATGCACATTTCTAAAGAGTCACGCTGTTCAGCCTTTTTATTATATTGATGAAATAGCATAATTAGTTGTTATTTATTTGCTATTACTTTGTCTGCATTGTTATGATGATGATGTTTTCTATGCTAATGGCTAATAAACAAGGCCTGAGAGAGGTCTCGCAGTTGGCTACAGAGAGCAGTGACTGATTGCATTTTTGCTTTGGAATCATCTCACCCCATGGGCACAGAATAATATTTATTTTCCTTAGTATCTCTCTGGCTTGGCATGTCAAATATAGAGTCACCATTAACCATACCCAGATAGGTGGCATGTTAGGAAAATTATTCAATCAAATGCTGTGGGACATGCTGGCTACCCACTCCACTTTCAGATGCATGAAAATGTCATCTTAGTTATCATTGCACACACAGCTTGATTTGCTGCTGTGTATTTGTGTCATCCGAAGCACAGTCAGACCATGATGAGTACGAAGTGCCATATCACAATATAATGAACCTGCTAAATTACTTGGCGTCACGTGCGGAAATGAATCGTGCACTTTCTTTTTATTCAGGAGTTCGGAACTCCCGTCATGGGTAAAATGTGTGAAGGCCTAGAGTCAATTAGTGTCTGTCCTCGGCAAGTGCGATACGTTTTGTGTGGTAATTCAACGGAACAGTTCATTGTTGCAACTTTTTGATGATACTTCGTCTTCGTCTGGCCTCTCTTTCCCACAGCCAATGCAGCGCTCTCATATTCCACAAATGAACTGTTTGATTGCGTGCGCTCATTGTTTATTATGATGGCACTATTATATTGCGGAAGGCGTCGGTGAAACAGTGACCTGGGGGTCGGAGGGAGGCATGGAGACACTTTTTTTTTTTTTTTTTTTGTCGGGCCCAACAAGAAAAAGACGGAAAAAAAGAAAGAAAAAATCGTTGTCAACAGGCTGACGAGCAAGGCTGCGTTCGGTATGCTAATAATGAATGAATGCGAGGCAAGCGAAAACTATGTGGAATACATTATCATTTAATTACGGTAGGAATAGTTTAGGGCCGCTCCTGATTTAGGCAGGCTGCTTGCTGGTGAATTTTGAAGAGGCTACCTTAAGAAGTTCTCTTCTCTGTGGTCACTTCTGTTTGTTATTCTCTGTAGTCGTTCTGCGCTGCGTTTTGACTTGCAGATGTCCTTGCTGTCTGTCGACCGGCGCTGGAAATTGAGTCTGTGTGGGGGACATGTGCTTTCGCTCCGGTTCCAGTCATGGCTCGTGTCCCAGGCTGGCCGTATCAGTGTCCCCACTGCAGAAGGCGCCTATATCACCACCACACCCGGTCCCCTCCTCTCCTCTTTTCTTCTCCCCTCCTCTCCTCTTCTTCTCTTCTCTTCTCTCCTCTCCTCTCCTCCCCTCCCTGTGTGGCTGTCATGGATCAGACGTGTCTCGGGAAATGGGTGTCTATATCTGGGGCCCCGTCTGTTGAGACTCAGGGCAGGTGACATTTCTGCCTCTGCCTCACGGGTGGATCTCAGGGGCGTGCCAGGCTCTCTCTCTCTCTCTCTCTCTCTCTCTCTCTCTCTCTCTCTCTCTCTCTCTCTCTCTCTCTCTCTCTCTCTCTTTGTGCAAGGGCAGCCAACAGCAGCTGGGGCCCTCACTGTGCTGTGCCACCACCACGCACTCACTCCGCCACACACCACAGCCCCACCCCGAGGCCCTCTCCGTGGGCTTTCTCTGCATCACGACGCACCGCCGTCATCAGGCATGGCACCACACATGCCAGTCTGGAACACGATTCAATCTCTCCAGCGTCAGTCCAGGCCGCCGGCTGTGTGGAGAGCCGACGGTCCCAAATGGCGTGTAGCACTGAGACAATTTGGTGGGATATCTATATTTATTACAGGCTGTTTACCGCCGGTTGGTTTTGGTGTGTAATTTGTGGAACGCTCAATCATTGCGGTGCCATCTCACCTGACAGTGCCGTAAAGATTAATTTTGTTTGTCTTAATGTATGCTAATGAGAAAGTTGTGTGGATTTAATAGTCAATAGCTTGAAATACGGCGCCGCTCCCCTAAATGCTTGCGCAGTTCAATAACCTATTAAAGTTGAATCACAGATAACTTGGCGCGCATCAGGAAAGCAATCTGAGATTTGTGCTGACATTGATCCGGGAGGAAGAGGGCCTGATGGCTCCGATTAACACCTCGGTCCCAGGAGGGGGACCTCGTGACCGGTAACAGCATCCACTGCCCAGACATCTAGCCTCTCGGCCCCCCCACCTCCTCACCCCCATAAATGTGCTAGAGCTCCTCCTATTTATGAGGCCAGGATGAGGAGGGAGTGGAAGCGTTTAGTAACCGTGGCTTGGATGTGGAACTCGCCTTGCCTGGTCCTTCCCAACTTGTTAATGTAGCTGTAAACAACCAGCGATTACATGGCACATTTGTTTCCTTTGTTCCATTCCCTTTTTGGAATGCAAGCTATTATCATATGCCCACTGATGGCGCTGAAGAATCTATTAAGATCTGAGGCCCAGTTAAATACTTGCCTGCTCGGGAATATCTGATTAGTCTCTGTGCGAGGAATCCCCCCAGCACCACCACCATAACCCCCACCCCCACCCCCACCCATCCCCCTGATGTGTTTTCAGACTGTTTGGATATGGAAGAATTTCCTGTAATGTTTATACGAAAGAAAAAAAAAAAAAAAAAAAAACATGAGAGGAAGAAACGCTGTGATTGTTTTCCATTTGCCGTAAAGTAAATGCTAGTCTCGGCTGCTGCCTATTTGTGATTTTTCTAATCTCGCATCTTGACACAATTTGAAATGTATATCCTGCCCAGTAGAATGTAAATGTGTTCCTGGGCCCGTCTAAGCCTCGGCCGTGCAGATGAGTTCTGAAAAGGCTCTATCTTTTTAAATTTGTGATCTCATCCATTCCATTACCCACATCCTGATAAGGGCATCATTTAGAATAAATATGGCTATTAATGAGGTATGGCATCCCCCGACCATGTTTACGTGTGTCCTTGACATTCACATTGAGAGCAAAGGATGCTTAATGGCATTCTGCTGTGCAGGGGCTTGAAAGTCTAGGGAAAGAAATAAATGTCACAGTACTTTACTAACAAATCATTGGCATCCCCCCTTCTCTCTCTCTCTCGCTCTCTCTCTCTCACACACACACTCACTCTCTCACTCACTCTCTCTCTCTCTCTCTCTCTCTCTCTCTCTCTCTCTCTCTCTCTTCACTCTTTCTGCTTTTATTCAGCATCTCCTTTGACCTTCATAGCCTATTCTTTAGGGAAACAAAGAAAACATTAGGGTTCAGTTGATATTCAATGCATATCAGCATAAGCAATTAATTTCTGTTCTCACTGGGGCGTCAGCCTTTGTCTTCCCCCATCCTCACTGTTCCTCACACGGAGGCTAAGAATAGAGAGATGGAGGCAGAGCTGCCCTGGCCTGGCTGATACCTGCCTCCTCTATGGGGGTGGAAGGTTCTAGCGAAAGGTGTGAGGGAAGCGCGCGGCGGGAACAGAGGGTGTCGCTGGGAATTGTTCTGGTGCTGGCCGCCCGGCCCCGTTAGGTGCACCAGCTGCCTCCGCCGCTAAATCGGACCCACCTCTGGACCTGACCCGTGGTGGACCCCTGCGAATGGGCCAGATGTGCACCGCCGCGTGGTCGGCCTCTGCAGATGATTCCTGTGGTTCTCTGTGTGGAGCCTGGGCATAATACATCTGTTGGGAACCAGAACCATGTTTTTAATGAGATGAATAGAATTTCTTCTGCAGTGTTTGTGTGAAAAAAAATATGAAAAGATCAGTAAATCTCCTGAGAAAATGAATGATAAAAGTATCTTGTTAGTTCAGTTTGTGCTTACCATAGTCTGTAGTTGTTAAACCTATAAATCTAATTGTTATGTCTGGTACAAAGATGAAGAGAGTGAAAAAAAAAAAAAAACATTTCAAAGACCACTGCATGTTTGGAATTAATAATCGAAAGAACCGGAAAATACTGATAAGACGAATGCAATGAAAAATACATAACAAGCCTTCCACATGCATAGCCTAATGAAACTCGAAAGAGGTCACCTTTAACATTGTTCGTTTTGATGCGGGGCCTGGTAGAAGGGAAGCAGAATCTCAGAAGACATGTGTACGGAGAACGCATAAATAAAAGCATTTCTTACCCAAACAGTGGAATAAGGTGCCCGGGATTAGCATCTCATTACAACACAAGAGCTGGGGATTTCAGACAAAAGGTGCGAAACCGAGCAAAAGAGGGACCACCTTGGCAAGCCTGCCTCGAATTCGTAAGCGTGTGCACGCCTATGCTGGTTTTCATTGGGGGGAAAGTTTTGGATGAATTATGCAAGCCGATAATGATGGTGAGAGGGAAGCATGTCCATGTTTTGCATGGGCGACGTGGCATTGGGTTTCAGTTGCATTTGTAGTGAGTTTGGCAGCAGTCTGTTCATTTTTTTGTGCGCTATTCTCCTCTTCCGCTTGTTCGACAGACTAGCAACATAATGTCTTTAGCTAATATTTGGGCCACACACTGTGAGCTATTTGAGTAGAAGGCACTCCTGAGACCTCCGTATCACACAGGGAGAGGGAGGGAGGCGGGGAGAGATTTGTATCAAATTCCCTCTCCATAGGCAAAGGGAACAGAAAGATAGCGGAAGTATAATCTAGAGGATACTTAACAGAAACAAGTTGGAAACAGTTTGCCACAGAGATAAATTGGCAAAAGCTAAAAAATCTCCTGCTGTTTCCCAGTCTGCGTTATCTGTTGCGTGAACATGCAATTACCCTTGCTTTTCTTCCCCGCAGAAGAGTACATGCTCAGCCAAGCAGGAAACTAAAGGAGTCAAGGGGCTCATTGACACCGGTAGCTCCATCTGAGGTGCCCACTAGCCTGGTGTAGAACAACCCCGCAACCCTACTCCACTGCCGGGTGATGACAATCGCTTCTAAATCTCTAATGGTCTTCTGTTGCAGTGTCAGATTAGATTTGTCACTGCTAAGAAACTTGCTTCAAGTTGAGTCAAGAGAGGTTTTTTTTCTCTTCTCCAGGCTCAGAATATATGTTTTTTTTTTTTCCTATCGTTATCAAACTCATCTTGGAACACCGTCTCGTATTTGCTGCCAAGAGCTGTATGCTTGATAGGCAGATGCCATTGGGAATTGTATACGGAGGGCTACGGGCAGGGGTTGGATTGGGCTGTAATGGTTCAGGGTGGCGTTTAGGCGCACACTCCGAACGAAGGGGGGAAAAAAAACATGAGATATGATTTAACTCCCACCTTCTGCAGAGTCTGACTTCCATCCTGAATTCCCCAGATTAAAGCATGTGCACCATGGCAGTGTGTCCCAGATGCAAATACGCATATAGCCAGTCAAGTTTCAGTTGCTGCCTGGAGCTGCAGTCTCAGTCAAGATTATAAGAACTGCCTGAAGTGTGGAGTGTGGACATTTCTGATTGTGCAACACTTTTGCAGTGTGCCTAAATCATTTCTATGTTATAGACTATAAATAAAACATTCAAATGCATTTAGAAATCTGTCATTGACATTTAAAAAAAATCTTCACAGTGCATCACTGTCTTGACTTTTTTTCTTTGACAATTTGCCAGTTAACATAGCTACATTCATAAAGTATTATAGTTCACAACAATACTTTTATCAATATGGAAGCTTATACTGTAGCTTCCAGAGTGGTTCCAAAGAGAGAATGTATGGGAGTAAACTGTATTTAACATATACAGTAGCAAACATGTTTTTATGCCTTTTTATGCACGCACTGTATATATACTATTGCTATAATATAGGAATATCAAACCATTAACTAAACACTATTGACTTTTTGAATCTTTTGACTTTAGTCTTTACTGTAAACTTGGATGTGTTTGATTTGCAAGCCGAGCATTTTAGGAACACAGTTTAACTTCGTAAGAAGGTGCAATAATTACAACATGATAATTACATGTTGTGGCCATTGAGACGTTGCGGAAAAAGCCTATTGGAAAAGAGAGCTACAAAAGGATAAAAGGCTGATGTCCCCAGAGAGCTGCGCTGAAGTACCCATACTGCAGAGAGGGTGACTGCCAATTACGTCATGGCAGGGCAGCATACTAAATAACTGCCTTTGAAACGAATGGACACACAAAAGCTGCAACTGGATTACTCTAGCTAATTTCCTAGTGCGCTCACCACTTAACAAACAATGCTTTTGGACCCCTCATCCCACATTGGTTCATTTGCACTTTATTATGTATGTGTGGCTACATGAGGAATGTCCTTCCCAAATAGAATAGAGCCTTTATCAACCCACTCCCAGTATAGGAACCTTTTTGGCCATGTTAGGTTTTTTGGCCTGTAGAGCTAGTTTTAGGCTGATTTTGCTTTGACTAGTATCTCCATACTATATTACACCAGTGGCTTTTTAGAAAGGAGTGGGATGTTTATGAAAGGATGGCATATCATAGCATAGCATGTACCATCCTGCAGACACATTTGAAATCTGGCAGAGATACCAGTAAGGCTGCCTAAACTGACATACCAGTGAGGGGCTTTTGAAAAACATTTTTTTTCCCACTCCCCCTTTCGTCCCCTTTGGCAGTCACGCCACGTGCACCAACTTTAAGATCTTTTGATCACCGACCGTAGAGGTGTCTTCTTGCAGTGATTTACTCCCCAACTTTTATCTGGCCCACCATCTATCTTGCGAGAGCATATGGAGTCCCGGGTTCCTCCTATATAGTTAATCTTTCTGATTACAACAGGTTGGCGAGCTGTCGCTCTTGCTCAAAGTCAGCAGGAGACTTTCCGAGCGAGGGGTGCGTGCGTGCGGGGATCTGCGGATCCGGGATGTGAGGGATGGCAGTGATGAAGGGTGCGGTGGGCATTAATCCCTACCCTGTGAGAAATTAGGCCTTGTGTTCTTTCCCTCTTCCTCCTGACACTTTGATCAAGCCCTTATGTGATTAGAGACTGACCCTGACATGACAGGCCCCAGAACTTGTAAAAGAACCGAAAGAAGAAGGAGGAGGGGGCTGGGAAAAGTGTGTGATCCGCAAGGCAGGCCAAGAAAGAATGGAAGCAGAATTATTCTGGAGGTGTCGGGTCCTCCTTCCCCCCCGAATGTCTTGTGGGTAATAAAGGTTTCATGTATTCATTTTACCCTGGCAAAAATTGCAATCTATAATGACCTGACATTTCTTTTTAAAAACTAGCCAGCAGCTGCATGGTTTGAATGTTAAGCAGAGTCCCTTTTGACTGGCAGAATAAACTAGACGTGGAAAAGGTGCATGCCCAGAATTAATCTATTCACCTGTTATCCATTGTGATGCTACAGGTGTTGAGAGATGCCACTCACAAATATTTTACTCCAAATACGTTACGTTATCTCTGCTTGATATTGGCGAAATCCCCCATCTAGATCTGTTTACATCATGTTTAGAAGATGCAAGTTAGCTTCTCATATTAATTAAGTTTTGCCTTTTTTTTTTTTTTTTTTTACAATCAAAATATGTAAAATTTAAATGAAAATGTGTTTTTGTCAATTTTGTTATTCATAACAAGTTCAAAGCTAGGAGTTAATATGGCTCCCTGGGTAGCCTTAGTGAATTTTATTAGCACTCTGAAAGATGCAAGTCTTTCAATTCCCTGCACCAGCAATCACATTCCATTCATTCTTATTAATGCCAATGATTATAATGCATTGCAAAGTGTTCTGAATAAAGATTTTAAGTAATAAGTAATAAGTAATTGCACTGCTGTTAGGATCCTCGAGCAAAAATCAATACTAATGGTTTTTCTCTGTAATTTCCAATACATTATGGAGGCACTTATGATTCATTATTTCTTAAAGTAAATTTTAATCAAGAGACCAAAGAACTGGGAGGGAGATGTTGATTTGTTAAAGGTGGTGTTGATTTGTCTTGCTCGGATCATTTCATGTAAGTGCTCGTCTATGAAGATATGTGATGATACGGACGGAAGCCTGAGTTTATGTGGATTAGAAATCGGTACGCTTCGACTAACATCAGCATAGGCGTTTTCTCGAGAGATATCACTCTAAGATGAAGTCAAATTTCTCCTGTCACCTCCCAGGTTATATTTCACCATAAACAGACACCACTCCCTGACTCTGGAGACTGGCTGTGTCAGGTCTCTGTGTGTATTAAGTTCATTTTAATGCAATTTAGCAGCTTTGCCATGGAGAGTCATGGAGATTAGAGAGAGCGAGGTGAAGGTTGATTATTTTGCATTCTCTGTAGTTTTTTTTCCCCCTCCCTCTGGCATGCCTAGAGTTGGCATAAAAATGCTTAAATGCTTGTGGGAATCTCTTTAATGTGGTCTTATGCTTCATCAGAGGCCAGTGCCAGTCCTTTTTGCAAACACACATCCCCACCACAGCCACTAATCCCCAGTAGCGAATGTGGTCTCTCTAATTCAGGAGCCATGTTTTTCTCCAAGTGGAGTTCTTCACAACTCCACTTCAATCTCTCTCTTGGGTGTATTCAGTCGTTGCTCTCAAAATATTGAGACAAAATATCTTTAAACAGCTGCCGGGTAGTAAGTGTGCGTGTATGGTCTGCAGGCTAGTAGAGTGTAAACTGTTAGCACATTTATTTCATTAGCTCAATGTAAAATGATAAGTTCATAGGGACATCCCCTACCAAATATATGAAGATACATGAGTTGTTTTCCATATTGAGGATTTTTGATGGATCTGACATCACTCATAAACATTATAGAGCAGAGAGAAGTGATTGAAAGAGGGTATGCTGAACCACGATAGCCCCCCAAAAATTTCTATTATACCCTATACCTATAAAAGATTTGGAAACACGACTGCAACAGATCTAACCGAAATAAGCTATTATTTATATTGATGGTGAAACGTTAATTAGAGTATGGACTTTTCTGTGTGTTCCTTTGTAACTGCATCTCATTTTGTGTCTTCATTATACACTCAGAATCTGCATTGAGCATTGACTCTGTGTTCTCTTCACTCAACGTTTGTTTGCTCAAAGTCCATTGATGTTAATCTCAAGAGAATCGTTTTGAAATACTTTATGATAGAAGAAAACCAAAAAAAAAAAATATCCCTTTGTACAAGAATTAGCTTGAATGCAATTATTTCTGTAGGTGGCTACATAAAGAATCAAACGGCATTGACAACAAAAATGGCACAACGGACTGACGAGATGCATCCCCAGTCTGCTTGCATCTATCGCTATGTTAGTGTCCCTACCCAGAATGCACCACAGGATTTGGCCCCTCCATAAGTTACTCTGTGAAATCCTGTAGAACTTTGCCCTGGGCAGTCACACACTGCATTGCTATCATTCAGGGTCTCCCACATGGAAAGTCAATCACTGCATCTCTGTGGTGAGCCAGTCCTGCGACACTAACGGATCATTTTCCTCCCAATATGGCGGTTCTTGGGCTCCCAGCGTTTTGCCGATGTTTCTGAAAATTGCCGACTGTCCACACGTGTCTGCGAACAGCTGGGGGGGGAGAAGAAAAGCACACCAAATGGAGGACTCCACACGGACACCAGCCGGGCTGCTTGGTTGTTGCCCCCGCGGTTTCCCACCCTCTCAAAGCTCGTTGCCGTCATCGTCATCGTCAAACGAATTAGCAATTCAAAGAGCAGCCGAGGGGACGGCACGAGTGTTTATGTGTGTGCCCAGTGCGATGAAGCCTCGCATTTGTATCCTGTCACTGCTCCGTCACTCATTTGGCAGACAGAGACAACTCAGCAGGGCTGTGCTTCTATTCACATTGATGGGGGCCCTCACGCATTGCATTCCTCAAGGAGACTATATCTCCAGGACGAGACAAGACTGTTATTTTAGACGGGGGTCTACCACTCTTGCAATGCACTGCATGCAAGATCCCCAAAATGTCCTCTGTGAGAGGAGGGGGGATGTCCTTCAGAGAACTTTTTTTCAGGTCCAGTGTGAACTTGTGTGAGTTCCCTAGTTAAACTTTAACATTATGATATCTAATCAATAATTCTAATTAGCACTTCTAAAGGGGAGCCTAAAGAAGTAGATTCGGAGATTATATTTTCAACCTTGTGGATCAATTGGCTGTTTGAAGTGTCTTGTTATTAGTGCTACAGTACTTCTCACTCAGCAACTTGCTAATGATGGGCTGTCCTCCCAGGGACATGCGTATGTGTGCTCACTCATTACTTTCTGATGCCGTCTCACACTTTTTTTTTTTTTTTTTTTTTTGCCGTAGTGCATCCATTACCTAAAAATGCCAAACGGCAGTAAGTAACTTTTGCAGTTTGCTGCAGTCAAAATAAAAAAAAACTGTTTATATCTGTAACAGCTTGTACGCCTCTGTGCGTCTCAACTGTGCCGACTGTTGCTGTTTCGTTTTCTTTGTTTTTGTCTTTTAATGTTGACAAAAGAAATTGTTTTCCACTTCTCTCTACTCAACTAGCTCTCGATTGCTACAGTTTAGAGTGAGCCACAGCAAGCAGAGTGGAAACTTATTTCACAGCGGTTGATGACTTCTGATGCTGCTTTATGTCAGAAACATGAAATGAATGCATGAGGTGTACATAGTATTTGGGTCTATCGTGGCTGTGAGCTATAGCTGCCTTCTTCAAATTTGTAATGGTTTACGCTCTGTTAATAGTGTTGTGATGAAACGCATGCAACGCTGAGCAATATGTATTTGTGAGTTTATGTATGGGACTCTTTCATGTAGCATCCTTCAAAAGGCCACATTAGAGAAGGGAGAGGTATCAGTTTATATTTGTCTCCGCCGAACGAGCAGATGACGCGATCTTTAATGAAATGCGGTGCTAAGGGGGCGGATGGCGCTAAGCGAAGACTCATACCTCATGCAGGTGGCCGTATCTGACAATCAGATACGCGGGGAAGCTGCTAATTATTATCTGTCGGGGAGCTTTTGGGCCCTAATCCAAACGAGAATTCAAATTTCTGCAAACACATTGAGCTTGGCGAATTTCGCATAGACCATGAACATTCATTTGATCCGGGGGCAGATATTTAACTCACAGATGAGTCTGCCGGTGCAGAGAGAAAGGATTCCTCCATAAGAATTATGTCACGGGCCTCCCATGAACACAAGGCAGTAGAGGGACACGTTTCCATTTGCACTTAGTAACAGTGCCGAATGGGGGAAGGGAGGCTTTTGTTGTAGCAGAATCGTTCGATTAATCTCGGCGATGATATTGTCTTTTGGATGTTATTTACATGCTGTTTGTCCATCGCTGACCCTAATTATGATAATGTGGAACTAATCCCCCCAATCCCATGGATTGTGCAGCTGAAGTCGGGGTCAGGGAGAGGTTAATGATGGCCTGAATGGTCGGGGTGGTTATCATTGTTTTCTGATAACGCTTATACGTGCTATTGGTTTTGGCTGCCTCTCAGCTACCCCGTAATTAGCACATGTTCGCCACTTGCACATTATGAGTTGTTTGTGGTCTCGCTCGCTCGGCTCGTTCGGGTCAAGTAGTCCTCGCCTCTGCTTTTCACCCGGGAGACCTGCTCATCTCTCGCTCAGTGTGCCTCAAAACACATGTAGAATATAAATCAAACATGGCTTTACACTGACTCGCCATTAGAGAGGGAGAAATGTATTTTGCAGGTTTTTGATGTTTTATAATAGGTCATTTGCCAGGCATGAAAAGCAGCAACATTGTTTGCCATGCCTTTTTGGTGGGGTCTTAAAAAAGAAAAAGAAAAAGAAAAGAAAAAAAAAAACTTGGCCCTTTCAAAATATATGTGAATACTATGTATGCTGTTGCTTTATTGGCCACTGCTGCATTGACTGAATGCCTTTCTCCTTTAATAGGAAGGCTGTTTTTTATTTTTATTTTTATATTTTTTTAGTTTTGTTTGTAAGATCTCTGTTGAATTTATTATCCCACAAGACAGCCTTTATTTGTTTATATTTTCAAATAGGGAAACCATGGCAGCCCAGCAGATATTTTTAACGGTGTATTTTATGAACGTCACAGTAATCAAAATGCATCTGCTCCCTTTGTGCCTTTGGACATGCTGCTGAATCATTAGTGGAACTCGGGAAGGCTAAATCAGAGGAGGGAATCTGAGAGAGGTCGCTCTTGATTAGGGGAAGCTGGAAAAACAGAGCGCCTCACCCATCAGCCGCCGTGCCGAGCCGGGGATGGAGGGTTGTGACTGCGCATAAGCAGGGTGGCCCGAACGTCTGGGTGCAGGGCCACAGGTCCCCCGCGTGCACTTTATATTGTAGCGGACATAATGAGGTAATTTAAGAAAAAGTCTGCCGCGGAGACAGATAAAAATGCTCGTCAGAAACACGAGTGACCTTTTCCCAGCGGAGCAGAATGGATCACTCTAGCTGGGCTCAGCAAGGCTTCACATCTGATACACTTCTAAAAGGTTCGGTGCGTTTTCTATCAAGCCAACATTTTTGGAAGTGTGTGTGTGTGTGTGTGAGAGAGAGAGAGAGAGCGTGTGTGTGTGTGTGTGTGTGTGTGTGTGTGTGTGTGTGTCTGTGTCTGTGTCTGTGTCTGTGTTTTACCCTTCATTTTTCCTCTGCCTGTTGTCACACATGCTTGATGTGCACCTTGCCAGTCCTCCTCTGGCAAACACAATGTCCCCCTACACACACACACACACATACACAATCACACACCTTTCTGAAGCTTTTTTTTAAACCTGCATTTGGAGGCTTTAAGGAGAGCATTCGGTTTCAGTGCAGACACTGGAGCACTTCTGGACTTTCAAATGCACTGTTCTCCAATACGAGAAGCCCAGCAGGCTCCTCTTCCCCCCAAGCCCTGGTGCAGGTCATACGTGTGATGGAGACGCACAGTGTGGGGCGGCGGCCAAGGTGTGGGTGTAAATGACTTTTGTGCCGAGTCCTGAGGGGAGGCCTGCCTGCCTGCCTGCCTGCCTGCCTGCCTCTGCCCTCAGTCTCTCAGTGGGAGAGGCGAACAGGGCCCCAGCTAACCTTGTTATTCCTCATATGGGCTCTGTGCTCAAACACAGTCCTTGCTAACCTTTAGAGCCTCTATGGTGGGCAGATCAGGGGGAAGAAAGGAAGAAAAAAGGCCAATCAGTGGGCTGGATGCTAGCCTGCATTAGATGAGGTCTGTTTGTCTGTGACTGTTCATTCATCCAATGCAAGGAAAGCCAATATAAATAGCTGGACTCAGCAACAGAAATGAGCTTTTGTGTGTGTGTGTGTGTGTGTGTGTGTGTGTGTGTGTGTGTGTGTGTGTGTGTGTGTGTGTGTGTGTGTGTGTGTGTGTGTGTGTGTGTGTGTATGCATATGCGTATGTGAGTCAGTGACAAATATGGCAGTGGCAAGATGATCATTCAAAACTATGCTTTAACCTTAAAAATAAGACATGCCTGAGATTTCTTAAAATGTATTTTTTGAATTTCTGTTGGATTCATATTATTTGATAGGACATTTATACCATTCTTCACCAAGAAAGAGAATAGACACCTCATTAGATGTGTATAAGCTTGGGGTTAGAAGAAAATGTTTGACTGTTTGACTGTCATTTCTCTAGTTATTTTCAAATTGTAAGTATATTTTATATAAATATATTTTAAATATCTCAACTAAATGGCAACAAAAAATAAGCATCACCTCATTGACCTATGTGTATATAATGTTTTGTGTGTGTGTGTGTGTGTGTGTGTGTGTGTGTGTGTGTGTGTGTGTGTGTGTATTTATATATGACACATTTCTGTTGCGGATGTTCACACTGCAAGGGGAAGAGAGTCCAGCCATTGTGCAAGTCTAATGGACTGGCCAGGGCTAACATGTAGTTGCCAAATGTATTTTTGCCTGCTCAGGCGTAGCTGCAATTATTCAATTAAGCTGTGCACGGCCTATTTAACAGTCCTGAGCTTGATTGAAATAAATGCACAGGCTTTGAGAGCTGTCAGGAGAATGAAAAGAACATGACCTGTATGTATATTTTTCCGGGCTATTTAATTCGTTTTTCATTCTTTTTTTCTCCCCCGCTATTGTGCTCTCTCCAAAAG
The DNA here is from genome assembly GCA_027497455.2 of Sardinella longiceps. Lineage (NCBI taxonomy): Eukaryota > Metazoa > Chordata > Actinopteri > Clupeiformes > Clupeidae > Sardinella > Sardinella longiceps. The sequence continues at coordinate 34,096,404 of JAODXP020000016.1, forward strand.
AACTGTCCCGATCTTGTTTCATTTCTTTAATGATTACAGCCATGTGAATGACTTCATAGATAATTACCCATGCTGCGCATAAGCTTATCATTTATGGCCACCGCCTCTTGTCTGCTCAGCTAAGAAGATACTGGAAACAGGTGTAATTTTCTACCATCGCAGGGGCTTGAAGTTGCTTTCAGAGTGTTGGCATTTTAAATTGTTGTTTGCACATATTTTATTTTATTTTATTTCATCTATTTATTTATTTTAATCTGCGGTTCTTTACATTTTCGGCGCTGCAGCCGACACAGTAAACACACATAGATCCTCACAAACGTTGCAGTTTGTCTGTCGTTGGGAGAGAGGGCAGTGGTGAGGTCCGCACATGTCTGCCCCTGCGTTGTCACCCGCTTGACAAATGTGCCGGTCAGATTTACAGTGTACTTCCCATGCCCTGGGACCACTTTAGATCATCCCAGCAGGCCAAACGCCGCAGATTAAAAATGTCATTTCCTGGGCGCAACGCTGCACCTCCCCGATATATACAGCCCCAGCAGGCTAGTGGGGGAGAGGCCATTGGGGGGGAGGGGGGAGTGAGAGGGGGGGAGGATAGCTGCTGTCACGCCTAGGCTGCTGCTGCTGCTCCTGCTGGACCGAGGTACTACTGGCAGTGTTGGTTGCAAACAGGAGCAGCCGAGGGGAATATAAAGCATGGCTGTTTTGGCTCTCATTGACATGGTAATAAAGCCCCCCACACACACACTCACACACACACAACCCTCACTCTGCCCTCGGTGGAGGCCAGACACCCGTGGTGTTTTAACCAGCCCAGCGGGCTCGACCATCGCTCCGTTCCCCATGGCTGCCTTGGCCTTTGCCTTCTTTACAAAGATCCGAAGCGCAGATTGTCATGCCTATCGCACAGTCGATCAGCTAAACTTCTTTTTTGGTGGTGGTGTTGTTTTTCGTCTGTTATTTATTTAGTCTTTGCTGAGTCGGTCGGTCGGTCTGAACATCAGTATGATGAAGAGGGTGAGGACACTGGCGCTTTGTTATTCGCAGTGCCCCGTTTGGCTTGGGTTGTGCCCAGGCGTGATTAATGCCCTGGACCTCACCGCTCATTTCACTCGCCGTGGCGCTGCTGCTGCTGCTGTCTGTCCCGTCCTGGAGTGTTAGCACGGTGCCTGGCACTGAGGTGTTTGCTCTGGGACAAGTGGGAAGTGCCCGTCACGCCGAAATGAGCCGGAAAGAGACACACCACGGGGTGGAAAAAAACCTGAAGCCTTGTTACAATGTAGCCAGCGGAGAAGACTCGGCATGAGAAGTGTGTCTGAAAGCCCGGTGATAAATGAAGCTATTCTTGTCCACCTCCACAATTTGCAGGTTGTTGTGCACTGCTCCACACTACACACTGTTTCCGAGCATGAGTCTTTAGTGCCACGTTACTTTGAAGCATAAATCATTCATGTTGAATGGCAGTTCATGTTTACCACATCCTCATCAGATTATCATGCAAAGACGGGAGCTGTGCCAAGACCTTGCTTCTGCAATTTTAATGTGAAATGGTTGCCGGTGGAATGAGTTTGTTCAAAAGAAAGAACGAAAGAAAGACGGGGTGAAGCTGTGACCCTTGACTTGTTTTCCTCTCTGAAACACCTGAGCTAATTGGGTGTGTTCATTCTCACAGCTCTCTGTCATTGCTAGCTTTTAACTTTGCGAGACATCCTGAACCGCAAAAAGAGCATATCTACTGCTTTTTTTTCCTGCTTTGATGACTTGATGTCTGGTTGAAGCATATGGAACTGTGGCCTTTTCAAGTGACATAGGCCCTTCATGTTTAGTGTTTATATTTTTATGCATGAACAGGTAGACTCATGTGACATTTCTTTCTTTTTTTCCCTTTTTTTCCAATGTTTCTTTCTTTCCTTTTCTCTGCATCCCCAAGCAATTTGTTGAAGCGGCACCAAACCAGCCTCATCAGATCATTACACTCGGAAAGTAAACTTCTTGGTGAGTTCCACTGTCATGAATTAAGGGAACAGAAATAATAATGTAACAAGGCGACCTTTTCCAGTGGCCCCTTTTAAGCGCAGCCTAGGCTGACAAGCGCTAATTAACATTTGCCTCCAGCAGCAGCCGAGCGCTACCAGGGCTACACGCGTGTGTGTTTTTGCGCGCTGGCTGCCTGGCGGCAAGAGTCAGGGGTGTGGCCCACGCATGGCCCGGGCGAAACGGCAAAGGCCAGTACTTCTGCCGTTTGCGTCCAGGCTTCGAGGTCCAAAGGGGGGGTAGGGGAGGGCTCCAACCACCCCACTCTCTCTCTCTCTCTCTTTCACTCTCACCCACCTCCCGACCAGCTGCTCATGAATACGACTAAATCTGGAAACCTGCTCTCTGGCTCATTCCTGTCATTAACCCCCCAGCAGTCTCATACATCTCCTCGGCCTCCCATCGCTCCCTGTCTGTTTCTGGCCAGGGCACGCGGGCCCCGATCGATCTCCATCGTTAGCAGCAAAAAGCGCCGTTTGTAACGGAAGGACACGATGGATGCGCCAACGCCACGGCGGTGGCTCTCCTCGGCACAGAGCTCACGGTTGGCGAGCCAGCAGCCCCAGACCTCGTTGGGATCGCATCGAGTGCATCGTTCTGCGCTCATGACAAGAGCTAAGCTCTAAATCCATACGCGAGCAGTCGGACTCTGGCAGGGGACTTCCTCCTCGGAGGCCTCCCTCTTGACCTGCTGTTATTTCAGAAGCCTATGCATACTCGCTCTCTCCCTCTTCGGTCCCCTCTCCCTCCTCCTCCTCCTCCCACTGCTGTTCCCTCTGCCATTTTTCATAGTAAAATCAATAGCCGTTTATCAGCGGTGGCAGGGGGTCTCATTTTCATCAACAACTCATTGACCTTCTCTTCTGGCAAAACTTGCCATAAAGATATTTTCTCTTTCATTTTTTTTTTTTCCTCCGATGCACACCCTCCACCACCCCACCACTATCCCTTCCCCCTTTTTTTTCTCGCCGCTGGACCTTGCAGGCAGAACAAAGTCGAGCCCAGCTCACCCTAATGAGCCCCATTTCAGCACCGTTAGACTTTTCCCCTCCGCAGAATGCTTTGTCGGCTGACATTTCGTTGGCGTCGAGATTGCACGGATCTTGCTGACAGAGGCAGCGCGGTTGCGGCCACTGCCACGTGTGGTAAGGCGAGGTGTTTTAGCCAAGGCGAGGTGTTTTCTCTCTCTCTCTCTCTTGATCTCGGCAGCTTAGAGGCATCATTGCTGTCACCTGAGCGGTCAGAGCACAGCGCACAGGTAAGGCAGAGGCACCCACGGGGGAGCATTTGCGTTGACATGGCAGATGTTTTATTATGGCTAAGATAGCTGAAGGTGCTGGTAGAGTGGTGGAGGGGATGGGGTGTGTGTGTGTGTGTGTGTGTGTGTGTGTGTGTGTGTGTGTGTGTTTGGAGGGGTGGGGGGGATAAGCTTTATCCAGTAAGTCAGCATTTGCTTTGCTCCTCTGCTAGACCAGATTGGAGAGAATTTAACTCTTCACCGATTTCATTTTTTTGCCTCTCTCCCTCTCTCTCTCTCGCTCTCTCTCTCTCTCTCTGTCTGTCTCATTTTTCTTTTTTGTCAGCACACGGCACGGCGTCAAACTAGACATGAGCAGTCTGATGTCTCAGTAAATTTGTGTGCCTCAAACAAGAAAATAAGATTAGAGGCTGAGCTCTTTGGAATTGGCCCCTTCGTGTGATGTAGTTTAAGCTGTGTGCGCGTTGAAGTATGCTGACGATTTTATCCGCATGGTCTGATGTCTGAGAAACTACTCTCCTCCGTACGAGTGTTCCCACCGGTGTCTTTATTAACTTCAACACTCCACTTGCCCTTGCTTCTCATATGCGTCACTACATGGGGAAGCACTAGGAAATTATTTCATTCATGACATTCACTCATTCTCATTTATAAATAATAAAGTAAATGTACAGTAGGTCAAGAAAGACATTAAAAAAAAATTTCACATTGATTTTAGTTGTCATCTACTTATAAGAAAACATTTAATCTACAGTATGTAGATATTTATAAACACTCAAACACATTTAGATTTATAAACTCTCAAACAGATAAACATAATTTACCCCCCCCCACACACACACACACACACACTAACACACACACACACACACACACACACTCTATACATACACTAATAATAAGAAAGAGGAAGAATGAAGGGATAGTTTGGCTGTTACCATGGTGATGGTTTCCAGGTAGCGCGTGTATGCCATTCATCATCATTTCAGACATTTGACCGTGCCACATTAATCAGTAGCTCTGATGACTTTCCTGCTAGATTATTAGCCTACAGGCCAATTACAGCACACCTCCCCTTCTGACAACTGCATTAGCACAACTCTTCCTGTGTGGCTGCCGCCTCGCTGAGCTACACATTCCCCCTATGAAGGGTCATGTACTGAACATGTAGCTAGAGACTGGAAGGTTGTTTCTGTGTGCCCCTGCTTACACCAGCACCCCCACCCCCATCCCTACACCGCACAGGGGGATTGTCTGTGGAGTTTGGTCCACCCTTGGGTCCTGTCTTAGGTATTTTAGATGCTCTCAGGTTATTTTAGCCTTGTGTGTATGTTTTTTGCATCTGTGTGTGTGTGTGTGTGTGTGTGTGTGTGTGTGTGTGTGTGTGTTTGTGTGTTGGTTCGTTCTTGTGTGTTTGACTCTCAATGGCTCATACAGTATGACCTTATCTTGATTCCCTTGATGTGATTCAGTTTGACATTCAAGTGTGTCCCCTGGATAGGACTCTTGCTCTTAGTGTTGTGCAGCGTTCGTCAGAGCCACTCTCTCTCTCTCTCTCTCTCTCTCTCTCTCTCTCTCTCTCTCTCTCTCTCTCTCTCTCTCTCTCTCTCTCTCTCTCTCTCTCTCTCTCTCTTTCTCTCCCCTCAATGCGTCTCGTCAGGGGGACTGATCCTGCCCCCCCACAGGTTTCAGAGTGAGTGGTCTGACCTCCAGGCTCAACCCAATGTCACCTCAAGGGTGTGGGACACGGGGTGAAACTCAAACTGGCTCGAAGAACAAGATATTGGAGCTGACGTTGATGTCCCATATCTTTCATCCCCAATGATTTGATCTCTCAACTTGACTGGGAGTTGTGGGGGTGGTTTGTACTTTTATTTGTGTTTATTTGTGTGTTTCTCGAGTAAACCCAGCAGTCCAATTAAACACATTAAGCTTGATTCCGTAAGGGCAGTGCATTCTAATGCTGTTGATGTGTGCAGACAGCCCAGTGGGCTGAATGTCAGTGTTAAAGTACACCACACACACCTCCATCACCACTGCCACAACCCCTCACCACCACTACCACACACACACACACACACACACACACACACACACACACACACACACACACACACACACACACACACACACACACACACACACACACCCCTTACACCCCGCCAAGAGACGCGAGTCGTTCTAATGGAAATCAATGAAACCACTGGCATTTAAAATGCGGCCTGATGAAATGTGTGAAGTGGCCAAGAAAAAGGAAATGAATTGATCGAGGGAGCGAGCACATTGACGGCAACGTGCCCCGTGCTCTGCTCCCCGTGACTCAGACGGCTTTGAAGCCACGCCAACCGGGACCAGAAGCGCCCACTATGCCAAAGCCCCACTGCCAGCACTACCACCACCATCACCACCACCACCACCACCTCTGCTGCTGCTGCTGCTGTTATTACTGGTGTGCTCAAGATTTAGGTAAGACTTCCGACTGCAGACGTTCGAGATATCAAAGCACTACCCAGTGCCATCCACCCATCACTCCACTCCACCCCACCCTACACTACTCCACCCCCCACCCTGCAACCTCACCGGAATAAGAAAGTGTGTTAAAAATTCACTGGGGAGGGAGTCGGTGAGAAGCATTGATACATGCGCCGCCCGCAGCAGGGGAGCAGAACTTACACTATGTGGGCGTGTGATCTGTGTGAGCCGTTTCATCCAAGAACCCCGTCGAGACGGAGGAAATGTTCCCTGCCACAGGAGGAGACAGGAACAAGAGATAAACAGGCAACCTCTTGTCACACAAACACTCTACTTAGTGCTAATGATTTTCAGTTTTTGCCTTTTGTGGCGCTTTGTCGCCGTTTCGGGGCGAAGAGCAACGTTTGCTAAGTCTCCTCTTGTTTTTGTATCCGCTCCGCATGCTGTCATTCAAACAAAAGACAACAAAGGAGCTGAAAATAATATGGAGTCTTTAGAAATAAATTCTGGTGAAATGAGTCACGATAATAGCATAGGCAGTACAAAATCATCTCAATTTCTAAAGTACAATTTGTAAAGCATTTGTGAATACAAAGGATTTGCTTTAAAATCTAGATACGTGAAAAGCATTCAAATATATGTCACATTAATAATATATGATTTTACTATTTTGCATATTGATTATATTTTAGAAAACATTTGATAATGTGGTGAAGAGAGAGTCTTGATGTGTCTGCATCAAGAATCCATTCGAGCCCCTTGTCAATACAAATCTACAAGAGCTCATTCAGACAAATAAATAATTTAGAGCCAGTGCTTTTGTAACTGTCTGAAAGCATGTATGCCTCTAGGCTAGCCACGGAGGGCCTCTCGCCCAGACGCATGCCTGCAGGGGCCTGAGAGCCAGGACTCCACCTCCTCTGTTTTCTTTCCATGTACCCTCTTTTAAATGAACCATCGATTTATTTACTTATTTCATTGATCTGATCCTCACAACAACTTGGAAAGTTAAGGGCGCCAATCAATTTTTGTTTAGCTGTAGTTAAAAACGTAATGTTTGCTATTTGTGTGTGTGTGTGTGTGTGTGCGTGTGTGTGTGTGTGTGTGTGTGTGTGTGTGTGTGTGTGTGTGTGTGTGTGTGTGTGTCCGTGTCCATTGTAGCCTTGCACAGAATACTCTGTCATTATTCTGAGAAGACTTTGTTAAAAGAGATGAAACTAAAAATCTGGAGAGAAAATATAAAAAAAATCTGATGGAGTTACTGCAGCTCCAGATGCTCGTTTTTTCAGCAGGACCTTTTCAGCAGGTGGAGTTTTATTCACTGGATGGGGAATTAATGGCCTTTAAAAATACTATGATCTCTTAATACTCCTGTCATTAACCATTGGATCTACATTAAGTGAAAATTACTTCTGCTCCTGGAGTCGCAGAGGAATGAATCAACTTTTGCTGAATAGACTTGACATGAATGGACCAAGATAGAAAGGACTGAAAATGGCGGAACTCTGCTCAAAACCATATGGATGTGAGAGCAATGTTTGAATTCAGCATGAAAGACGTGCTATTAGGGAGCCATAGCCGTTGCTATAGAAATGATGATGATTGTTTATTTATTTTCCTTCCTCCCTCCCTTTCTTGGCTGGTAGCTTTTTTGTATTCTGAAAAGGTAAACAAACACGACAACAGTGTTGGGACCTTGGTGAGTCAATGGAATTTTATCTTTAAAGGGCTCATTAAAAAAATAGGTAGCCGTATGTAGAAATGGATTTTCTGGTAATTGTTTTTGTTGCTGGAGGCCGATGTGGCAGCCTCATTTAGGTGGTCTGTGTATTGCTGTTGCATATCAAAGGGGAAAAATAGGTTTCCCATTCTTTCCGATTTGACTGTACCATTTCAGTGGGCAGATTTCTCTTTACGAGCCTTAATTAGAGTCGTCAGCGAAGCTATGTTGCCATGAAGCTGCTGGCAGTCACAACCAGGGCCCCAGATAACCCTCCGGCTCCCATGGGTGGCATGGGAGAACCATCACCACCCTGTTACAATTTCACCGTTCACTCTGGCTTAATCATAGTAGTGCTTTTTCAATTATGAACAAAGGCTTCGTCTAGACTACATGCCCACCATGAAAGGGCTTTCCCTCAATGAGTAAATGTCTGGTACAGTTTGTTTGTTTGGTTGGTTGTTTGATTGCGTTGATGTTCAGGTTTAGTTTGTTTGTTTGGTGTTGTTGTATTCACTGTATTTCTAAGTGTTTTGCCTTTTCAGTGTTGTCCTGGGGCCCTTATTCCAACAGTTCATAAAAAAGGAGACAATAAAAAGACAGTTAAGACATTGATTCAAGGACAGAGTCTGATGTTCAATGTAAGGGAAAGTGAGGGGCACCAAAGTAGGCAATATTTTTAAAGCGTTGTCATTGTTATCAGGGCTTAGCTCTTTGTGTGTGTGTGTGTGTGTGTGTGTGTGTTCCAGGGCACACTCAGAGTTAGTCGATGTGACATTTCGGGGGAGCTTTCAGGCAAATTGGCGTCACCTGATGCGTTGAATCCAGCACCTCGTTCTTAGCTTTACCATGCTCGCTCGCTCGCCTCAAGTTTGCCCGTTCACTAATCAAGGCTCAGAGCACAGTGTCAGCATGCTGTGGCACTTTCCGTCAAAGCAATGACTCACAACTGGCACACTATTACCAAAAGGTTGAAACCAAAACACAAATCCTCCCCAATGTTTCCTTTGCCTAATCTTGACAATATTATGCCTCTGTATCTAAAGGCCATACTAAATGCATTGTTGTTGATGTTCAATAGACTGGAGATATCTCCTAATAGTGGGAAAACATTGGCCTGGCACCTTGTCACCCACTGTGTTGCTGAGAGATAGGATGATATTGATATTTCCCTTTGTGAAATTGTGCTTACACTGCACTATAGGAGGACCCAGGGGACGGTGCGTGGAGAGAGGGGGGGGTTGTGGGTTGAGCCACCCGAGTTTTTCTCACTAGGGCAATTTCAGGCAGAGCAAGTAAAGACCACGAGCCGTGAGTGTGAGTATCTCATATACGGGTGGGCCAAGTCCATCATGCCTAGTATAAAACAAACACAGAGAAGGGGTGGGGGGTGGGTGGGAAAGGTAGTGTGTTCCGGTGCGGCGAACGCCTTGTGATAGCATCTCGGCAGCGCGGCCAGCCTTCCCTGTGGCCCCAACATGGCCGAGCGGCGCGCCTATCAGCCGGGGCGTCTGGGCCAGCAACACTGAGTGATTTCTGCTGGCCGGGACAGCTGCTGAATAAGGCTACAGAGGCAGCAGGAGGCCGAGATAAGGCCCCCCTATACCTGCACAGATTAAACAGCCGGATTAACCTCTCTCCCCTCCCCTGCCACCACTGCCTTCTCCTCGTTTTTTTCCCCCTCTCTCTCGCTCTCTCTCTCTCCTTCTCTCTTTCTCCCTTGGCTTATCAGCCCTCCTTTTCCCTTCCCACGTTTGCCACCATACATTTGTACAGATGTCATGATGGGGGGGAAATTGCTTCTTAACCCTTTCATTTTTCCTGCCAAGTTTTTTTTTTGTGCGTGTGTGCGCCTGGCTCCAGGAAAAAAAAAACACACAACACAACATGTCTTGAGGTACTATAGCAGGTTAAGGAAATAAGGTTTTTTATCATTATTTCATGGACTATGTGATTTTTCTAGAGTTTTTTCCCCCATAGAAACATGACGTGCTTCTTAGATGACAATGTAATCCAACAATTACAACAGAAGTATTTACAATTCCCTTCCAAAAAAGACACGTTTTTGAGGGTAGAGAAGCACATTTGAAATGTCAGTGTTCAAAGGGGAAAAGGACGCCAGCAGTCTCAATAAATGGTTCTCTAATGCTTTCTTCAGCTGTACCTCCCTGGAGCCACAGTACGGAAATGTGTTGATTTGTAGATATTTATTTATTTTGTACCCCTAAGGTTCTCTTTAGTAACCTCAACAGACTAGAAAAATGTCTGATTGCCCTTTCTTCAAATGTTCAGTGTCATGGCTCATAAAAAAGTTATCTGAAATGCATTCACCAAAACAAAAGTGCTTTTGGTATGCATAATTAATTTCCTTGGTTTGCCCTAGAGCAGTGTAGAATTATTCTCATTTACACTGACAAACATTTTTGATAGGTTGTTAGCCTCAAATTGAGCAACTGTTATAATGTATTTGTTTTTGTATTATTTTTTTTATTATTATTATTATTCCTAGAGCAGTGGACACTAGTAAATATGCTCAGAACGTGTTTCATTGAGATAAACACAAAATGGTCATGATATTTTGCATAAAATGCAGAGAAAGACATGAATAATTTATTAGGGTCTTTGGAAACAGGGTTGTTAATTTGAAAAGTGTACTGTTAGAGTCTGTGGCCTTGATAACATTTATGTCTTGGCCTTTGGCAAGTGTATAGGATGACTTCAAAAAAAAAAAAAAAAAAAAATTCAGGTCATCACTTACGAGCCAGACCACTCCAGTTATTGATCTGTATTTAAGAAATAAATAAAGAAAAACAGAATTTACCCCACAGAATACAAATTTACTGTGTATTAGGTTGTTTACTATAACCTTCCCTTATGAATCATGAAAATGCATACACTGTCTCCCCTGGGGAAAAAACAAAACAAAACAAAACAAAACAAAAAAACAGAAAACCACCCAAACTGGAATTTCCGTTACCAGAACATGTTCTCCCCCCACTATGCAGCCACCCCCTCCCCCCAAAACCTCAATCTGACTCCAAACCCCCCCTCCAAAATCCATTGATTAGCATAGTCCCCCTCCGCTGTAGGTACCTGTGATAAGAGCACTAGTGACCAAGTGAGCTATGACACGCCATTGATCCAGAAAATTGCTGCGGAGCCAGCCTTGAAATTAGTTTAAATTGCTGAATCAAAAATGTTATCCCTGATTCTGGCTGGGGCCTGATGTAAACGCAAGTGCCCCTAATCCCTGACTGATGTGAGAAGTTGTCAGGAATCGTGTCTTCCACTGTCCGATTGATGGGAGGGAATTTGGATTGCTTGAGAGAGAGGGAGAGAGAGAGAGAGAGAGAGAGAGAGAGAGAGAGAGAGAGAGAGAGACGCACATGCAAGGAGGCAGGATTTGACTTGGATGGCTCTCAGGGCGACCAGGGTCGTGACTGGGGTTTGAATTCGGGGGCTTGGGCAACTTAGAGTGTGATCCGCCGCGGCTTTTGTGCTTTTCAATTCAATTACACGCCACCACTTTTCCGCGGTGGCAATCTCCGATCCTCTCTTAGCCATTTTTAAGTCATCGTCACTGAGCACCGCAGCACAATTTAAAGGCCAAGGAATGATTTCATGTCACTTATGTGCCTGCTGATTTGTGGTATTGCATTCTGATGTTCTCGAGACGGGAAAAAAGCTCCTTTGTAAAGGAAGAATTCTATGACCGAGAACAAGACTAATTCAGCATTAGTATAGATGAGGATCAGTGAAGCAAAAAACTAAAGCCTGGCAGATGATATTCGTCACTCGCCAAGCAAATGTACAAAAGCCAGAACAGACACTGACCTCATTGTGGGCACAATCAAGTCAAGTGTATTTTTTTATTGTCACAGGTGCTGTGTCGTTTATACACGTCATGCAAATCCACATAGCTTTTTACAGTAAAACATGTCAGGTCCATGTCTCTGTATGTCTCTATTTCAATGTGGTAGACATTGTTTACTTCTGAGTTCTTTATGTTCTAAGTTGCAGATGGTTTTCAGACACCTCTCTGGCACCTCCTTCTACCTGAGCAGAGCCAGACAAGGTTCTTTATTGTGTGCTAATTGGTAGGTTAAGCGTAATATGCTCCCCAGCAGTCTGGCAACACAGAGCATGCAGATGCTATGACAACTGATCCTTGGAAGCCAGGCAGGTGGTCCGTTTTTTATTGCCAGTTGCTCTTTTTTTCTATTTTTTCTCTTTTTTTTACAGCAGCCAGGCTGTTTTTCAGCATTCAGATGGAGGAAAACAGTTTCTTCTATACTGAGAACAGTTTTACATTTTCACGATTGATGTAGAAAAAATGTCAGTGATAAAGGATAACAGATGGCTTTTCATCTGCCATTTTGAGGGTTTTTTTTTTTGTAGCAATTTTTTGTTTGTTTTTATGTCACGCTAGGACATCAGCAGACTCGAAAATGTAAAACTCATCTCACCATTTTATTTCACTATTGTGGTTTTTTTCACCCCCATCCTACTTCTGGCAAAAGTTTGAGGCAAAGGCTTGAAATCTTAGACTTAATCCCCCCTCCATTGCTGACAGTACTGAGAAATCCACTCCAAAGACTGGTACAGATTTTCTAAGTTAGTGTGGAAAAATCCTTAAGGATGAAAGAATGCCCCTTTGGATACTTAAGGATTAGAATGTCCTTTAAAAGCCCATTGATTTGTGTCATCACTCACCATGTGCAGTGCATTACAGGCAGAATAACAAACATTGCCTAATGGTTGCTAAGGAAATAGGCTACCCATAATATAAAGATGGAGGATATTGGCAAGATAAGGCAACTATACCACACTATATAAAAGGTATTTGCAAGGGAAGGTATCAATAGATCAAAATTATCCATTCAATGAAAATATGGATGTTTTTTTTTTTTTTTTACTGACCTCTCTATCTTGTGGGTCAGTTGAATAGATTTACCTTGACATGAATATCCTTAAAATGTGTATTTTAATGGAAGTCAGAAAGGAATCGGGATGAACTTATTCTTGTAAACTCTAAATGTTGAAAAAATCATTTATGAATGAGACCTGCATGTAGTAGATTTTTCTGTGATAAGGAAAGTTCCGGCTCTCAGTGGACAAATGCTCTCCGTCTTCTGGCCTGAAATAGATAAACACCTCCAGTTGGATGAAGGGGGAAAAAAACAAGCCCGGCTATATTTTCCCCCTAAAGGGCTGCGCCTGGCTGCATGTGTTATTTCAGCCCAACAGATGTTGTCAGGCTTTTAATGAAGACGGAGCAGAGGCTCGGGCATAAATCCCTAAAAGGCCCTCCTGAAAATTACATCATTTTATCTCTGTGAAAAAAAAAAAATTGTGGATTCCTGGAGCTGCCTCCGACATTTTCTCCCCTTCTTTGTATACATTTCCCTGTTGACATGGAGATTATGCCCTCCCAGATTCCCCCAGGGGCAGAGATAGGCTATTGGTCAGGCTTGTTGGTAGTGTCACATTGTCACAGCAGCCGCAGCTGATGTATTTTGAAGTAGGATACTGCAGGCAGTGTGGATCACAATAATGAACACTGCCACGGATTTAAAAAAAAAAAAAAAAAAAACAAGCAAAAAAACGACAATGCCCTTTAGTCTAAGGGCATTACAGAACACAAAAGGCACAACAGGAAATGGATGATTCAGAAGTCTTTTGAGTCGAGGCTTTAATGTGCAACTCCGTGTCTCTACTCTCGTGGCTCGACAGGTGGTGCCTCCCACTCGGTGCACTTCACTCCTCCGTAGCTCTGTGGGGTGGTCTTGGAGGCCCACTCTCAGCAGCATCTTGACCCGCTGTGAGCGCGAACCCAGCACCAGCCTGATTGACATACATACCCCCCCCCCCCACACACACACACACACACACCACCCCCCAACTCCCTTCTCAGTCTCTGTGCCCTTTATGGCGACTCTGCCTTGCTCAACACAAGCTTCATCACAACTATGACTCTGCTTTGCATTCACAGGTGAAGCATGGTGCAGATATTCCTCTTGGAAGTAGCTTTTGTATTAACCTCTCTGTGTTCCCGATTCATACTCTATATACACAAGTCACCTTCCGGCGTGTTCTCTGGCACAAAATAGTTTTGACTACGAGGGCATCATGGACATAGTGCTGCATCACAAGGCTACAGCAAGGCCTTTTTTGCCAGGTAGCAAAACAGTGGTTACAGATGGATGGTGTTTACCTTTCTAACAACTGGAGGCGCAAAAAGTCTTGCATAGGAAAAGGGGCAAGAACAGATTATTAGCAAATCTGTTTTTCTGTCTGTGTGCATATGTGTGTGTCTCAGAGAGAGAGAGAGAGAGAGAGAGAGAGAGAGTAGCACATGGTGTTTGTAACACATGCACGCGTATGGTGTGTGTGGTTGTGATGGTCAAGTAACACACAAAAAAATCCTTAGCAATGATGCAGAAAAAATGATACTTCCCCCCCACCCTTTTCCCTTCAGCCACACTGTCCCTGCCATCGTTAAAGAGTTGCTGTGCTGTGGCCTGGTGGGAAATTAAAGCCATATTGTCCACAAGTTTCCAGTGACTCCCCGGCTCCTCTTGGGAGGGCACGTCTTAATTTTTTAATAAAAGGAAACCTCAAATTACAGAAGCCAGGACCTGGCTGTAATTAAGCTGGGAGTTGGGGTTGGGTCAGGCCTGAGCTGATTTATCTGTTTGGGGCTCCTGGCTTGGACGCCGAACACAGACTAGGAGGCGTAAAGGGTCAGTCTGAAAATGCCCACAGAGAAGGCCTCCATCATTTTCCTGTCCAAGAACGACACTAAAGGGAGTTTGCCGTGTTACAGAGTCAGCTGGAAGGCTGAAAAGACTGTGTAGTGTGGTTATGAGCCAAACCATTAAGGTATGCCCGAGGTCACCTTTCATAGCTGTCCTTACTTCAACTCGAAGGCTATTTTAATAGGTGCCTATTTAATGTTAATCACATATTGAAGGCTTTTTTGAATGGTTAAAGATGTGTCTTTGAAAGTTTTGCGAGAGTAGAGACCTTAACCATAATTCTCCTCACTCCTAACCTTCATGGTTCTTCTCGATTGGAATAAGCTTGATGGGGGTGTGCGGCAAGCGGACACAAAGGATTAGAAAAAGTCCTCTTACTCATAGGCTAGCGTGATTGCTCTTATTCTTTGATATCTCACAAAAGGAGGCATCACAAAAGAATTCCAGTAAAAAGGATGGTTTTGATGGGCTCCTTGGTCATCAGCATCCAATTCGTCCCCCCCTTCTAGACACACACACACACACACACACACACACACACACACACACACACACACACACACACACACACACACACACAAACTCGCTTCCACCATGTAAATGCATCTGTATCCAAGAGCAAACTGATAGAGCGTAGTCTAAAAGAAACCACGGACTGCTCATTACATTCCGAAGCCGATTTCTCTATATTGAACATTCTGAACTCTGAAGGAGGATATTGTGCTCTGGCCATACATCAATAGCCATGGTGTTTGTGCAAGAAATAAACATTTTTTTGAAGTGTTTGAATCCTTGTGGGAAATGTTCTAAATGGTAAATAACAAATTTCATTCAGCTGTAGTTGTTGTAGTGATAACAGCTATGGTTGTCTTTCATGCCCTTTACAGTGCAGGAATGCTAGTCGAATATTTTGATAGAACTCTTTATCTTGGCTTCCTTTGCATCTTATCAGCTGTTCAATCTGAATCCTTTCATCTTGCATATCTCACTATCTTCTCTTTCTCTCTAAAAGCATGTTTACAGTAGTAAACTATTTGGCAAACAAACTGTTATATCTTAGATTTCCTATATATTTAATGTGGAAATGAGCATCATTAAATCATTTATTCTATGATGAGGACATTATAATAGAACTTAAACTAATAGTGACCATTGAGTGTATATATGGAATTCCCAAAGAGGAAGAAGATGAGGATTTTAATGGGAATATATGAATGGGACATACTGTATCCAAGGAAAGAAGCTTATACAGTGCACCCATATAAGCAGTGGGCTTTAATGACTGTGGGGAAATAAATATATTATTGGATGTACAACCAACAGATGTCACTATCAGCACCAGAAGGGAAGCATTTGAATCATTAATGGGGTTTAGTCAGTCAATGTAGTGGCTAATTACTGGTGGGATCTAATTGAGGATAATGGCAAAGTAGCTTGCCCACCAGCCTGATTACTGCCATGCCTGTCAAACTGATGTCTTGTATGAATCTTGCATGTGTTAATCTTGCATTTAGTAATTAGGTTTGTTTATGCTGGGTCTGAACATATTAGAAATATGTTGGAAAAGGTTCATTTATATTCAAGAAGAATAATGTTGACTCTGTCAGGTCATTTAAAGCCTGGTTTTACTTTTTTTTTTAAAAGAAAAAAGAAAAGAAAAACAGCCAATTATACAAGGAGAAGCAGCAAGTTTCCTTGCAGGACAAAGTTTTTGCAGTTATTTTAATTCTGCCTGAAGAGTTTTAGTTGAACTCTGCTGTATTGTTATATGTGACAGGCTCTTGTGTGAATTTGGTCTTCTCCTCTGAATCGGCCCTCTAAAACCTTTTGAAGGGGTTGTTATTTTACCATTTTATCTATCAACCTACAAGAAGCATAACTTCTCAGGTATTCTGTGAGCGTCTCCGATAGCAACCATCTGAGGGAAGCCAACTAGGGTTCTGCTCCATGATTCTCGGGGAATCTCTAAGAATCCACTCTTTGAAGTCTCCAAGAAACTCGCTGATTTATTTGAATTCATCTTACGTTTTGACATTTATATTCAGCTATAGTTTACCTTAGATTCAACCCAGTCCCTTTTCTTGGCAAGACTCACCCTTGTAAAATGGCAAAATGAAGAATGTGTAATAAATATACATGTGTGCGAGTGTGTGTGTGTGTGTGTGTGTGTGTGTGTGTGTGTGTGTGTGTGTGTGTGTGCGTGTGTGTGTGTGTGCGTCTGTGTGTTTATCTAGAGAGAGAGGGAGATAGGATTTTCATGAAACCTGTTGTGACTCATTCTGCTTTTATAAAGGCAAAGAATCCAAATAAGGCTTCTAAGTGCATTTGAGCTCAACCAAACAAACTTTGATGACAGCAGCAGCGTTAACATTAGCGCCAGCAATTACACTCTTATGGATCTAATTTTAGTCCGCCATTATTCTTTGCCATTTACAGTTTGTTTGGGTGGCACAGTGCTTGCTCAGGGATAATTAAGACAAACTCAGAGGTTGTTGCCATTGCTTAAATATGAACACAACCTTGTGTGTGTGTGTGTGTGTGTGTGTGTGTGTGTGTGTGTGTGTGTGTGTGTGTGTGTGTGTGTGTGTGTGTGTGTGTGACGAATGGCTACTCGGACCTCATGAGGTTGTTTGTTGGTTCCTGCTGTGTTTAAAAATGACCCATCAAGTGAGGGTAAGCAAGGAAGGGGTTGGCGGCGAAGCTATTTCAATGGGCCTGAAAGAGGACATGGTTGCTTGAGTAATCCTTGGGCGGTACTCTTACCAGAGCCTCTCTCGACACCGCGAGCCCTGACCACATCAATATCAGACGTCTCCCTCTCTCCTCTGGGCAGGCCCAATACATGGGCCCCCTCTCACCACACCTACATGAATCAGTGGTTCTTCGACACATAGGCGTGTAAGGGAGTCCTCTGACATTGACTACTTCATTGACCCCCCTTGCATGCACACAGCAGCAGCCTATGGGAAAGCCCTGACGGTATTACAAACCGCTCCATCGAGGAATGTTCCTCATTAGACTCCATCCAGCTCGCACACTACTCCATCATCGGGGCAGCCATGGTCTGATGCATAGGAGGTTGCTCTTGTGACCCAAAGGGTGGCTGCTTCCATTGCCGGCCAGCAGGGGAAATGTGGGTGGTGAGAGTGGTTGAATATCACTCTCCTATTTTCTTGTCTATGGCCGTGATGCCCTTGAGCCAAGGCACCTCACCCTCTTAACCACCTTCCGCTACCCACTTTTCTCTGGGCTTGTATGTGCCGTCTTTGGATCATTGGTCTGAGACATTTATTTTTCTTCAATTTCAATTAAAAACTAAAAAAGCATTGAGAGAGTACAGACCTACGCCAAGGCAATATGGTCACCGGCACAATATAAACTCTAGAAGGCATTCTGGATCACCGGTCACCACTGACATTTAATGGGTTCTGGTTTAATGGGTTCTGGTACACACATCTGGTAAAAAAAATTCATCCAAATCCATGCCTAACTTTCTGAGTTATTTTGTACACAGAAAAAAAACAGACTCCTTGGCTGAAGTAATAAAAACAACTCTCCCTGTCATTCCATTGACACAACATTTAGAACCATCATATCAGCAAATACAAACAGACTATTTTGCTACATGCCTCAATGCACGCCTAATAATATTGACAAGTAGTTGGCGATGGTGACGGTGGGTGCTTACCTCCACAATGGAACAGTGGGGCAGAGAGAGCACATTGGGCCTCTGTAATACTTCCCGTCCTCCAGAGCAGACTCCCTAACGGTCTTTCTTATTCCGTTGTAATCACTCACACATGAAAGTCAGTCTCCCTGAGGACCTGGTACCAAATGGGAGAACATTTCATGCTGTACTGGGCTCATATTCCAAGATTAATTTGGGGTCTTTATTCTTGGGGGCCATGGAAGTGCTCTGTATTTTGGCAGGCTCCACACTGAAGGATTTAAGGCAGGTTAATGGAGATAGAGAGAGAGAGAGAGAAACAGAAAGAGAGAGAGACAGAAAGAGAGTCTTTGGGCTGTGTTTCCAAACAAATCCAATTCACTCTGGCTTTTGAGATCAAAAGTCAAAACCGGAATAAATAACCAGAACGTCTCATTTCTGAGAGCGCAGGTTAATATTTACTGACCTCACTGAATTGGGACATACTGAGTGTTTCATCAAATTATAAGCATGCTGTCCTGTTTCAACAAAACATTTATCATCTATACTATTATTTATACTATTATACAGCCCTATATTATGTGAAGTATGGATGCCTTCTAAAGAATAAACTTAAAAGTGCATGCCAGATTTGGAACATCTTGCCAGTTTAAGTATTTAACTGCATTTAAATGATGAGCATATTAACACTTTGGCAATGTGCCTGTGAAAGTCTTGTGTTTAGATGCAAAACTAATGGGCTATTACCACTGTGATTTTCCTTCTCTATGCAAACTTTGAGCTGCTGTATAAGAACACAAGTCGAGTGGAAGTACAGTTAGTGGGTCTAGTGCATCTTTGAAGTGAAATAGTCGTGCTTTCTTGACATTTCGCCTTCTTGCACTTTCTATCTGTATGTGAAACTGAGAAAATGTTTCTACAACAGACTTTTGAATTTTAATTTGTTTAATTCAAGGTCTCTTTCCATTTGTATGTGTTTATTTGGCGTTTTCATGAGCTGCACAAACTATTTCAGCTTTGCATGTTTTGGTCTTTGTGAATACCGTTCTCCATAAAGGTTTGTGTAATGCCAACCCAGCTTCATATCTGGCCCCAGCCGTTTCATTGTGTTGATGTAGTGGTTACATTTGCAGGTTCATGAAATTTGCATGTGAGCACTTGTGGTCCTCACATAGAAGTGAATTATATACAGTTGAATGTGCTCAGAATGTATAGGTTGTTGTATTTGCAAAAGTGAAACACTGTCACACTGCCAGCCTCTTGCCATGGAAAGCAGCACCCTCTCTCTCTTTCTCTTTCTCTCTCTCTCTCTCTCTCTCTCTCTCTCTCTCTCTCTCTCTCTCACTCTCTCTGACCCTATCTCTTTACCTGACCTTGAGATCTACTCTGAAAATAATCAGATGGGATTCTGGAGGAAATGGCGTCCTCTCAAAATAAGGATGGCAAATGACTATGACACTTAGCCTTCTTTTGCCCTACAATCCATTAAATCCCTCTGATGACGGGCTGATTAATTTGAAACCTTGGGGTATCATCTCCATCCTGATGAAATGTCGGATATATGTGAAGTTTGTGTGTTGGATCACTTTCTACCAGCCACCATGATTTCACGAGGTGAATCAAATTGTTGACTGGCCACTGTGTCTTTCAAGAGGAAAATAAATTGCCGGAGATATTGAATGCTCCCTTTTTCCGAGGGCATATCTGTCATTCTTCAGTCCTGTGAGCCACAGGACAGTCAAAGTCAGAGGCTAACTGCCAGAAAATTAATTTCTCATTGAGATCGCAAATAATAAATCATAAGCTCTTTATGGAATTGGGGAGGGAGGGGGGATTATGTTTGTACTGAATGCAAATGTGTTTCGTCTGAAGGTTTGGCAGGGTTCTCAATATTTGACACCATCTCTTCGACACTCTTCTTCAACACCTGGCTAGCCGCATTGCTCAGACAGTGGGCCACAGCAAAAAAAAGGCCTAATTTACACTGAAACGTACGTTTGCAAATGCATGATTTCAAAATGATATGCAATCACTTAAATCCACCTCTAATTTATTCATATGATGTGTGTCATGCTCCCTGCAAATAAATGAATTAAATCACTGACAATAAAAGCAATGATAATGAATCTCCAGAGGCATGCTTTTGCCAGCCCAGCTTGGCAGAACTGCACAGAGTGCAGCTGCAATTTCCTTTTCTTTGAAAATAAATGGAGCAAGGTATTGTACAATATCCCTCATGCATACATGATGCCTACTTTATGCAAGCCTTACACTGCGGCTGACAATGGTCATCTGTTCTCTTGTGGAAATAGTAAAACTTTTCTTCAACTCCAAGTCCAAAAAAAAAAAAGGATGTTTGCTTGCTTTACCAAAGTGTGAGTGACCTTCTGTCTGGCAGAGCAAC
This sequence comes from Sardinella longiceps, assembly GCA_027497455.2. Lineage (NCBI taxonomy): Eukaryota > Metazoa > Chordata > Actinopteri > Clupeiformes > Clupeidae > Sardinella > Sardinella longiceps. Next base: position 34,116,714 of record JAODXP020000016.1, read on the forward strand.
AGAACGAAACATAAAAATTGTTATTATTATTCATATCACGTATATTTGCAATGCTAACAGCTGTGGGTCAGTCTCAAACTTTCAGTGCTAACCTTGTTAGCGGGCCACTGCCTTGGGATGTTATTGACCACGGACTTGCCCTTGAAGTTGGGAGAAGCTTCTGTGCAGGCCCTTTTGGAAGGCCTCCCGCAGTCTCATGATCCCAATTTGGCAGCCATGGCGTCCACATGCCAAACATCTGCGAGAATGGCTAGGGTCCATGCCCGTAATAGCACGCCACATCTTTGCGCTGTGATGCTCTCCTGCCCTTTGAAGTCCTGACTGTGGGAGAACTGTGTGCTGATAATCAGGGTGCCTCGGTACAATATCAGAATATCAAAGCAGTCAGCACCACTGCCCAAGGTCCTAACAACTCACATTGTCAGTAAAACTACCACTATGTTTATATTAACTTTAGCTGACTGAGTTGTGTGATATTGCGTGGCCATCAACTTGGAGGCAGGCTTTGTTGTGTTCATGATACATGAGAATTTTTTTTATTCTATTGTGTTGAGCTTTTGTCTTAACTTCTCTTAAGTAAAGCATAATAGTCCATTTGTGTGTGATGAAAGAGGACCGGTCTAACTAGTTGTGTGGACATTGCACCATGCAAATTGTGAATGAACAATGCTACATAGTTTGTTGGCTTGGGTTTTGTTGAGATCAAAACATTGATGATATCCCAATTTTTGATAACAATCCAAATGCTTTCCAAATTCACACTTCAGATTATAACAGCAACAGATCAAAGTCACGATTTGTATCTACTCTGTGCGTATGAAGGCAAACTTTTGAGTACTACATTACCATTATTATCTATCTGCTTTTGCTTTCTCTGGTCTGTGTTGCAATATCCCCATTTTATTTTTCACTTGCACATCAGCCTTGCAGCGAAATGATAAAAAAAAATCCTCTTTGCTTTCCTCACAACACAATTGTTCTGGTGCCACCACCCCCACCGCCATCACCGGATTGAGCATAATGGAGACTGCCCTCAGAGAAGCCTAACGTGTTACACCACCAGCAGCAACAGCAGACACCGGAAGACTGAAAGCCGAGAAAATGGAAGCTCCGCACACTAATGAAACAAATTTTAATTAAAGTGACAAAGGAGACTATTGGAAACTATTGGCCGAGTGACAAAGTCGGCTAGCTGCAAGACAGACACCTCAGACGCAGGGCTGTTGTCTTCATCTCTCTCTCCTCCAGTCTGGCACAAGCCTCTCTCTGGCTCCAGCAGGGCTCTCCTCAGCGGAGGGGAAGTGAGTGGAGGAAGAAGAGCCTCATACTGAGTTGGAGAGTCAGCAGATGGTTAATAAAAATCGGGACTCTGGGTATTTTTTATTTTTTTTGGGAACATCCACTGGGAATGTGACAGCAGCTCACCATCAACACACACACACACACACACACACACACACACCCACACCCAAGTGCAGTGATGTAGTCCGCTCAACCATGCCATGGCCCTGACCATCCAGCTGAGGAGGCTGTCAGACATGTTGGCTCGTTTGCCAGAGGCATGAAAAGGCAAAGGCATGGCAAAGAAGAACTGACGTATTGAAGAAACCATATTTATACCGTACTAAGTAATATAGTGTTATCTACACTGTAAGCTTCAAATGCATAAGTGGAAAAACTTCCTGAAAAAACAAGGCATATATTGAATGAACCAGAAAGTAAATATGTATATAAATACAATACATGTAGGTCCTTTTAGGGATTTTCTGTTTGTGTGTTGTGTTTGTTGTATGATGATGGCTTTTGGCATATGAAAACAGGGCAGTTTCCAGCATAGATTTAGCTTCAAATGGTTCTTTCCATATCTACAAGACTGAAGACAGCCAGAGGTGCTCTCTATGGTTTTGTCATGACTGCTTTCAACTTAAGTTATTGTTCGCAGACCTGCCCCTGTGTGATCAAAGAGTTTTAAACTCAAGCTGAAAACACTGTAGGAGTGAATGTCTTTTTACCATTATTTAGGAGACTCTTTCTCAGTGTTTTATGACCAGGCAGCATCTTAAAATCAATTCCACAACTGGCAATACACTGCAAAGATTTAGAATGGGGGCAATGTGTTCAGTTCTCTTTTTGTCCTTGGGAGATTTCTTGCAGTAGCTTTTTGAATGAATGAAGGGCCGCTGTCTAAGGGTCTCTTTGAGAGAGCCTGGAAAAGATACAGAGATAGTGCTGGAGTCTGGTGAAGAATAAGCCGAGGATGAGTTTCACAAAGTCTCGTTCAAACTGGAGGCCTTTTATGTTTTGGGAAATGATAAAGAGCTAATTTGGTTATGGGGTGTGTGTGTGTGTGTGTGTGTGATGACTGAAACGAAAGGTCTGAATCTATTTCCTAGCAGGCTTTTAAGTACAAGTGTCTCAGATGGAAACTTTGCACTTACTCCTTTCCCCTACACATGAACCAGTTTACTGTCAAAAATAATCAGTGTAGTGCTGTACATTGGATGCCACTTACAAAAGCTCTTCAGGAGATCAGCTGTGGATTTTGATGATGAGACAAACTGTAAAAAGATTTCTAACAGCAAATTAAATGTGCAGATCAGTGTCCCACTAAATTTAGATCTACTCAGACGGAATCTGGAATTTTAAGAGTGGAGGAGATTAATTTTTTTGTTTGCTTTTTAGTGTGACATCTAATCTGAATGTAATTTTTGCATCTCTCTGAGCTCCAAGAAATTGCATTATACCCATTCCATGAGCGATTCAAACAGTAGCCAGCAGACATTTTATGGGCAAGCCAGGACTTATCACTACTACATAAAAAAGACTGCTTTGTGGTTTCTGAGCCCCCGTGGTAATATAAATTCATTGATTCCAATTGTCTTCAAATCTAATCACATTTCCAAATGGCTCCATTATCAGTCCACGGTGGGCAGTCTCAGACATTCGGTGGCTAGGAGCGTAACCGTGTTTGCCTGGAGGGGACTGGAGGAAGTAGGAGGATGGGGGGGGGGTTTAGTCGTGGAGAGGAGATGCTACAGCTTTCAGCTCCATTAGAGGCAGCTATACTGTCAGGTGAGGGGGTGGTGGATGGGTAGAAATCGTGGAGGGGATGGGATGGGGGGGGGGGGTCTGACCAACAAAGCCCCTTGAGATTGTCAGTGTATGGCTTTTAATGGAAGGAACAGAGGAAGAGTGCACACTGTCTTGGCTGTTTTCCTCACTGAACATACGCACTCACATACAATATGTGTACACACACACACACATACACACACACAAACACACACAATTCAGATGGAAGAAAGCAGGCTGGAGGAGGGGTATTGGAGTAATGTAGTTTACTCACGTTCAACACATAGCCGTTATAAATTGGAAGCAAGATTGCCAGTAAGGCACCCTCATATTTTTTCGGTCTTCCTCTTTACTGTACGGTGTGACGAGATCTGGGCATGGCCCTCATGGTGTCACATACAGCCAGTCTTCCTTTTACGACCAGATAAAGTTCTGCTTAACAATTCATACATGGTCTCCAAGATTGATCACATGCATTTGCATTTCACCATGAATCATGCAAGGGAATACAATTTATGTGCACCAGTTTATGCCATCTTGGTTTTCTATGTAGTATGTGCACGGAGCTAGCGGGATTTTCAAGGCAGAATTCCCTTCAGGAATTGCCATTTTGCCATTGCTAGCCCCAGACTAATTCTTGTGAGGCTCTGTGTTTGACTTTTACCTGATCTTATCTGTGGTAATTACGTTCACGCTGCTATGTAAAGAGAATATGGCTCGTGTACCGCTCGCTCATTAGAGGCTCAGTGGCATTTAAGAAGGCTTCGTTTTTTTTTTTTTTTTTTTATCAGCTCAAGAATAAGTGTGTCAGTTTCAGGCAGATCTACATTTATGACTATCTCCGATTAATGTACTGAGATAAAGCCGCTCCTATAATCCACTCGCACTTGTATGCCAGCACTGACAAGACTCTGACATGACCTGTTTTTTTTTCCCTCACTTTCTCTCTCTCTCTCTCTCTCTCTCTCTCTCTCTCTCTCTCTCTCTCTCTCTCTCTCTCTCTCTCTCTCTCACTCTGTGCACTGTGTGCATGGGGGGATAAGCTACTTAAAAGATACTGCCAGTCACTTGTTTAATGAAGTTAGGAATTGATATACAATAAATGTAATGCGTTTGATGGCGTGCCAAAGCGACGGCCCAGACACGGAGCTGAGTGGCTGCCCATGAGGGGCGAGTTAATGGAGCGGAACGCCGTGCGCCTCTTAGACCCACATAAACTGTTTAGACGGGGCTGTTTAAAAGTCTCCTCCGTTTTGTGCCGAGAGGGCGCCAAGCGTTTTCCTGTTGCCGTGATGGCCGCGAGCTGCATCTGACTTCCTGGAGACGCAGTGGAGTGGCCCGCCTCCCCGCTCCCCTGATCAACCAAATCACAACACACACGCACACACAAACACACATGCACACACACACACACACACACAACACAAGTGTGTGTTGGTCCATGGGAGCTTGTGTGAGCATTGACTCATGACCAATCTGATCAGTTCCATGAGACCCCTCTTGGCCTCTCATGTCACGCACGGGTTTCGGATTATTATTCAATTAAGTCTCAAAACTGCTATCAGTTTGCACACCTTGTCAAGCGAAATACCACCACTCTCTTCAGCTGCAAGGGAATAGTTGCTGTTGTCGGCAGCTTGTCTCCTATGCACATGTGAACAAACGGCTGCGTACTGTACATAAATGCTGTCCCAGTGTGCCTGGTTGGTTGAAAAAGCATTTTGTTTGGTTGATGCCCTTTAGTTAATGCCAGTTGGCTTATTCCATGGTTTGTTTGCTCTATGTATGAGTGGGCTGCTGTCAACTTGAGATTCCCTAGGGGTGAGGTGTGCCCATTAAATGCATGTACAGAGTGACTGTGGCTACATTTCCGCAGGAACACACCTTTTTTTTTTTTTTACTTTGATTCTCACATCTGCTTATTTTTTCTGACTCTTGCAACCCTTCCGTCCGTCTCAGGTTTATGTCCATGTCATGCAATGTCTGATTATTTCTTGTGTGTGTTGGGGAGGCAAGTTTTTCAACCCACCTCTGGGTTATGGGGAATGCTAACAGCAGTGCTTAGCCACAGTCCAGCTGTATTCCCCTGCTTACACTAAACAAGGCACTAAAATCTGGTGAATGGCAATCATAAAAAAAACACTTTCTGGGGCTTTAGTGCGCAACGATGCAGAAAAACGGCCTCTACTGCATGGGGCAAACCTGTTACAGCGTCTCAAACTGAGAGACAATGGGAGCGAAACAAGACCATTTTTAAAATAGCACTGCCAAAAGACTTAATGGCCAGACATTAAGCCCAATTAAGTTGGGTGCTACTAGAGGAAAGATTTATGCAAATGAGCCGACATCAGGCATTTCTCCAGGAGAAACAGCTGAGAGCTTGCATGGCATTTTAATGGGACTAGCATGTTAGTTATGCAGCTGCTCAATTGGAGCCTGGGTGTCTGAGGTTAACAAAATATTTTAGCATAATCAAAATGCTTTTTTTATCTAGCTAAAGATTTACTCTGTGTAATTACTTGGCGTGATGGTTGAACTGACGTGAAGCCATATGTGAGGGAGATAGAGAGAAGGAAAGAGAGAATGGAGAAAGAAGAAGAGAGGAAGAAAGAGCGGTGAAGAGGGCAGCAAGATGAACACCCCTGTCTTCCCAAGCTTTCCCGAGTTTTTCCCTCTATCCACCAAGGCCTGTCCTCTGAAAGTGACAAAGTCAGACTCTTTACCTTTGCTGACTTTGGGGGCGACGTGTAACAAGGAGGACTGGGAAAAAATGGTCCATCAATCAGAAGGGCTCTCGGAGAGAGAGAGAGAGGGGCTCTAAACCAGAGAAATGAGGCAGTGCAGGCTCTGCCAACAGCTATTACCAGCCACCGATGATGGGAAAACTTGTGCGTCTCTCTGGAGACATCATTTGTGTGAACACACCGCTGTCATCTCTTGCGCGCAGAAAAGCCAAGTTTCCAGAGCCCAACCCATGGACCCTTGAGTCTTAAGAGTATGCTGGAATGCTCATGTGCCCATTTATTTATTTATTTATTTATTTATTTATTTATTTCTGTATAGTTTTTCTGAAGGGAATCTGCCCAAGAGCTGCTCACACTTGCCCTGTGTAGGATCAGATTAAATTGCAGCATTTAGGGATTAAGTGTGTCAGTAGCATTTGAAGTAAATCAATGATAGGTGCAGCTTAACTCCTGGGCCGCACTCTGCCCGGACTTGAAGAGATTAACACAGCTAATGTTAATGGGCCTTGTCAGTCAAACACAAAGCTGATATGAGCATTGCCTTGCTCTGCATGTTTGGCTATGCTAACCACATGAATAGTGTTCAAAGCTTGGTATTTCGCAAGGCCGAGTAAACGATCAGCTTTGTTGTCAAAGATTCTGTGTGAAGACGGCAATTAATGCTTTGGTGTAGCCACCTGTTGGGCCATGTCATAGACTTGGATGAGGCAGGAGTCTAAATAAGGCAGATGAATAAGAAACTTGAGACACCACTGTAACCACAAACATCTAGGAATGGCACAATGTCAGTGTATTAGTGTAGTCCATTCTTCCCCAATCTCTACAATGATACAATACAGTTTGTTGCTGCTATAGCGTAGCGCTGCCATAAAACTCACATTTGTCATAACTAAACGGTCTTTGGTATTTTTTGCCATCAATCGTGCCTTCCAGTCAGTGCTGTCTTCAAGGCACTACTCACCTCAGTTTAGGGTTAGGATGAAGGTTGAGGGGGTTAGGGTTAGGAATGGGGTAAAGGCAGTACCTTTTAGGCTGTGCTGCCTGGAAGGTGCCGTTGGGGGCAAAAAAGACCATTGAGCCACTAAACTACTGACTGTACTTGTACGTCAGGGCAATTCTTACCTATGATGCATTGACCTGCCTAAGGTTTCGTCCTTAAAAAAATTACTACAAATAGAAGGGAGTTTCTCCTGGCCTTACTCATGAGTGCTCCTCATACTGTCGATAAAGCACCGTGAGGCAATTGTATTTGGCACTCTGCAAATAAAACTGAATTGAATTGAATCGAATTGTTCTTGCCCAAGACTGGCCTTTTGGATGACTTTGAAATAACCCTGAAGATTTGAAAAGAATGGGGAGCTGCAATTATTATTTCATGGTTTCTTTTATATTTGATCGGTGGCATTTTAAATGTGCTATTGTCCAATAGATGAATTTCAGTTTGTGAAATGCCTTTTTTTAATATCTAAGTTTTTCTTAGTCAGACAGTTCTCTCCATGTTAGCCAGGAGGACCCCATTGCATAAATAAACTTGAACTCAAATTATACCTAATGTTTATATAATTATAGAGGTGGACCTTACTTAATCACCCACTACGTCAGTAGCCTACTGAAGGACCTGCAGAGTGTGTTTTTGAACAAAACTCTGCTTTGGTCACTTGGTGCATACTTCAATGCTGATCTATCAGAAAATGTGTCTCTGAAAAAATCAGGAATCAACTCAATGTGCCCAGAGATTTTGTGACAAAATTTCTGTTGTTTCATAGATTTATGAAAACTCCCACACACATTTTTATTGGTCTGTTTTTTAATGAGTTATAAAGACCAAACGGCCATATGGTAGAACCTACTGTAGTATGTACTTTGTTTGTTTTAAACTTAAAGGGATTGTCCAAAGTGAATGGACCCATAGCCCTGTTGTTGGCAGAGGAAAAGTCAGTTGACTTGCTATTCAGTCTATGCTGTGCCAAATTCTCTCTTCTCATACCAGCCATGCACTTGGTAACCTCAAACATCAGGGCTATGGATTGACTGACTCCAGATTATGACTTTAAACGATTTGACTGCTGTGGCAATATTAAATATTGAATTATCCCTCCTGACTCAAGACTTCTGACTCTATTGCTGGTCTGGTCTAGCAGTTACAAGCATTGTACTCACAATGGTATTCAGGTCTGAGACATTTTTATTGAGTTGTTACAATCAGCTCATATAAGACTGTCATTCTGTAACAGATGTGACGGTGTCAGGGATTAAAAGCATGACTCCAATGTCTCTCAGCCAGACACATTTGAGGACCAGAGTTGTCAGTATTATAAATTGGCAGTTAGTGTCTTTGATGCCCTTTTGAAATTGAATTTTGTATGTACTGTATTAAATTTTCAGGTCCTTCAAGTTACACATTCTTAAGATAGGGCAGACTATGCTGATCAATATTCTAAAGCAATTTCCTCTAGGGTTGCTTGATATGAAATACTATCATCGCCCCTCAGGGTAAATCATGTGCCTTTGCTTTTGCACAGCATCTGTGTGTGGTTTGTTGCAAGTGATGTTGTTTGTGTGTGTGTGTGTGTGTGTGCGTATGTGCATGTTGAGGCATTTGCATCTCTTTCAGCTTCACCACCTCTCAGCTTTGTAAACACAGCCTTGTTTTGACCCGCAAAGCGACAGAGAGTTCTCATCTGAACCACAAGAAGCCGCAACAAGCTTTGTCGGCCATGTCACGACTTGTGGCATTGTGTGCCAGTTTGAGTCGCCATGTCGTTTCATATAATATATATTTTTTTTTTCCCCTGATTTAGACGTCTTAGACATCCACAACCAACATCGTGGCCTGATTCTTATGCTAGGGAACAGCTGTTATTGCGGGAGCAGAGCTAGGCTTGAGAGTGTGGTGTGTTTGTGAGGCATCCGCTATCCATTTAGCCCGGCTGTTATTACTCTTGTCATCCATGGCTCCGCAGAGCTGATCTATTTTCTCAAGGCATTTATTTGTCAGCGCTGCTCTTTTTCGATTCTTGAGTGGGCCATGACAGTGTCTCTCAGTTTGAGAGATGTATGGGCAGAGAAGCGCTTCTTTTTTTCCCCCACCCTGAAAATGAAACAATGGCCGTAGACAAAAGCGAGGGACGTTGGGTGTGTTACAGAAACATTAGGCTCCATTTTGAATCGAGCTTTGTTCTCAGTTCGGTTTTGT
>JAODXP020000016.1:34128225-34305725 GCA_027497455.2 Sardinella longiceps
CAGCGCTTGTCGCCTGCGCTGCGAGAGTCTGGCCGTCATCAAGGAGTGCAACTGCCGCATGGTGCACATGCCCGGTACGCACACCCAGGCTATTCCCGATGATCGGAACATCTTTTCATTATGACGGGGGAGCAGGAGAGTGGGGGAGTTCCCTCATGACATTGCTAAATAAAAACATGATGACTTGTCTGTTTTATGCCATGCTGGAAATAAGAAGCATGAGAACACGGGACTCAACTGCTGTAAGCTGCAAGCCACTGGCTTCTATCTTCCTGGCAAACATGATGGGAGTGTGTGTGTGTTGGGGGGGGGGGGTCTTTTTTTCCGCTCTCACACCATCAGTAGCTACCCATATAATTAACTGAGGACCACCTGACTCCTTATCATTCAGGAGATCCAGGCAGGGTTTGGCCTATTCACTGGACCCGCTCTCTAATGAAAGCCCAGTGCCTCTGTTCCAGGAATTTAATGTCCTCAAATAAATCTTTCCTAATGCAAATTGAAAAGGAGTCTGTTCCCAAAACATTAACTCAAAGAACATTTTGTCTTCTGTGCGTTACATATTTCCCCTGATTAATTGCGCCTCTGATGAATTCCTGTCATTAGTGGGTCCTGTGCCGTGTTTGTCTGAGAGAGGGGGGATCACGGATTGGTTTTTAAAGACTTTCTAAATATGCCTTTGGGGTGGGACTGTGGCACTCAATTCTTTCTCTCTTTCCCTCTTTTTTTTTTCGTTGCCACAATCAGGGCCAAATATCGGACACGGCGGAGACAATGTGAAATGGAACTCATCCCCTGCAGTCAGATAGCGTTCTCCATCATTTAAAGAGCGATGATAGACCAGCACTCCCATTCCAATAAGCAGCCTTGCTTTTTCCCAACCACCCCTGTTTGTTGCTCTCTATACAAGGCAGCCAAGGCTTTCATTTTGTTACTTGATTGATCATACTCATTTTGTTGTTTTTTCTCCCCCTTTCTTTCTGTATCCAAGGAAATGCCGATATCTGCACACCCAACAACATCAAGTGCGTTGACAAAGCGCTCGGTAAGATATGCTCCTTGTTCAAAATAAAAGCCGTCTTAACGGATGTGACAATGAAATCAGCGGTTGAGAATAATGAAATAAATGATGAAGGAAGAAATCATTGTGCTTCACAGCATGGCCACAGATACCATGGAGAGTTGCACACACACAAACTCGCGCGCACACGCACACACACACACACATGTGCACACACATTCTCACACAAACGCACACACACACACACACACATGGACAGAGAAGAGTGAGTGAGGGGGAAAAAAGAAACAGATAAGAAAGAGGCAGAGGGGGAGAGAGAGGCAGAAAAAGAAACAGATAAGAGAGATGGAGAGAGAGCAAGAGAGAGAGAGAGAGTTTGAAAAACATAAATTGCACCTCTGCTGATGCATCAATTACAGCGGGTGTAGAGGGAGGCTGCCGTGAGTGACAATAATATGTCTCCGTGTTTACTTGGCCTGGGCCTTGGGAAAATTCCCAGCACGCTCCTATCTGCCTCTTTCTCCTCTGTGGCCACCGCTCCATTTTAAATGCAGCAGCCACCACTGACGCTACACCGCTACCGCTACTGCCGCCACAGCAAGTCTTTAGTGCTATACACGCATTATGCCCCTCAGAGAGCCACCTTGGCCCCACGCTTTTACGGCGGCCCATAAACGAAATGCTTCATTACGTGATCAGAGATGTATCAGGGCTGTGATGATGGCCTAATCTAATAAGTCCAAAATTTAATTATCTCACTCATCAAAAGGAATTCCAAAACCATTTAATGGGTGGCTGAACTAAGTCTCGGGTATATCTCTCTCGCGAAGGTGCCGCATTTATATTGGCCGCATTCTCTCTTCAAATTATAAGAATAAATTTTATCATTTTGATGGGTAATATGTTTAAGGATTATTTTTATATTTATATTGTATGCCTGATTTCTGCCATTCTTCTTAGAATAAGACCTGCACACAGTCTGTGCATACAGATAACCTAATTATAATGCTTATAAGGCGCATAACTCTCCCTGTTTGAATTAGTGCTATCAGATCACAGAAGCTCCTTTGCATTTTCGCTAAATTGTTTTCTCTTTTTTTTTTCTTTTTCATCAGGCAAAGATAATAGCGAGAAGCACCAGAATCTGGACTTTATATGCAGGGTTTTTTAAAGCCATAGTCATCTTCAGTAATACTGGCAACAGGATTTGTGACCATATTATCATGTTATATTCACCACTTCACTAGTTCACGCAGTTCATAATCACATACCTTTAAATAAAAATATGTCCATCCTTTATTGAATTAGATGAATAAAAAAGATACAGTATATGTCTACATAAATGATTATGGGATCCATACAGAAAGTCAATGCTCCTGCTCTTGACTCTAGGCTAATCAAATTTCAATAGGGCACGAGTGCAGTTAGGCTGTCTGCGTACTTTAGCGTATTGCTGGCCAGCCATGTATCATACTAGCAGCTTTTAAATGCACACATGTCCCGTTGTCTTTCTGTCCCCCTAACCTCCTCTATAAAAATATTCTCTCGCCTTGTATTCTCCAGCACTCATGCAGAAGAGCTCAGAAGACAGCTGCCCCTGTGAGACCCCGTGCAATCTGACGCGCTACGGCAAGGAGCTCTCCATGGTCAAAATCCCCAGCAGGGGCTCAGCCCGCTACTTGGCCAGGAAACACGACAAGACGGAGGAGTACATCAGGTAGCCATCATCATCAGCATCATCATCATCATCATAGCCGCCTCCGCCACCACCACTCTCGGGCAGGGGAGGAGAGAGAGGGCACGAGGCCAGGTGTCAGTCACTGGCCGACAGCTTTACAGCCCCAGCTGACAGTGAGAAGCCATCACTCCCGGGCCACATGCTGACACAGCTATCAGTGGCTGGAGAGAGACGAGTTTGTCCTGTCAAAATTGAAATAATTGGGTTGTGTTTGGAGAGAAGCAACCTCACATTAATATGCAATTTGTGTACATCCTGGTTTTAATAGATGCTGTTGGTTTTTGATTTGTTCTTTCTGTTTCTTTGTCTTGTTTGTTTTTTTAGAGATAACTTTCTTGTGCTGGATATATTCTTTGAAGCGCTTAACTACGAAACAATAGAGCAGAAGAAAGCATATGATGTGGCTGGGCTTTTAGGTAGGTACTTTGTTTTTGCACTACGCTATTTTCTCTTTTTTTTTTACCTGTTCCAACACCCTTTGTATTCTAACAGATGCTTAAGCCTCCTAAAACTTTCCCATTTGCTGTGAATGCATTTGAAGTCACACAGCTGTTTTTTTACATTGACTGGACAGTGTAATGAATGCAGACAGACTCTTGTTATATTCCCTCTTAATATTCAGGTGACATTGGTGGGCAGATGGGCCTGTTCATAGGCGCCAGTATCCTGACCGTCTTAGAGATACTGGACTACCTTTATGAGGTAACCGCAGATCTGTTGTCTCTCTTTATATGCATATGTGTTAAATCCACTTCAATATGCTGTTGAAGCCTGCTTGCTTACACAGCAGCTTTCTTTTCATTTGGGTCCCCCCCCACCACCACCACTACCACCATCACCCCAATCTCCCCTCCTCCCACACATCCCTGCTGCATTGTTAATGCCGAGCTCGCCCCTGTAAATGTCTTTAATGAATAGAATGTTCAGTGGCGCCGGCCAGCCCTTGTGTGCAGATAGCGCTGGCAGAGCCGTGCCCCTTCACAACTGATGGTGATGAGCCGTGCTCTGCGCTGTCCTGTCTTGTCTCGGGCCAGGTGATTAAGCACAGACTGCAGCGGATGGTGAGGCCACCGAAGGAAGAGAAGAAGACAACGACGACGACGACAACAACAACAACGCTGACGATGAAGACGACAAAGCCAAGCACAGTCGCCACCGTGGGCTTGGAGGAGACAAATCCCAAGGTGAACTTTAGACTTTCAGAATCAGGAGCTGTGATTAAGCCCTTTCATACAACCTACTATGTGTGTTTTATTTCATAACATTGGATGATATACTGTAGTATTTGGGTAGGAGTGCAAAGCTACTGTTTAGGTGCTGTCCATTTGTATTATCATTGAAGTCCAGTTGTACATCTTAGAGCATTCCTTAAATGTCTTCTGCAACAGATATAGAATCTTGGTCCCATCAGAGCAAAAAGTGATGGGCCTCCATAGTAATGATATGCACTCTTTCTCTGTGAGTGTGTGTGTGTGTGTGTGCGTGTGCGCGCGCACGCTTGCAATAATGTTCATGCTCTTGTGTATGTTTACTTTAGTTAATTAAGCTTGGTGGTGTAACCATGTATATTTAGGCATGGTTACATTTAATTGAGTGTATTGTTATTAGATACCCAATGCAAGCCTGAAAAGCGTAAACAAACAGTTTGTTTACATTCAGTCTTTATCATCAGAGCCAATGTGTGTGTGTGTGTGTGTGTGTGTGTGTGTGTGTGTGTGTGTGTGTGTACAGTACCTCCTGGGGGTTTGCAAGCATGATGAAATCATTTTACTACTTTGGAAATAATTTGAAAGTGAAGACTTGAGTAGCAAAGAAACAAGGCAAAAACTAATCAAACAGACCGGCAAAACACACACACACACACACACACACACACACACACACACACACACACACACACACACACTGTACACACACACACGAGAAAAAAATTGTCCCCATAGCACACAACACACCCACACACACACACATACATACATACATACATACACACACACACACTGTACACACACACACCAGAAAAAAAAAATTGTCCCCATAACACACAACACACACACACACACACACACACACACACACACACACACACACACATACACCAGAAAAAAAATTGTCCCCATAAGCGGCCGATTTCATTCTGTTTTTGGGCCCATGCCATCAGAAGATACTATTTTAGTACTATTTAATGTCATACAGCAGAGCTAGCGATGAATATGGAATGAATGAAAACTATGCAATTATTTTATTTTTTACATGCCTGATTTATATTTAATAAAGACAAAACCAACACTGGAATGAGAACATTCAGTGGGTGGGCGGACGGCCTGGAGAGTTTAATAGTCCAGCATTTTTGCCCGGAACGCATAATTTCCTTTTTTCCATTTTTGAACAGCTAGTTATTATGTTAATCGGTCACTGCCTTGAGTCATATTTTTATTACCCTTTAACGTGTGATTTTGCCTTTGCGATTTCTATGCTATGGCTTTTTGTTATTTTTCAGGAGAGCACGGAAATGACCAGAAGGCACCCAGAGGGGGCGTACGCTAACACAATGCTCCCCAACCACCACCACCATCACACACACCATGGCGTGTTTGAGGACTTCGCCTGTTAGGGGCTCCCCGCAGTCCAACCCACGATGACAACAAAAAGACGGTCAGGTTGGACGCTGCACTCGGGCCCATGCTATAGACCCTTGAGGCTCCGTTCCACCTTCCTTTTGCGGTCATCAGTGAAAGCTACAGCCAAAGCCGAACCCCCAGACCTGTGTGTGCGGACTGGGCAGGCACAAACTGGACACCACAGTAGTGGTCCTGCTGGAGATTCATAGACCTCTTGACCCCCCCCCCCCCCCCCACACACACACACACACACCCCACCCCACCCCACCCCATCCCCTCTCTGGCCTGGAAGTCAATCTCTGGCACTTCGTCCTTTTTTCCCCCCTGTATCCTTCTTTTGATGCATCATCATCATCATAACTTACGCAGAGGCAAGACAATGACTGCATGTCATCTAGATCCCGTTTATACTCCGACCGGTAGCCTGTTTCCTTCCTTCACATCAAGTCCGACTACGCACCAGTGGGCTCAAACTCAAACTGGAGTCCCCAATACCGTACATTACCTCACAGCCAACACACAGGCCATGGTTCTAAATAATTGATTTGAATGATTTCTCATTTGTATAAAGAATGAACAAGGCTACTGTGGAACACAAACCCAATGCCTGCAGGTCAGAATGTTCCAATAAAAGTCTTAGATGCAGGAGAGGCTGGTCTGCACAGGTGCAACTGCAGTTACGCCTCAAAATACGGAGCTAGGTGTCAATCCAGCCTAGATACAGTATATATATAAATATATAAATGTACTATTTCAGTTTCTTCGAATGGTTGGCCATTCACATTTGAACTATAATAAACGTCTCAAGAAGTTTTGTAATGTTATTTATATAGAGAGATATGGCAAGAGATTTATTTCATTGACTATGTGATCTGCATCTTAGAAATGTGTTGTGAATTACATTCATTTTTACCCCCCTAAATCACTGTCTTAGATCCGAGGGGAAACTGTACAATAGCAGTTGTATCATTAATGATTTATGGTGGCCATCAACATCTTATCTCAGTGATCTCTCTCTCTCACACACACACACACACACACACACACACACACACGTACACACACACACACACACTGACTCTATGTCAGTGAGCAGCCTGAACAAGACAGCCATGGCAGTAGTATGGAGACATCAGAGGGTGGCCTTGACCGCTTGGAAGCCAGCATGAAGTCTCACATTCAGTGTGAGCAGTATAGACCTACAGTATAGAGGCCTTATGGACCCCTCAAAGCTTAATACATTATTAAAGCATAAGAATCTATAATTCTCATTAGTGCGGAATGAACAAAGGGCAGTCATGGCCAGGTGCAGATTGCCCCCCCCTCTCTCTGGTATATTATAACCTTATAAAAGACCCTATTTTTGTCTCTCAGGAAGAGGTTTGTTTTCCTACTGCCAGGAATAACCTGAACACCTTCAAATGGGTCTTCAAAGACACAAATGCATTTCTTTTTGCAAAAGGGTACATGTGTTTGTCACTGGGGAATGGGTTCTCTCTGCTAGGAAGAAGTGGGAGAAAGAGAAAAGAAAAGGAGAAAAAAAAACAACATTCAAGTGGCTCCTGCTGAAATCCATTTTTCCCTACTCTTGTAGTGTGATAACATAATGCTATATACCCTGAGTAATATCCACCCTATG
The DNA here is from genome assembly GCA_027497455.2 of Sardinella longiceps. Classification (NCBI taxonomy): domain Eukaryota; kingdom Metazoa; phylum Chordata; class Actinopteri; order Clupeiformes; family Clupeidae; genus Sardinella; species Sardinella longiceps. The sequence goes on from JAODXP020000016.1 coordinate 34,135,245, forward strand.
AGAAATGTAGCTGTAGGGCAATGAAAATGTATTACCATGAGAGACGTGTTATTGTGTGTAGGAGAAAGATATGTGCAACGCGTGGTTATACCTCAGTGAGTTTCCTTATTTATTTAATACATTTTTAAAAAACGTGCAAATGCATGGATAACCTGTAAGGCTGAGATGAGCCAATGATAGCGGACAAACATCGTCATTTTGATCATTATAAAAGGCTGGAGGGGGAGAAGAGAGGTAGAGAGCATCAGCACTTATCTTTCAACCTTGGGGGAAAGTTTGGCCTTGAACAGACTAGAAATGAAGACGAGACTTGAACAGCTACTTGTGGACTCAGCTCAAGTTCATAACTCTTTACTGCTGCCAATTAAAAGCCCACTCATGGTAGAGAATGGTACACTTGAACACACTTTGCTGACAATCCACTGTGGTTCTCAATAACCTCTGCTTCTTTTGATTGGGTATTTAAAGGATTACATCCATGTGGTGCTCTAATCGTCAATACACACCTACATATTTTGTGTGTGTATGTATGTGTGTGTGCGTGAATATGTGTGTATGTGTGAGAGAGAGAGAGAGTGACTGAATGCGTATGTATGTCCCTTTTGTGTTAAAGATGTTGCTATGCCGCTTTGTAGCCCTTTGAGCTTCATGTTCTATGTATCAAGTCAGAGGCACATAAAACACATTATACCTCCATGGCAACCAATCCGAGGCGAGGCATGGTTTTTTAATATTCATAAAAAATGTATCGCAATGACATTTTCAAAGGTTCCCAATCACAGCCTTGATGGCATCCTGTACTGCCTCTGCATAATAACATTCTCCACTGTCATAAATAACGCGCCGCACACCAATAAAGATGGAAGGGGGGGTATTGGCTATACCTGAGCCATTCGGAAGGAAACAGGAGCAAATCATCAGGGTTTCAGCCCGAGCAGATTAAAGGCCGGGCTGGTGCACTGGTGTGCTCCTGACAGCCCCGGATGTCCAAAGAGTGCTTTTAATGAAGCCAAGTTAGTTTATATGGGCACTTTGTCTTCAGGTTTCGGAAGCAGGCAGAAATGGAGGTGGACAGGGTAAAACATTACCTTTGCTTGTGAACCAAGCATTTTGTCTGCTGTGTGTGTGTGTGTGTGTGTGTGTGTGTGTGTGTGTGTGTGTGTGTGTGTTTTCCGAGAGGGCTCATAATATAAACTGGCATTGTTTTGTCCCACATCTCGGAAATCCAGACAGCATTGAATAATTCTTAGTTTTGGACCATCACAAGGAAACACACAAAGAATACTTTTAAACAGTCTCTAGAAAAAAAAAGAAACGAAAACAATCTCTAGGTTTTTAAATTGGAATTCTTGCAGACAGTTATTTTTGAAGCCTGTTGGTATGCAGGTTCCTGTGCAGATTGTAAATTCATGCAATTTCAGAGCTCTGTTCTGTTCCGTCCTTCAGTGTACTGCTTATTTATCTCCATTTCTGAACTGAATGTTTCATGTATAACGGCAAGAGGGGGGTCATTAAGTGGGATGCCAATGCAGCATGCGGCGTTACCGGACTGTCAAGCTTTGAAAATGAAAAAGAATCAGAGTAATTACATCATACGGTTGTATGACACAAAAGCTAATGGAGCTTTCATCAAATTAACAGGGAGCGCTGAATACAGTTTGTACAGAAGTCTGCTGTTGTGACCGTGCTTTCTGTTAGAACACATTTTATAAATGTAACAATGGTATACAACAGTATAAAAATATTAAACTTTAGATTGATAAATTGCTGGTCTTTTATGTTCTGTGATGTCCTCTCGTGTTGTGTTTACTCGTTGAGCTCCACCGATCCATCTCAGGGTTTCACAAAAGGCAAAAGATGAAGAGATTTTTCAAAGACGCCCCTGTTGACACCCCATCTGTGTGTGTAGGTAGTATGAGAATGGTGTGCTTGGGTGAGAGATCTTCCAAGCGCGAGAGGGGTGGGTGTCTTGTCAGCTCTCGCGCCGTCATCAATTTCAACGGGTGCCTTGAGATGAATGTGTGAATCCAAGGAATAAAAATGGGACATAGCTCGAAAATGTCATCTGAAGCTTCACAAGGTTGCACCATCATGTAAAGGTCACCGGAGAAAAGAGCACAGCTAATAGTGTGGGTGTAATCTGGGAATATTAACCTTGAGTATTAGTCAACAACCAGACTAGCTCGACAAAGAAGTCAATTACATCAATGCAAAAAATTCATGGAATGTGTGGAACTTGTGTGAGAAAGTTTTCTAAATTTGCCATGTGGTGTGGAGAATATAATTATATATGCGTACACACAATTGGCCCCCGTGTTGCCCAGTAGTTATGTGGTTTCACTGCTTGCCTGATGCCCAAAAGTGGCATGTATGCTCAACTGGTCTTAAATACATACTCTATAAATAGGTCTCAGACTACTGTAGGGTGGCTCTTTGCAATATCTTGCTGGAAAGACAAAAAGAAAAGAAAGAAAGAAAACTGAAAGCTGAAGAATCTCAATACCAGCAAGTAGCATGACAGACAAAAAAAAAAAAAAAGAAAAGAAAAACTCTGTGCCTAGTTCATAAAACTTGAGATAGAACATAGTATAAGTCTTGACTGAGGTGCTTCTTTTTGATTGTCTTGTGTTTTTTAAACCCCCTCCGTGGAAGTCAAGCAGCTTTAACAAGACCATTACAGCCCGTGGTGTCAGTCTTGTCAGCCCAGGACGGGATCTGTGCTCTTGTGCTGACACCTAAAGGCAGAGTGCGGCTTTGTTGACAGAGAGCTGTTCAGAGCCTGTCACACTCGAGATGCGCTCAGAAGACACACTCATCATTGTGAGAGAGAAAGGATTGTGATTCGACTGATACAAAATGTAGGACACGTGTGATGTTTATTTGATCATTCTTTAAATACAAATTCACAGTTACCACCAGTATACAAATATACATTTCGGAACACTCCAATCCATGATCAAAATATGTTTTGTTTTTTAAGAGTTGTGCTGATTTGGGAAGTATGAATGCATTCATCTAATGTATGCCTTTTGTCTTGTGTCAGACTAGATCAATGTAGCACAAATCTAAATGAATTGTACAGTACCAGAATAAACAAAACAAACAGATTCTGACAAGTGAGAATCACACAGATACAAAAAAAAACAAACAGATATGTTACACACCAAATATGTGTAAGACGAACTTGTAAGGTTACCAAAACCATGGTTCCATATAATCTTAGAATCTCATTTCAAGCCCAACATCACTGACACCAAATCCTCAAGTCTTCTTATAAAGGCAAAGAACTGACACAGGACTTCAGTGTGCGTTGAAAACATAAAAGTAAACAAAGTATCAGACCAGCAGTTACACAGTACATCACAAGGCCTCGTTCAGTCCCAAATTATAAAAAAAATACCCCTGCTTCCCAAAATGAAACATTAGAACATACATTATTGCACAAATTTCATGGAACTGCATTGTCCTTATTACGAGTCAAGACACAGACAGAAATTTTGGGTGTGCAATATGTGTAAGGAATGACCTATGTGGACGATTTTACCATGTTTGTAAAATGAAAAACATGTTACATCATATTTAACTTATATAGACAAGCATCCATCAATACAGCAAAAGACATAGCCTGCAGTGCTTTTTACACATCGGTGGGGAGGTGCTATGAATGTACACATATAAACTTCATGGACCTCTAGACCATAAGTTATCTCTACAGATGAATGTCATAATGCATGCCAGCATATCGTAACTTTAAAGGTTAACATGTTAAAGAGGGTAAAATAGACATCTATAATGCATAATTAGTGCACCAAGGAGAACATGCTGAAGTATTAGGTCCTGATTGGACTTTTCGATGACAATACTCAGTCTTTACTGGGACTCACTGTTTTGCAAGTGTAATTGTTACAAAGTATTCAGAATTGTGATGCTACTCATTTGCACTATTGCTACACCAATTGTGTTTGCTTTGGCACTGAATTAGTTGTCAAAAGAATTTAACGCATCGCATAAATTAGTGTTCACAAACATTACATTATGTTAACATCAGACAGCTGTTTGATGTCAGGGGCATTGTGTTCATTATCTACCTTTCATGTGTCAACTTGTCTAGAGGGCGAGGCACATGCATATTAATAACTGAGACATGGTTTCTAACATCAACAAGGGCCAATCATAAATATTGTGTTAAAGATGAATGGATTTGCAGGTTTGTGGATCCATGAGGATAAGAGATAAGACACAACACCCCAGACTGGCAGAGACACAAGGTTGAAACTGCTCCATTTTCACCAAAACAAGACTGAAAGGTTATGAAAAATTACGAAATTTCCACCGGGAATATGCTGGCAAAAAAAAGAACACACAAGACATTCACGTACAAAAGGAGAAAGCTTCAGCAACTTACAATCCCACCATAAAATTCGTAGTGCAAGATTTCAACCAGTGAAGCAGTTGATATTTGTTATCTTCCCGAGATACATTTGACAAAACCAATACAGTGACAACGACAGCTCTCTCACCACTAGCACCCCTTGATACATGCTGTCCACTCTGCTCAGCATTACTTAGGTTAAGTTTTAGGGCTTGTTTAGGGCTACATGTATCTAGATATATTTATATTTATAAACTGATTTTCCTCCCCGATAGTTCAACATCATTCAATCATAGCCCTGTTTTATGAGCTTGGTGACTGCAGTAGATAGTGAGAAGAACAAAAGAATTTGGAACAGCATAGATTGAATGAAGTTTAAGCTAACTCTATGGCACCAAAATCTAACGAGTGTAAGATTATGGTACCACTGATTTACCATATTCTGTGCGTTTGCATTCATGTCCACATTCAGTCTATGTTGTTTCAAATTTTCATTCTTCTTACTATCTACAGTACAGCAGTCAGCAAGCTGGTACAACAGGGCTATGACTGAATGGTGATATCACTTTAAACAAAAACATTTTTTAAAAGCCTTCCAAAGTGTAGATATTTTAAAACACTGGATTCTATGGGCAATTGGGCAAGTTTCAATGTTTCAATGTCTCAAAACAGAAACAGACACAAAACATTTTTGCTCATAAAAATATCTAGATACAGTACTTGTAAACAAGCCATTAAAGTTCGATCGTATTAGCTCACAAGGCATTGTTCGGTGTGCACTATTCCCTGTCCTCTCATTAAAGTCAGATAAAGACTTTTGACCAACTTAGTTAAAAAACGATTCAAGTTTTCCGCATACTAGTAAAAAGCATTAAAGGCCATCTTCTGAGGGTGGAAACAAGATGTGAATTGTTCAGTAACACCTGCCATTATCTCAATAAATAACACAATTAAAATGTATTTTTCATCTGTAAACTGTAATGCTTGTTATTCTTTTCTAAGAATTTAAGAAACAAATATAAATGGGAGCATGTTGGCAAACCAACAAACTGCTTTCATGTAACAGATATCTGGATATGTGATTATCACATAAGTCGTACCATGTTCCCATCCTCAAATACGTAACCTTTTATGTAGTAGTGATGAAAAAGCTTAAAATAAAGTAAAAAAAAAAAAAAAAACATGGTCACAATCATATCTAATACAGAATGAAATCAATATAAGAAGATGTCAAAAATGTCAGTGACAGTCACTCAAGTACTGTACTTTGGTAAAGAACATTTGAGCAGTACCTTCTGATTTCTTCTGCGCCACTATACCCTGTTAATGTGAACCATGTCCATGTGAACCATGTCCTTGAATGTGGAAGGTAAGTGGAGAGGTGGAGAAATGTCCAATATCAGAACAATAACAACCCTCCCACAGAGCTTCCTTGTCAAAAAAAAAAAAAAAAAATACCAGCAGCAGTAAGTCCTAGCTGCACATTTGGTTTGCTGTGTACAGAGATTACATGAAAACGTGCAATTAGACTCCTTAGGGACGGGCAGCACACGGCCACCTACAGCCACAGTTCATTAAGAATGGTATTAACCATTTTAGAGCCCATATTTTCAAGGGGCAACTTATGTACTGTTCCCTTGTTCTTGTTCAAACAGTACCATTGCCAGCTGGGTCCTGGAAGCCAAGCCCTCTAGACTGCTCTGGATACAGCGGTGGTAGATGTCCTCGCTCAGGTGCGGGTTGCATGCTGGATGTGCGTATTTCTGGTGCAGTGCCGGCTCAATGGCGCGGAACACATGCAGGCCTGAGTACTTGACGAACATCTCGTAGATGTCCAGTGTCTCCAGGAGCTCGTCGTTCTCCTGCAAGTCGGCAGCCATGTGAGTCCGTGTGGTCATGTAGTCCGAGTTGTAGAAGCAAGCCTCGTCAAAGGAATTGCGGTCAAAGTGCCCTGCATCTTTCACCAGGTCGATGACGTCTGGACGCTCCTGGCCATAGTAGGCAATGTCAGGGTTGAAGTCCTGGAAGTGGATGGGGAAGAACACCTGCCAGTTGCTGATGGAGTTCATGCGGCAGCGGTTGAGGAATTCCGTGTTGATGATTGTGTTGACTGTGGCGGTGAAGAACAATGTGTCAACTGGATGCTTTTTAGAGATGATGTCCATAAATTTGATTTGAGCTGGAGTATCTGTTTTGACGCTGATCCAAGGAACTTTGAGCCCTGAGAACTTTCGCTCGTACGCAGTGATCTTTGCTTTAACCTCAGCAAAAATGTCATTCTGGTTAACTTGCTTGGCCTGGTACAGGTCATAGATGAAAAGGACGGTCAGCATGGCGTTCTCATTCTTCTGCCAAGTATTCATGATGTACCCCTCCAGGAACGTCTTCATCAAGCTCACATCACTCTTGGTCAAAGGCAAGATAATGTGGACCTTGGTGCCCTCGGTGACGTAAGGCATGGGGATGATCTCGAGGTTGCTGAGTGGCCGGACCAGGTGGACGCGCTTGGTGATGGAGCGGCTCCGTCCTCTCTGGGTGACCGCTTCCATCTGTAGATCCAAGGTGTACTCCATCCCCCTCGTGGGGTCGAATCGACGGTAGCCGTTGACGAGCCGCTGCTTCTTCAGGTGGAGCACTGGCTTGTATTTCTTGTTCAGCTCTGCCATGGCCATGTTTATGATGTCAGCCACGTCCATTTTGTCGATGCCCTGGAGCTCACATTTCGGTGACCCGTCAAGACACGAGAAGATCATGTCCTCTGTGAAGTACTCCCACTTCAGGACCTCAAAACGGGTTTTTGGTTCAAAGGGTGGGTTGACACCGATAGGCCACATGGCACTTCGGTTGCCTTCAAAAGCCACGACACTGAAGTTCTTAATGTCTGCCTACAGGTAAAGAGAGGGAGGGATAAGCTGGGTCATTTAGGGACAAAGATGGTTCAATTACAGCAATTTAAATCTACTCAGTGCGACGTGATGAAAGCCTATAGAAAAATCATTAGATTATCATCTCCATCTGGCGTAAAATACATCCATTATCTTTAGATTGCAATGATTTTCCAATGCTCCACAATTTCACCAATTTACATATTTTAACTTCAGCAGGTTATAAAGGTATTGTACTCTTAATATCTTAAAGACCATATTGCTCTAAACTGGAGAGAATTCTGCAATATCAGAACATCAGATAACAGAAATGCTCATCCAATTCTGACCTGCAGCTTTTCAATCTCTTGGTAAGATTTTTGCAGCTCGATCTCAGTGAAGTACTTGTGCAGTCGGTACATCTGCTCCGGGTCAGAGATGGGGTGGACGGTGAGAGTGTTCATGAACTGGTCGCGCTGCTCGTTGGTCAGGTCAGAGTTCTTACCCATTTCATAATGGTCATAGTGCAGACCCTGTATGAATGAAGAAAAACATTCACATTACATATGGTTTTTGCATGCATTTTCAGTTGTTATAATGGTAGTTTCCTACTTTCTCGCTGCTTAAATATGATGCAGTACAATGCATATAACTGCATTATACTGCACTATAACAGTCTCTACATACAATACCCTACAACATATTCTCTATCTTAACATAAGAAGCAGAAAAATACCTGCAACGTTGTTAAAATCATTTAACAACATGCTGTTAAAGCAGTCAACAACAAAAAAGTAAGGTCATTGAAGTCATTGAAGATGAATGTGAGAAACAAGAACAAAAGCACCCTCATGAATATTCTCCCGTTACAAGCCCCTAGTCACCTCTGGAGTTCTGTATCGCTTTAACTTGGTAATAAGTATTCAGCAGCAGAGTGGTGTGCTGCTCACTGTATCTGTAAAAACTTATGAAAGAAGTGAACTTAAAGGACTGGACATTCAAAAAATAGTGCAAGGTAGATCCATCATCAAGCAATACTGACCTCGCTGCATCCCTGGAAATTACTGCCTCTGTGCAGAGGACTTTGAGGGGGATGATGAAACCTATTCTACAGGGAGTCAAAAGTCAGACATGGAGCAAGTCTGTGATTCTCTGATGATTACTGCCAGGAACATTGTACTTTCATCTTCCTTTACTATTAAAATACAATCAACCTCAGTTGAAAAGCAGCTTCCTCTCGCTTTTGGGTCACCATCATTGCAGACACAAGGCCACTTTAATGCATATCATTTAAACCAAAACATACCTGTTATGGAATATGAATTGAAAATACTTTGTAAGCCCTTTCCAAATGTGTATACTGAGTGCAGATGCTTGTGCTGCTTTTTAGGCTGTCAGTAGCCTAATTTATCAGCCTGCTGCACCAGCACCCAAAGGGATAAGCTACCTCCGAGTGGGCCTCAGTCGGGGACTTGGGGAGACCCCAGGTGGAAACCAGCGAGGTCACGCTGAGCATTAACATCGCCTTCCAGAGCCTGAAAACTCCCGTTAACGCTTCAATACTGTCCGTTATCTTTTTTTTTTTTTGGGGGGGGGGGGCTCTGGCAGCTTGGAAGTTCTCTTTCTTTCTTTTTCTCCTGTCCTCTGTTTGCTCCTGTGGGTGACAGCAGTGCTGTGGGCAGACACTACTTACGTGTCCACCTGTCAGAGAGTTCCATCGTGAAAGTGGGGTGAGGATGGGGTGGGGGAAGGGCACACCAGAGAGTCTCCTGCTGGCTGTCATGTGTCACTGCTTGTTTGTTGTGGAAGCAGGTCAGCGCTCACAAAGTGCCAACTACCTCTGGTGCCCTTTGGTGGCCAAACACCTCTTGAGTGCTGAAACAGGCCAAAGGCGTTCGGCAGCACAGGCGCCGTCACTTCCACTTAACGTCAGGTGTGTCCTGGGATTTTTTATTTTTTTTTTTTTACAGACAAAACAAACGATAGTGGAATTCTCTGAATCTCCCCTCTCCAATAACAATTTTTATGAGGTAGAGAAATCACACCTCTGGAGGTACAGCCGATAAGTCAGACAGTGCCACGTGGGACTCAGTACTATTCAGGCACACATGAATGAGCACCTAAGGCGTAGAAGCACTTATCTGATAAGAGCTTAGCAGAGAGCATGGGGCGAATAAAAAAAAAAAAGATTCACTCGATTACAAGCGACTTGATCTAATGCCTTATTTCTTCTTCACGAGGCAGGCCGATGTTTCAGAGGGACGCCCATGCGTTTAATGGCCATCTGATACATCAAAGGGACACGGTCCCTTAATTGAGGTCTCCCTGCTGTCTCGGTTGCAGATTGATTGCCAAGACTGAGATCATCCACAACAACAGGTGACATATGGTGCAGCCAGCCCACCAGACTCTGTCTGTCCTCTGTCTTTGTAGAGGAAAAAAAAAATCATAAACCCAAAACAAAGAAGGGAAAAAATGTCTCAAGGTCGGGTGATGCTACGTGTGTAAGGCCTGTCTATACTCTATACACTGAGCAACAATATTGTGAATTTGCATCTTGGGCAACTCCATGTTGAAAATGACCACTGTAATTACAGGCCAGTGAAATGTTTGGCAAAATTACAGCATATGATGGAAATTCAAATTAACAGTTACGGTATGGGTGTCCAAAAAAAGCCATGGAAATCATGTGGCTGAGAACACAGCTAAAACGGTATGGTACAGTTTACAGTCACAAAATACATCCATGATAAATACCATTTCTATTTTCTTCTGCTAGCTTTTTACGGAAGGGAAGACCAGCTACAACAGCGGGCAGCATAAATGTCTGTGATTGGACAATTTTCTGGTGGGCCTTCTTCAGGGAATGGCTAATGAGACCACATTTTAGAGTACAAAAATCTCTCTCTTCACCTTGGGATACAATAGTTTGGTCTGGGTGGAGCCTGTACCTGAATAAGAGAGTTTTAGATGTGAATTAAAAAGGATGAATCCAATCTCATCCAGACTATTAAACGGCACAAAAGGCAGGGAAACTGTGTGCCAGGGAGATGCCAGGACAGCAGATTGGCCTATAAAATGCCCTTTTTAACAACTAAAACGTCTTTGAGAGCCATTGTGCCGTGAGCACCTTCTCTGCCAGGCTTGTGTCACATCACCGTCGCCTTTCCAGAACATTCTCATTTATTGGGGAGGCTTTTAATGCGAGACAGATCGCTGTTTGACTGCGGTGAAAGCAATTTCACCTTAAAGGATCTGGTGTGAATGCAACAGCGGATCGAGACAGAAATGTCATTCAAATACATCTTCAGAGGCAACTATTTTCAGTTATTTCCTCAGAGTGACATAAAGTATATATTTTAAGCAGCAACTTGGGTATCTATAAAATGTAAATTCACCTCTCTCTCTCTCTCTCTCTCTCTCTCTCTCTCTCTCTCTCTCTCTCTCTCTCTATCCCTTGCTCTCAGACTCTGAAGCTGAATCAGCTGAACCACAACTCTGCCGACCTTGGCGAGGAGAAACAGGGGGACATCTTTATGTGGCGGGCGACAGCTCCTCATCGAGATGGGCTGCCGCGACCCACCTCAAACCACAGGAGCAAATCACTCTGACTGTGAGACTAAAAATGCTGCCAGGGGCATTTCAGGTAAAGAAAAAAATAAATAAATAAATAAATACACCCCATGAAAAGTTCACTTCATCTCCCTTAGTCAGGGTCAGACAGTATTTGCTTAACACGTTTTCTTTCCCCCTGCCAGGCAAGTGGCAACACATTTCACACCTGCCGGGAGCCTTGTCTTGGGCTTTGGCACGTACAGCATGGAGGTGGCAGAGTGGCAGAGACAGAGGTGGCGGAAGCAGCTTGTGTGACAGGTTACCGCAGCGCACCTCTCCCTAAAGACCATAGCATGATGACATGCCTGTCATAGAACACGCAATCCTTTGTTTTCTTTTTTTCCCCCTCTCTCCACAGATGGCTGAACAATGCTAAAGCGCGAATCAATCAAGGACAGTCCCTAAGACGGGATTTGGAAATGACATTGTAATGCTAGTGAGCCCGTCCCCACTCCCCATAGATTACTACTCATGGAGAAGCACCTTGATTTATGGGTTTGCGTCACACCGATGCTTATCAAAAACTTGCCAGCCTGCTTTTCACAATATCCATATAAGTCTTCTAAGCTGAGTCACAACAGGGAAACATAACTTTCACCAAAGACCACAAATGAAGGGGAGGAGCCTGTGTGGTGTGTCACATTTCAGTTTGGCAAGGTTACACTGTGAACTCTAAAAGATTGGGTTACAGGTCGGAAAGAATCAGCAACGTGGTAAAGGATATATTACACAACACCCTCAACTCTGAGTGGTCTTTGTGGTCAAAAAATTCAAAATGCCAGGGGAGAAACTGCACCTATTTTCATACCAAATTCAGGTCTTAGTGCCCCACAGGGACTTGGGTTCAAATCTGAGCTTGGGTAATTTTCCAGTCTCACTTTATCTCTACCTCCCCCTCACTTCCTGTCAAACCTCACTGTCCTATCTGAATAAAGTACTACAAAACTGCCAAACCATTTCTGAAATACTTGCCAACATTTCTGAGAATACCATAACCTTCACAAAAAATGACATTTATTATACATACATGTAGACACACATTGTGTCTATATCATTTCACAGTAAGAGCTATGTTTTCTTCTCACCTCGTGCTCGTCCACACAGTTGGTGTTGGCGTGATCGATGATACACCTCCCCAGCCACTCGTCAGCCCTGCCGCTGACAATGTCATTCCTGCACTTCTCTAGGACGCTCTGGAGATGGAGCAGCAGAGGCCGGGAGAGCAGGTACCCGAACCCCCCGTAGCAGTACCTGCCCTGCATCTCTCCGCCGATAAAGTCCTCAGGGGCGCCCATGTACAGCTTACGGTCCATGCTCAGGTGTGGTATCAGGGCCTTGATGCGGTCCGCCTGGGTGTACGTGTCGTCTTGCGCCAGGTAGAACCAATTGTACTTGTCGATGTAGTGCTCCAGGATGTACCGGATGGTCTGGAACATGTTCCAGATGGGGCGCTCGTCGCCCAGGGTGACCACCTGCATGCCGTGGGGCACCTTACGGTTGTCTATGCCGGTGAAGAACACCACCATGTCCAGGTGGTGGCTAATGGTGCGGTTGACGGCCACCCCTAGGGTGTTTATGGAGTTCTTGGACGTAAGGACACCCACAAAGAGGTTGTCTCTGATACCAAGCTCCGTGCTGGCATATTTGGATCTAAGAAGGGGATGGAAAAATTAAAAATCACACAAATGTTACAAACTTATTTAACGAATGTTGAAATTGTATTCAACAGAAATGCGTTGCCATAATGATTAGTCTGTTTTTCTTTTTTTATTTAGGGCATTCTTGGCAGATAGTTGAATGGGTACAGACAACATGGCCAAATAATTGAGATTGAAGAAAATTGTGCAACTAAATTTGCCGTGCACACACAGGTGATGCAATCAAAAGGAAGATAGTTTTAAAAGGGAGAGGGAGATAGTACAACACAATGAGGGCAAGGACAACATCAATAACAATAATCGTCACACCAAATGATGTTCCAAACCATTTAAGAGTTAAAAAAAAAAAAGTGCCATGGGAAATAGTGTGAAATGTCTGAGGTGGGTGTGTTACAACAGACACTCAAGAAAAGATTCTTCCAGTGACAACTTATGACATAAGCTATTGTTAGGTTTAAGACTGATGACCAAGGCAAATATCCTTGGATGGAGTGTGATTCATCACCAATGGGTTGTCCAGACACACCAGAATATCCAGTTTGAAGTCAGTGAAAGGAGCAAAAAATAAAATGCTCAAAGTGTAACATTACTAAAGAGAAAAATGTAGGCTTATACCTTTGGGTCTGATGATCTAAGTAATTAAGGGAGGCTGCAGACTCAACTGCAATGCCAGTTTCTAAAAGGATATTACTACTCTTTGAAGGGCATGTTTGAAATGTCCATTCTGAAAATTCTGTCTAAGTGACATTAAATTTGGAGAGCTTGGTATGGCCTACTGTAACCTACTTCAAGGGCCAAACTTTCTGAATTTAAGTTTTTTACGCTACTTCTAAATTAAAACTCAAACCTTGGTGGACTAGACCTAATTAAAACACGACCGAAGTCAAATTTTGATATAGCTTACTATTGTGATAGCCAACTGTTGAGTGGATATAAGTATGAGGGGTACAGATAGCATCCCAGTTGTTCTGTTTTTGCGCAGCCTTGGCATTGAATTTCAGGAGTGAATAGAACAGTGACTAATAGGCTACAATAAAGGGATACAGGAAAGAAAAGAAAAGTATCAAACTTGGCAACTGTTTCCACGTTTTAGGGACACTGATAAAGCAGCTCTAGGGGTGTACATCGGGCAGGATGGATTGCGCCCCCCCGTTCCCACTACAGGGTTAAGTTTGTTAGACCAGCAGTTCGAACTAAGGAAACAGCGACAAAAGCAATGTTCCGAGTACGACAACAATACACGGACGTCATAGCTTACTGCTCGGTAGCCTACTAATCCGTGAAAGACAGCTGGCTGATACAAGATGAAAGAACATTAAAATATATAGGCTACCTGAAAGGCTTTTTAACTGGTCCTTCTTGGGCAACTTGCTTGTATGGTATAATTCGTGGTTGAACGTCTTCTTCGTCATCCTCGCTCAGTAATGCATTGGATTGCCTTGCGGCTTTTAGCTCTCCTTCCTTAGACGAAATTTCTTCGATAGCATTCCAATTCGGCTCACAAATGTCATCAACCCAGGACACGCTTAACAAACTCAAAGTAAATCCTAAAGAGATACCGACAACAACTGGCCCAATCGGCTTCAGATAGCCTACAATCTTGGCGAACCTCATTGTAGACTAGTCTAGAAGCCGTCTGTTCCTATCTATCTCTCCGACTTTCAATCAAATGGATATACTCCAAAGGATTCTACACATCTAAACAGGTGTACGGAGTATGGTATGTTACAAAAAGAAACTATTTCTTTCCTTGTACAACATCGCGTTCAACTACCTCCTCTCAAAATTAATGTAGAATTCTTACGTGTCACTGCTCCTTGGCTCCTCCTCCAAGAGAAAATCAAACGTCAGAGAGAGGCACCCTTGAGACTAAGTAATCTAATTAATGAAGGCTACTTACAAGAATGAACACAATTCAACTGTTACACGCCGTGTGTGCCTTTTAAAAAGGCTATTGTTTGCTTATTATTAGTAACCTAGACTCTGCCTGCCATCGCCTTAAGAGTCATCTAATTCACTAGAGGGCGATCTATCCAAAAGTTTATAAAGTTTTATTAAAGGGGAGCCCAAAAGTAGGCTGTAAGATTTTCCAAAGACCTATTTCCGTAGGCCTAGCCTACCCCAAATCCAACGGTAGGCTACAAAATGTAGTGCATTTTCATAATGATCAAATAGTGAAATGATTGATGACCTAAGATCTAAGAATGAAAGAATATCACTGCAAATCTGATATTGTTGTTCAAGGCTTTTAACAGGCTATTAGGAAATGTAGACTAGGCCTACTGATGGGAACACTTTCACTGAGACATTTTTGTAAGTTTGTTCATTCCTTTGAGCATAATTAGCATTAGACCACTAAAGAGACTTCTAAACAAGAAGAGAGCAATTACACAGCTGGTTTTGTCAGGAAAAGGTGAGAGGTCTGTAGTCTCTAGGGCAGGTCAGTGTCTCACGAATCTGCCCACCATAAACCTAGAGGGCCATGGGGTATGATGTAAAATCGGTGGGAAAAGTTTGTGTCGTTATTAGAGATTGACACTGACAGGATCTCAATACTACACTATAGCCTTTGTGTATAATATGTAGATTGTAGACTATAGTGGTTGGAGAGGCTTTGGAGAGGTTGGTCCAAAATGGCCATGGTGCCTGAGTGGCCCTTGTTATCCACTTTCTCTGTGGTTCGACTTTAAGATGGGGGGAAAATGAGCTGTCTGACTGATAGGATATGCTGGCTGTCTGGGACGTGCCTGCTCTTTGCCCTCAGAAGCTCTTAACAGGTTCCCTCTTGACAAGAGCTGGCAGGCAAATATAGCATGGCGTTTGGCACACTGAATCACCCCTCCTATCTGAAGAAGTGCACTTCTTTGGAACGGATGTTGTCTTATCTCCAAATTTCCAAGCAAGAGGATCCAGCTAGTGTGGGAACAGTGTAAAATAATCATAAGAATACTAAACAACCATAAATCTAAACATTTTGTAGTTGTGTGTTGTGTGGTAAAGTTTCTCTCTCTCTCTCTCTCTCTCTCTCTCTCTCTGTGTGTGTGTGTGTGTGTGTGAGAACAATTCTCATGTTGCAGGGCAAAGTCAAACGCTACACATGTCAAGTAGACATACTGACCACAAACTACTCTTGCATAATGAATTTGTATTAATCAGAAATGTATGACTGAATAAAACCACTCACAGGATTATAATGGATGGGCCACTTATATGGCACATTTCCATGAAAGAGAGGAGTGACATATAGTTCATATCGCAGAGTAGGCCTCATACTCAGTAAGCTTGACACTGAAGCAAACAGCTGAGCAAATGCTTATCACCATGGTAGGGCAAGCCATCTATTATTCCTTCTCTCTCTCTCTCTCTCTCTCTCTCTCTCTCTCTCTCTCTCTCTCTCTCTCTCTCTCTCACACACACACACACACACACACACACACACACACACACACACACACACACACACGTTTCTTGCCCCAGGTCCTACTAAGGTGCTTCTAAGGTGATTCTGTGCATCTAATTGGTTTGAAGCATGTCAGATGTTATCACACACACTCACCTTAGGATAGCATTTTCAGCAAGCTGCCATGCCTCTGTAATTGACAGTTCCTTTGAGTATTTCCTGATCTGAGAGAGAAACACGAGCAGGTCAGTCACAGATTACCACTCTCAGGTTTCTGTTTTAACACGCTGTCATCTCTTCCAAGATTTTGTCAAGATGCAAGTTATTAAGTGTCTTTGTCAAGGGTACTGTTTATGTAAACACTACTCTTTTGGTTTTTATGTATTGAAATTGCACAACATGGTCATTAAAAGTCAAATTAGTAATTAATTGAGTAATAAAATAAAAAGAAGAAATTATTATTACTCTATTTCTTATTGTATTGACTACTTCTGTTTTTTTATATCTGCCGATATAAAATGTCTCCTCAGTGAGCCAAAACTTGAAGAAAATAAATTACAGTGTGTGTGTGTGTGTGTGTGTGTCCGTGCATGTATGTGGGGGGTGAGGGCTGGGGAGCAAGGTGTTGGGACAACAATGTGACAATTTTTTTAGTGTCATTTCTTTCCTCACTTGGAAATACTGACTGGGATTTTCATTGAAATTACACTAGAGGGAGCTACCTCCTTACAAAACTGTCCTCAGAGTGTAATATATTTGGGGGCTCTACTTTGGTTTTTCAAAACTGATTAATTTTGTGAAAGAGGACACAGGATATTTACAGGGATCAGATTTTTTGTCATATTTAAATAGTCATTGAAAAGGGCATTTTCATATAAATGTACGCACTCATTTATCATGTTGTATTTATAAAGGACATTTATGGAGGGAGACACACTCACAAACATCTTGTTTTGCTTTCAACTCTTGACTTCTCAGTTAAAAAATGCAAGCATTCATGTATTTTTTTTATTATTTAAATACTATTAAATTCCTGTATCTTTTGTGTTTTTGAGGCGATCTAGAAAAAGGCACAAGAGCTAATGGCTATGCCATTTCTCTTTAGTGGCCCTTAAATATGGCTGGCCTTACAGTTATGAAATGAAGTACATGAGAAGTTCCAAGGGTTTGTGTAAATATGATGCTGTCCAATAGGACAGTACAAAAGCAGCTGCATGCATAGGGACACAAACACACACAGTGGGTGTCTCACCCCTTAACAGAACACAATGGGTAACACCATCGATCGGGCCAAATTTAATCTAATAAAGAAAAGTTCAGCCGTGATGTTATTATGGAGTATTAAATATGACGCACTTGGAAGATGCGACCACTGCTGGAATTAATTACATTTCCAATAGCCAAGCCTGTTTCTGAGTAGACTATTTGCTGCAGAGGGGGGTGATCTCATGATCAGTAATAAAAAGCTTTTTAACACTTTTACAGTCAGACAGCACTTAGGATTTTAGGGTAAAAGTTAAGGAAGTGTGCAGTTAGAAACTCTTTGGCTCAAGTCACAGGTGAGTTTGTTGGGAAAGTTCTGATTTGTGACTTCCTTCAGCAGTGACTCAATGACAGACTGAGGAGCTACTGATTATAGAAACACAACATGTAGGCTATGTTTCATGCTCACTCTTCTCTCTCTCTCTCTCTCTCTCTCTCTCTCTCTCTCTCTCTCTCTCTCTCTCTCTCTCTCTCTCTCTCCTCAAGACATTATCCATACATCAAGATCTATGGCCTCTCAGTTGCTGTTGTTGTGGCATGAGTTGACTCTGCATCTCTCTCTTAACAAAGTTCCTGTTTACAGAAATCCAAAGGCGTGTGGTAATATTGATGTTTTATAATGGAATTCCACTGCCAGTGGTGAAGGAATTCTGTGAACTTGACTTCTCATGGGGATTCCAGAAATGACTGTGGCTTGTTTAAAAAGGTTATGGCACATAAGCGTCATGTGGTTTTGATTTAGAAGTAATTTTTTAAGCTTAGCATATAAAATATTATGTGCAATGGGAATTCTAATCATATCAGATGATAATCCACCAGAGAATGAATCGACTCCCTGTTTGACATTAAACGGCTAAACAGTTTAAAAGATATAAGCAACAAATGAATTAGATGGACCAGTTTCGGGAATCAGGGAAGAAGGATAGCTGATTTCAATCATCCCAAAGCTGGTGAGTTTGACAACGGCTGAGAGAAGTGTGAAAAAGCAAGGGAGTTCAAGGAGAGTGAGGGAAGGTAAATGGCCGTTCTGTCCAGAGCACTGGGCTTGTGAGGAGCAGCAGTGTGTGTGCGCGTCGGTCGGAGACATACAGCGGGTCTTCAGAGGGCTGTTCCCAGGAACGCTTAGCCAAGACCCCAGGCTCAACACCCTGCTGCACTTTGAAATGGGATCTTTATTGTCCATAAAGTTTAAGCCAAGTATGAAGAATCACTCCTCCCAAACAAAACACACATACATGAGAGAGAGAGAGAGAGAGAGTTAGAGAGAGAGAGAGAGAGAAGTGGCATAAGTAAGCCAGTGTCCTCACTATGTTTCCAATTATGCTGTGTGTGTGTGCGTGTGTGTATTCCCATCTAATGACAAATCTGTTTTTATACTTCCTATACACAACTGAATACTGGGTTGCTCCAGATGCTGCAAAAAGCTAGTGTTAGGGACATGTAAGCATTTCGAGGGCTGAGAACCTATACAGCGTTAGTGACATTTTACCAACTTTACAGGAGTCAAAACAAATATGACTACAGTATTACTCTTCTGATTTCACTAATTTGAAGCACAACAATTGACACAGATAGGTGACACAATTAATCAATTAATAATAATAATAATAATAATAATAATAATATATCTTTAGTCAAAATGCAGCCTCTCTGGCTCTTACTGCTGTGTTCACAGTGAAGACATTTGCTTTCTGTTTAATAACTATAAACTTATTAATATTTTACATTTATAATTTTGTCAGTGGAGAGGGTTCATCGAGAGCTTTCAGGTGATATAAATAGGTCAAGTCAAGTAGGCCTATTTTTAGTATAATTTTAACCATTATACAGTGTAAGGTGAGACAAAATACTGCTTTGCTATGGAATAAGTGGTGTTACTTATTTAAACTATATTAAAAGACATTCGAGTCAAGGTAACATATTAATTTCACGCAAGAAGTAAACATAAGGTGCAGTGACTGGTTAAGGTAGTGCATTATAAGACTGACAAGGGACAGGACAGGCAAGACATGACAGTGCATAAGTCGACTACTACAGCAGTGGAGGTAATGGGGTGGAGAATGTATCAATCAGAAATTGGCAGAAGAGAAGAGAAAGGGGCAGAAGTGTATTCCAGTTCAATTTTGACCAAAATGTCACTTACACTCTTTACATTCTCAGCCCTTGATATGTTCTGTGCACGGAACAATGCAATCCAATGTGCTTTCGTGACTTTTTAGCTTACTTTTGCTCTCTTTGCACACAAATGAAACCAAACAGTTTCCCATGGCCTTCAATACGGGAGTCATCAGGGTTATTTGATTACAGTTTTAAGTCCATTAACAATGTCATCAGGCCAAGGCTGGTTATCTCTACCCTTTTATGTAATGATAAATTGAAGTATTGCTACTGCGACACACCTGCAGCTTAGTCAAAACTGTTCCATATTTTCTCTTTGAAGCTGGAGGGAAAACAAAGGGAGAGAATCAAAGAGACCTGACTGTGAGATAGCAGACAAATGGCCCATCTGATCTCCTCAGCTGCTCCACGCTATCAAAGGGGTGAAATGAAAAATAAAAATGAGAACTTGTATCAGAGATTACCTGCTTGCTTGTGGTGTCCACGTGGCAATAGATTGCATAAATAGCCTATCGGAATTTAGTGGTAGCCTAAATCAAAGAGAGCAAAAGAATGATAGCTAAAGAATAAAACAGTCAGTTGTCAATGTTGTGTGTCAATGTTGTGTGTGTGTGTGTGTGTGTGTGTGTGTGTGTGTGTGTGTGTGTGTGTGTGTTGGAGTGTCTACTGCTTTACTCTAACATAATATTCCAAAGTGTATCAATGACAAACTATTCAGAAACATTCAGAGGAATGTATGCATAAACAATTAAATCATTCAGAATATGACCATCAGTAGACTAGCACCGAAAGCAGGCTACTAAAATGTTTCTACAACATTTTTTTCCTCTTCTATAAACCAAAACAGACATTCTCTCTTCCCTATTCATATGTATGAAATTGGCCTTGGTTGTGCACCAAGTTTGGAAAGATTGTGCACCAATTTCACTTAAACTGTTTTGCCAAAACAACTCAAATATTAAAACATTGTAGCCTAGTGAAAAAAAATAAGGCTATTAAAAAGGAAAGATCCCACCCTTGCTTTCTTTTCTTTTCTGAGTGACAGTAAGGATTTGACTTTGCCTTCAGCAACGTCACGCCGGGTGGGTGATGAGGGCATTTGGTACTGAGGGAAAATAAGAGCTGTTGAAGGCTGGAAAAGTGCTTGGGAACGTGCGCACCACAAGTCAAATTGTTCCTGACATCTTTACCTACCTGTATCTGCCGGAGAGTCTTGCCGCCCCTCCTAGACGCAGGATAGATACCACTGCTCAAGGGAACGCATGGCATTGCATGTCACAGCTTTCCAATCTGAAATATTTAAAACTTGGAACTGAAACTCCTCATGGAATCTACACAATTCATATAGTTTGTGTGTGTGTGTGTGTGTGTGTGTGTGTGTGTGTGTGTGTTGGAGTGTCTACTGCTTTACTCTAACATAATATTCCAAAGTGTATCAATGACAAACTATTCAGAAACATTCAGAGGAATGTATGCATAAACAATTAAATCATTCAGAATATGACCATCAGTAGACTAGCACCGAAAGCAGGCTACTAAAATGTTTCTACAACATTTTTTTCCTCTTCTATAAACCAAAACAGACATTCTCTCTTCCCTATTCATATGTATGAAATTGGCCTTGGTTGTGCACCAAGTTTGGAAAGATTGTGCACCAATTTCACTTAAACTGTTTTGCCAAAACAACTCAAATATTAAAACATTGTAGCCTAGTGAAAAAAAATAAGGCTATTAAAAAGGAAAGATCCCACCCTTGCTTTCTTTTCTTTTCTGAGTGACAGTAAGGATTTGACTTTGCCTTCAGCAACGTCACGCCGGGTGGGTGATGAGGGCATTTGGTACTGAGGGAAAATAAGAGCTGTTGAAGGCTGGAAAAGTGCTTGGGAACGTGCGCACCACAAGTCAAATTGTTCCTGACATCTTTACCTACCTGTATCTGCCGGAGAGTCTTGCCGCCCCTCCTAGACGCAGGATAGATACCACTGCTCAAGGGAACGCATGGCATTGCATGTCACAGCTTTCCAATCTGAAATATTTAAAACTTGGAACTGAAACTCCTCATGGAATCTACACAATTCATATAGTTATTCTTTGTTACCTAAGTGTTGCCCGAGGTCTGGCCGCATTCCATCCCCTCGGGCTCTGGGCTAGTATCCTTGTGGCTGATTGAAATCGCATTGGTATTGGAATTTGGGAGTTTAGTCAGGACGCGCTTGTGTCACTTCAAGAAGAGTTCCTCTAGATATCCTCTTCTTCGAAAAACTCTGCCAGAGAATGAGCAATGAAGACGTTTAGCAATTTCAGCACGGATGTCGCTGCCACTGTCCTCGCTGGGTAGTAGTCGAACCGTAGTGATGAACCTAAGAAGTTCAGCAGAGTTTCCACACAGTTTGTGGGGGTGCTGACAAAACTTCTACACTTCAACAACTTCACGGGAGGCAAACGTTTGGACTCACTTATGGGATTAGATTTTTTCCTGTTAAATTCTGAGCAAGTAGAAGGGATATTTTCACTTTCGTCATGATGATTCCACTCTCGCGAACACAGCTTGCTCTGTTTTTTATTCTCCTTTGTCCGGTTAACATAATCGGATTGTGGTGGTAAGTTACCCAGCAAAAACACGTTTGACATGTGTTAACAACTATGTAGGCGGTTTCACCATTATTCAGTCTGATGGTAAAATATAGAATAAATTGAAATTAATGGCGCGAGAGGTTTGTCGTCAGCCCGTCTTTTCATTAGGCGATAATGCAGGCATAATATTATTAGACCTGATAAAATTATAAGCAATTCAAACACTGTTTATTGTAATTTATCGCAGAAAGAGGCTACATATTTTATGTCAAATTTTACACACTACTCCACACTTAATTTCACTTTGTACCGAACACTGTAAGCGTTGTTGAGTAACGTTAGGCAAGGTCTACTCAATCTTTTGTAAGACCTGATCTGGGCATTTCTCGGTAGCCTAAAATTAATTAAATTAGAGCAACATGCTGTGACGTTACATGTTACTGTTTACACATTCACAAATATAATGCGCTATATAGGTGTGTAGACTATTTTCATTGTCACAGTGCTTAGACTTGAAATATTTGCTGGTTGTCTCGCAGTTTAAGTATCCTAGCTAAAACGTGACATAAATGACTATTTTATGAATGAAATTGGAGTATGCAGGTATTCACTGGCAAGACGTTAAGTGTGCGTGGAATGAGTTATTGTTTGTGAAGAGGCAGAGACATCAGGGGGTCAGAGTTGGAATTCTAGGTGGACCTTCAGGCAATGGATGTCATCATAAAAGTATGTGGTCTTGTCTGACATGTGAAGTCAAATTGGACAGAAATTGGACACATACTAAAAGGCCAATTCAAGCCATTCATTTGTCTTTTTTTTTTCTACTAAGCTCCTGCATTTTGCACATTGAAACATTGTTCCACCAAACGATAATTTAAAAAAGCCTGAAGAGCCTAGAGCGGTTTCAAAGAACCAGGTATAATTTAACTTGAGCTTAGATAACACTTGTCATAGATAACTCTGTCACACTCATGTGGGCCATTCCAGATTGACAGGCAGGCAGTCTTTTGAGGAGGAGGTGGAAGAGATGAATAGCCTACTTCCTGTGATAACCCTGCTGCACGACCTTTGATGACTTTCCAGCACATAGAATCGAGAGTTAAAAAGGCCAGTGTGAGATTGGGAAAGAGAGTCCTCCTCTCCTCCTCTCCACCAGAGTGGCGGGGCTGGGGGTCAAACGCTGGCCAAATGCCAGGTCTGTGCCCAACAGGTGTGCCCCCTGTGTGGCCGCGCACGTGCAACCACCACTCTGAGCCTGCTCAGTCAAGCATGCAAGTAACGACACCTTCTCATCACCACCACCAGGAGTAGCACCTGTACGGTCAGCTCAGCACATGACCTGCCCCGTGCCATTGTGACCCTATCTTCCTCTGAATGTTGCACACATCTGTTTGCACGTAGCCCAGAGAAGCAGAATGTTCTTTTGTCTAGTCTTTTTTTTTCATAATCAAGATTGGATGGGTGCGTTAGGTGATGGTGGCAGTGGTGATGGCAGTGGTTGTGAGGGGGGCTGGTGAGGAGTTGTAGGCAAATAGAGCTCCAATCAAGGACGGCAGAGATCGGATCAGATAAAGATCGAGTGACGGGTGGCTTGGCGAAGGCCAGTGTGCTTACAGTGTTTCACCACCGAGCATGTGGCCTCCTCTTGCTTCCCAGACGCTTGGATGTCACTCTGACCGCCCTCCTCCCCTTCTAACCCCCCCCCCTCCCCTTCTAGTGCCTCAACCCCCTGTCTGTGCTCATTCCCTGGCCCGCCCGTGACGGACAGCAGCCACGCATCACTGTCGTGCAGTGTCGGGGTTCCAGTCACTTGATTTAGTGTCGAGTTTGCGCTGAGATTGTGCCATGGCCGCGAGCCACGGACCACAGGACTTAACCCAAGCCACTCTCCCATGTTCCAGCCCTGTCGTGACTGACTTCATATCCAGCATACTTTGGGGATTAAGGAGGATGAAATTTACTCTTTTTCTCAAAGTGAAAAAAGGACTTATCTGTAGTCGGGCAATTCATAATGTAACCTGAGGTCCCCCAGGCCGTAGAAACGGCTCATCTTGAGTAGTCTGAATTTCAGAGCACTCTTGAATGGATTGTTTGGATTAGGCTTTTTCTTAATCATAATTTCCGGCCTTCTCCTATTCTTGTCTCCCGTCTCATATTATTTTTATGATTTCATGCATGATATTGCTATTTTACTTGGTTCCTGATTGCACACCGATAGTTCATCGTCATCTGTGTTGTGATTGGGCCTTATCTTGAGCTCCATCATCGTGTTCAGTGGTTCTACTGGTAGTGATAAAGAAAAAGGAGGAAGTCAGTCAGAGAACAGAGATAGATGGACGCCCCTTATCTGGAATACAAGGTCGCTGTCTCCTGTTCTTGTACTTGTGCTCGTGTTCTCGCTTGCGGTAGGCACATCCATCCAGTTTTGATTCTCCCAGGGTCCCTTCTGGGTCACGACTGGTTTTGATTATAGCTGGAGCTCTGGGTGGTTGAGACAGACAAATATCTCCATCTCCATATCGCTGAAAACCATATTCTGACCGCACACACACACACACATCCCTGCCAGTGCTCCGACGTCCTCTGTGATATTCAAGCCTTTCTTCAAGAAAAAAAAAAACCCTCTGTGTCTGCCTCTCAGGCTCTCTCTTACAATGAAACAGGACTTGGGGCAGAAATGGTGTCCAACACAGTCTGCTTTTTTTTTACGAGTCTACACCTCCTGCTGTAAAATATGGTTCCACAATTCGTGCACAGCTTTTAAGAGCCAGTTTCAAAGCCCGGGATCTTGGCACCAGGATTTGTGCAGGTT
The DNA here is from genome assembly GCA_027497455.2 of Sardinella longiceps. NCBI lineage: Eukaryota > Metazoa > Chordata > Actinopteri > Clupeiformes > Clupeidae > Sardinella > Sardinella longiceps. The sequence continues at coordinate 34,159,921 of JAODXP020000016.1, forward strand.
TGGAGACCATGACACACCAGATAATCATTGGTTTCTGAAGGTGGTTGGGCGTCTGCTAAATACTGTATCTGCATGTCCTAATCACGCCGGGGGCGTGGATTGGGTTCAGATTGAGACGTGTGCAAAGAGTTGCCGTCATGCCTGCCCGAGATATGTTCCTCTTCTCACGGGTCTCCATGGAAACACTGTCAATATATTGTCAATAAGTGGCAGGAGGAAGCCTTCATCCAAAAGTCGTAAGGCCTGCGGCCCGAGGGAGTCTGTTCTCACAGCGTGGAGATTGCCCAAAGAGTCCTCCACATTATGGCAGGTTGTTATTGTGTGTTCAGCTTCTTCAGGGCCTTTTCGTGTGCTCTTGGAATGCTTGGATCCATTAAATAGGGCTGTACAGGATGCATAGAACGTGTGCTTATTTTAAGTGTCCAGTCATTTGAGAACAGCAGTATATAAATGACTTTGTTAAAGTGAAGTATTTGACTAATCAAGATGGGATGCATCACTTTTTTTTTTTTTTAAAGCTAGCTATCCCGCGTCTCATATTTCTTATCGGACCGCCGTGGTAGGGATTGGCAAGAGTGTTGGGGTGACTTCTTAAAACAAACTCACGGGGCAGATGAATGCTATTAGTCTGAAAGATTAGGCCTGACAGGGGTGAGTGAGAAGCTATGAGGTCTTCTCACAGAGTCTTGCTCTCACAGATAAAAGGATACCAAAAAACTTGAATGCACAAATCCCATCAGCTGAACTTTAGTCCGATGCAAACATTATTAAATAGACAGAAACTGGAATCCAGCACTGTTCTCACATTACATCATAGTCGACTGTCATGGGAAGCCCTGGCAAGAGTTCTGAGTCTTGGACCTGAGGCCTACACTGCCATTAAGACTTGAAATAAACAATTTACCCAAGAGTAAACATACATCTGTCAACGCTTTTGAACAAACCCAGCAATTAGCGTGCGGCATTCTCCCCTTATATGTTATCCGTGCATGTTCAAAAGGGGTTCTCTTTTATTGCTGATGTGTTGTTGTGTTTTATTCACATAAAAATGTGATTTATTAAAAAATAAATCATAACTTGGAATGGGAGGGCTGAGAGTATTACTACGTGCAGGAAGTCCAATGAATTCCACTCGTGTGTGAAACTTTAACTTTTTGCCCCTGTGTTATTCTACGAGGGAAGACGCGGCGTGCCAGTAAACCTGCTGTGCTTTCCTTCCCCACCCTACCCCCCCAACCCCCTCCCACACACACACACACACACACACATAGGGCAGTGGGGAGTCCGCTGGTCATGGACCCCAACAGCATCTGCAGGAAGACCAAGCGGCTGGCCGGCAAGCAGGCGGAGCTGTGTCAGACCCAGCCAGAAATCGTCAACGAGGTCGCCAAGGGCGCCAAGCTGGGCGTGCGAGAGTGCCAGTACCAGTTTCGTTTCCGCCGCTGGAACTGCACCAGCCAGAACAAGTACTTTGGCAAAGTCCTGCAGCAAGGTGAGTAGCTGCGTCTGCAAAGACACAATAGTACTTAATCTCCAGCGCCCCTGATATGCTTCGTCTAGTCAGTTAGATTTATCTAGTGTTAGTCTTCCGGGGGAAGGCTGCAGTCTTGACCCTTTGACCCTTGAGAGTCAAGAGTCCAGTGCCCTCACTTCAACTCCCACGTCTCTTCTTAGGCCTGTCTAGGGCATAACAAAGCCAGCTGTTGTCTCAGAGAGACAGATTTTTCCCTTGACTGCTTGTCGTCTGCCGTAGATTACACACTCAAAATGATCATCTAAAATTGCCTTGCATAATCAGTGATCTCGTGCACCTCTTGGGGCTTTTGAAGAGACTAATAAAAGTAATGTTTGGCCCTGCGGCTCACTGCAGTTCATTGCCTACAACACCCCATTCCCCCCCCTGCCTCAATCTCCTCGCTGTTAATATGTTTGATTCATAGGCCCTATTCTTCATGCCCCAACAATGAGAGGCCTGTGTGTGTGTGTGTGTGTGTGTGTGTGTGTGTGTGTGAGTGTGAGTGAGTGAGTGTCTTTAAGTGGCACAGTTTTATCCTCTGTTTTGTAAACTTTGTCTATTGGCTTGTTTCATAACCCAACGATTTAACTGCAGTCGAGATATTCATCATCTGATCCGAGCGCCAGCGAAGCACCATAATTGAACGCATCGCTGCAAGAAACCATTAGTACCCTTAATTGGAAATGCATGCGAGTACATCGTTTAAAGACTTGCAGACTAAATGAGTCTCGGCATCAGCGCTCACGATGAGGGATGTATTACACTCTCAGTCGCATAGCCAAGCGCTCTACGTCTTCCCTGCCCAGGCCTGTAATCACCACTGGCAAACACTCTGCGGGCACATAAGCAGCCTTTTGGTTTGTCAGAGGGAAGGATGAGCATTTGAGAGGATGGTGTGTTCATTTCCGATGGCAGTGCGTCTAAGTTTTTTTTTTACTGTCGACGTTACAGATGCACTTGTATTGTTTTTTGCGTTGTTTGTTGTGTGTTTGTCTTGTCCTGTTGGCAGCTGCCAGCAGAGGGCAGAGTGCTTCTCTCTCTCTCTCCTTCTCTCTGTCTCTCTCTCTCTCTCTCTCTCTCTCTCTCTCTCTCTGTTTCTCTTTTCATGTCTGTCTCTCCCTCCCTCCAACCCAAACTCCTTTGAAGATGTGCCCCAAGTGCAGTCACCCATCTGACCAGGTCATGGGCCCTGCCCTGTCCGCCATGTTAGTCGCACGACGCCTGACCAACAAAGCTGCTGTTGGAGCTAAATCAGATCCATAGATGTGGCCATGCCGACTGCCACGCTTCTAGCACAGACGTGTTTCCACATGGATTGCAACATGACTCGCACTGTCTGCTCTGGCCAAACCTATCCACCCCCCCACACACACGCACCCCCACCCCCTCCATCCCAGAAAAACAAAAAAGAAACAACAGAGATGTCTCCTTCCTCCGAATGGAAATGAATCATAAATTCCTTAGTGTCTTTGGGGTCGGGACTAAAGTGCCCCCACTGTTTGGATGTATTTGCTCCAATTACCTGTAAAGATGTACCTGTAATGACCACGTGTCAGCCTCAGAGAGCTCTTGCAAAGACAGGTTTACTTCCTGGTGTGGGAGAGAGACGCGCGGCGGCGGCGGTGGTGCAAAGTGGCTCACATATTTCTCCCATTGCAAAAATAACTTGGGGCTATTTTCTTCCTCTATTCAAATATATAAACCAAAGCTGTTGTCTTGGCCCTAGGGAGAGGCCCCTAATGCCAAGGGTTTGTTGGAAGGCTCCAAGGCTGCTTAAGCACACTGTCTTTCTTTTTTATGTGTGTGGGTGTGTGTGTGTGTGTGTGTGGGGGGGGGGGGGTGGCTTGTAATAGAGTAATTAGAAATGCTTGCATACAATGTGCTATGTGAATTGGGGTGAAAAAAATAAATAATCATCATCAGCATAATGCAGCCTCTGTGCAACAATCTTCTACTGTCACCTCAGGAATGTGCAGCATTAGTTCTTCCCCTCGGAGCAGTGAAGCTTCTGTCTGTTTCTCTGTCAGTCAGTGTTTGCAGACTTTTGAATTGTCTGGGGTTTTGAGGTTTGGGATTTATTTCTTAGCTCTTTTATTATTTTATTTTTTTTCTCTCTCTTCCCCTCGTCTCTGTCTCACACTGCTCTTGGGAAAACAACTTTGTGCTTGTCCCTAGCCTTTTGTATGTAAATTGTGTATCATATGACGTTCCCTTGCTTGACAATCCCATGAATTCAGTGATTATTGAATGTGATGGGCCATTCGCATGCTTTCATAAATACAATGACCAAACTACAACGTGAGGAACATAAGCGTCTGAGTTATAGTTGTGCGGAGAGTTCTTTTGACTAAATTCCCTCGATTGAAAACGCCTGTAGTTAATCTGAAATGTCTGCATTTGGAGATTTTTTGGAGATCCCGTCGTCGCTTGGTTGTAAATCTCCCTGATTCGTCTCACCACAGATAGGCCATTTGTGTAGCAGATGTGTTTTGTATTTGTAACATACAGTGGTGGGGTAGGGGGGGTGGGTAACTCTAGTTTAGAATGGGGGAGGGATGGTGTGTGTGTGTGTGTGTGTGTGTGTGTGTGTGTGTGTGACGGGGGGGGGGGGGGAGTGAGGGGGGGCTTGGTTCGCTGGGGCAAGGGCTGGGTTGTATCAGGTAACACAATGCTGCTGTAGAGTAAATACCCATCTCTCCCCCGGGGGAAGACAGTTGTTTCAGGACTTAAGCCTTCTAGCCTCGCTTGTTTCTGCTGCACAATCCCGTTTCACACCTGCAAGTATGGGCCATGCAAATCCACCTCAACATCAAAAAGACATTTTTTTCTATCTTACTCCGCTTCATTCTTCTTAAGGGAGTGATTTTATTTATTTATTTATTTTTTTATCTGCACTTTTGTTTGATGAGGAGGTCATGGCACGCAGCCATTCCTCCGTGACAGACAGGACAATTTTAACGGGATCAGTGGCTCAACTGTAACGAAACAATTAACACATCACCCCTCCACCGCCCACCCTCCCACACACCCCTTGCTACCCTCAAATGTTCGAGCTCAACGGGACACTGGCTGGAATGCGTGTTTACTGGCGTAACTGTGTAAAGGATACATATTTGGGGGATTACTTGCGCCACCCCCGTGCACGTCGAGTTAATGAATGTGGCTGTCAGGTATGCAACAGGATCCGCCGCGCATCAGTGTGGGGGTGAAGAGGCGAGGCACACCTACACCCATACCCATACCCACCCCCTCACCCCACCACACCCCACCCCCAAAATAGACGGCAGCACATGGAGGCAAAATAAATCAATCAAAATTATTCACAGCCGTCAGGCGCCGCCTGCTCGCTTGCAGAGAGGCCCCGTTTCACTCTCTCTCGTTTTCTCTCTCTCTTTCTCTCTCTCTCTCTGTTCTCTCTTTTCATCCTTTTGAACCTGCACACCCATGCATCATTGATTCAAAGATTGAAGTATTAAAAAAAAAAAAAAAAAAAAAATTTGCTAATTCTTCCAGAAGCCCCTTCTGGCATCAGGTCCCATCTCAGGCAGGTCCAGACATAGGCAGAGGCAGAAATTTGTTTGGAATTTGTGTCTCGGAGGAAAATCTTAAAAAAGAAAGGTGAGAGGAAGAGAAGCTTCATGTACCTCACCTCACAACTTCAGTGTCTTCACGGCAGACATTAACCCAATTGGGTCTGAAATTCAAGTCTTAAGTGTCTACGATAAAGAATTAATTTATGTAATTTAAAACAACATAAAAATTCATTTTATTAATGGGTGTTCTCTGTTCATTGTCTGTTTCTTACAAAGGACCTCTTCATGTGTCCGGTATCCATCTGTCAGTTGCCGCCTGCCCCTTAAAAGAATGCGAGTGAGTTCACGGGCTAGGCCCTCGACGTGATCACAGCTATCGATACATTCCACGTGCATGTGGTCCGCATTACCTTGGACAGAGCGCAGACACATTATGGGCTGTTAAGGCAGGCCTCTCTCTTCTTTTTGTAAGAATAGTGAGATGCTCAAAGCGTTTGATCATCACCGCTCCCAGAGACTGTGTTCAGTTAGGCGGCAGCGAAGCCCAGCTGCTCCAGAACGATCACCTCGTCTTTTTTTTTTTTTTTTTTTTTTCTTTTAAAAAAAGAATGATGTGAAAGAAAGTCTTACATACTCTCATTTTTATCAGCACTGGTGGTGAGGAATTTTGTTTTAGCGGAGTCAGGATGCCAGGGGTAGGAGACGGCCATGAAGAACGACGGCCAACTGCGTTAGCGCCGACCGCAATACGGCTGTTAAAGATCGACTCATCTTCTAGTCACATTTGGCCTGGGTGGGGAAACGTTTACACAAAGCTGTTCTTTTTTTTTTGTTTGTTTTGTTTTTTTTTTCTCGTCGACTGTTTTCTTTTTTTCCATTTCAAAACAAGTGTGTGTTCCAGAAAAAACAACTGCAGGCAAACGAAAGGCATGTGACAAGGCTGTGATCTCTTAAGTCCGGGGCAGGTCTCCCACCGGCTCCACTCAGTAGGCCCTAACACACACCAGAGGACCGCAGGTGTGTTCAGGTGTTCAAACTAGGGCCTGTCAGAGGCCACTTACAATCAAACACACATACACACACACACACACACACACATGCATGTATACATGCACTCACACACACACACACACACACACACACACACACACACACACACACACACACACACACACACACACACATATGCTGCCTAGCATGGAGACATCAGTGGGTGTGCAGAGGACAGCTGGGATTAATATCTGAGTAAGTGCTGGTCTGCAGTCCCTCGCACGGCACCGATTCCGTTTCACTGGTCCTAATGAATCCCATTCACTGAATCATGCGATATGGAATTGGCAGCCGCCTCGGCAGTGACTGCACGCTCACGTCTTCCAGCTCTAGCAAAATAAAAGTCATTCATTTCAACTGCATCACAATGGGCTGCTAACTGCCATCTCTCTCTCTCTCTCTCTCTCTCTCTCTCTCTCTCTCTCTCTCTCTCTCTCTCTCTCTCTCTCTCTCTCACTCTTTATTTCTGTCCCTCTCTCTTTCTGCACCCTCCTCATTTCCCTTGTTCTCTCTCTCCCTCTCTCTCTGTCCCTCTCTCTTTCTGCACCCTCCCCATCTCTCTCTCTCACTCTCTCTCTCTCTCTCTCTCTCTCTCTCTCTCTCTCTCTCTTTCTCACTCTCTCTCTCTCACTCTTTATTTCTGTCCCTCTCTCTTTCTGCACCCTCCCCATCCATCTCACCCTTGTCTCTCTCTTTCCCATCTCTCTCTCTCTCTCTCTCTCTCTCTCTCTCTCTCTCTCTCTCTCTCTGGTTTGCACACAGCATTCTCCAAGTGTGAAATGTCACTTGGAGTTTCACTTAAAGTGCCAGAGAATGAGAGCTTTGTGAGAAGAGGGGTGAGCTCTCTGAGAGATGGGTTTCTGGGGGTTATATTGTTATTCCACATAAAACCCGTTAAGTTTGTTTTTGCTGTTATGTGGCTGTGGGCGTGCGGGGGCCAGGGACTGGTAAGCTCTGTTACAGAAATAGCCCGGCAGCTGTGGGCTATCAGACATGCCACGTGTATCAGCGCCCAGTGTCAACCACAGTCATTGTCCTAAGTGAATTGTGGAGAGGCCCCGTCTGATTTTCCCGCTGTGTGTGTGTGTGTGTGTGTGTGTATGGGTTTGAGTGTGTGAATCTGTAGACTTGCTTGTGTGCGCGTGCCTCTGTGTGTGTGTGTGTGGATTTGAGTGTGTGAATCTGTAGACTTTCTTGTGCACGCGTGCCTTTGTGTGTGTGTGTGTGTGTGTGTGTGTGGATTTGAGTGTGTGCATCTGTAGACTGTGTGTGTTTGCGTGCGCATGTGTGTGTGCGCGTGCCTCTGTGTGTGTGTGCGGGTGCGCATGTGTGTGTGCATGTGCCTGTGTGTGTGTGTGTGTGTGTGTGTGTGTATATGTATGTGTGCATGCCTGTGTGTGCATGCCTGTGTGTGTGTGTGTGTATATGTATGTGTGCATGCCTGTGTGTGTGTGCGGGTGTTTGGCTCAGAGACTCCACTCTTGCATTAAGAGCCCAAATAAAAGTGTCAAACTCTGCTTCTCTACCAGACATCCGGGAGACGGCGTTCGTGTACGCCATCACGGCGGCGGGCGTTACCCACACGGTGACGCAGGCGTGCAGCATGGGCGAGCTGCTGCAGTGCGGCTGCGAGGCCACCCGGAGCCGGGCCCCGCCACGGCCTCCCACCGCACCCGGCAGCGCCACCGAGGGCGTCAAGTGGGAGTGGGGCGGCTGCGGTGACGACGTGGAGTTCGGCTACGAGAAGTCTAAGCAGTTCATGGACGCCAAGAGGAAGAAAGGCAAGAGCGACATCAGGACCCTCATCGATCTGCACAACAACGAGGCGGGACGTCTGGTACGGTGGCAAAAAAAGAAAAAAAGCTTTTGAAGTTAATCTGTTGTTTTTACAGTATCTACCTCTTCTCTTTCTCAAGATCAGTCATGCATTATAAGTTCTCTTTGACTGTGTGTGTGTGTCTGTGTGTGTGTGTGTGTACACATGCATGCCTCTGTTTATGTGTACATGCATGCCTGTGTGTGTGTGTGTGTGTGTGCACCTGTGTATGAGCGGGTGTGTGTGTTTGTCTGATCAAAAGCATTTTTTGTTGAATTACAGCTCCAGGTTGTTTTTGTACACTCAGCAAATCTGCGGGGATTGTTTCATTGTTTTTTGCATTGAAGCATAGGTGTTACATGTACAGCCTTGTGCGCTGAATTGCCTGCACATAACAGATCCCCTTAGATAGTCAGGCCTAAATGAACTGATAGGCACTCCAGGAGTACAGGTAGGGAAGAGTCAGGAAATGTCTGGAAGAAACGTGGCAGAGACCGAACATTTGGAAAACATGCTTTGTTTTAGACAGCAACTTTGAGAGTCCTCTCCCTCCTGGTTTTGAAATTTAATTTATGTATCATATCTCTCCTTTTCTTTCAAAAAAAAGTAATTGAAAATGTTAAGATATTATTTAGAAACCTTTATGACATAAAATAATTATTCGGCATGTTAAACATTCAAGGCTTTTATCTGTTGTGTTGTCTTGAGTTGCTGTTAGCTATGGTTTTGACACAGTAAACCAACACCTTAACAAGAATTATGACTCTGAAACATGAAAACAAGTGTACACCCCACACTCTCTTTTTCATGCCTCAAAGGCATGTTTCCACAATTGTTTGGCCTGTTTTGCTTTTTTGTTTGATAGCTTTTCCGTGAAGGGTATCTGGTCTTTCAAGTGCGGGTGTTTATTATTATGTCTTGGGCTTAAATTGCAAAGGGACTTCCGCTTGTGAGTTGTGCAGTGTCAGTACTTCTTTATCAGTGGCCAGACCAGGTCACTGTCTGCGTTGCTCGGAGCCTACCTGTCAGCGGAGGTCACGCACAGGTGAAAAGGTGGGCGGGAGGGGAGTGGCGCGGGAGCGGAGAGATGCTTCTAGTCATAGAGCTTTTAGCGTTTTGGGTTAGGACTATTTGACCTTTTTTTTCCCCTGTCCATTGTTATCCTTCCCCCCCAAAACAAAAAGTCTTCTCTTGTCGTTTGGCATGCAGTCTGTCAAAGAGAGGCCCAGCTCTGCGTTTTAGCAGAGCATAATTAAGACAGATTTATAAAGGCACAAGCTCTTATTCGTCTCCACTGTCTGTGAGCTGAAGGATGCCCAGAGGCAAGGGGTGTGGATGGGGTGAGAGGGGAGGAGAGGAGCAGGGTGGCGGGGTAGCGGTGGGGAGGGGTGAAATTCCTTCAGAATAGCGTCTGCTTTTATCTTGCTAATCTATCTCTCTCTCTCTCTCTCTCTCTCTCTCTCTCTCTCTCTCTCTCTCTCTCTCTCTCTCTCTCTCTCTCTCTCCCCTCGCTCCTTCCCTCCTCTCTTCCCCCTCTCTGTGTGTCTGTGCACAAACAGGCTGTGAAGAACTACATGCGAACCGAGTGCAAGTGCCACGGGTTGTCGGGTTCCTGCACGCTGAGGACCTGCTGGAAGAAGATGCCCCACTTCCGTGAAGTGGGCGACCGACTGCTGGAACGCTTCAACGGCGCCTCCAAGGTAATGGGCGGCAACGACGGCAAGACACTCATCCCCGTGGGCCAGAACATCAAGCCGCCGGACAAGCAGGACCTGATCTACTCGGCAGAGTCGCCCGACTTCTGCCAACCCAACCGCAAGACGGGCTCACTAGGCACCCGCGGGCGCATGTGCAACAGCACGGCCCTGGACATGAGCGGCTGCGACCTGTTGTGCTGCGAGCGCGGCTACCGTGACGAGACGGTGGTCTTCGAGGAGAACTGTCTCTGCCGCTTCCACTGGTGCTGCGTGGTGCAGTGTAAGAAGTGCCTGGTGCGCAAGGAGCTCAGCCTGTGCCTCTAGCAACTACCCCACCCCTCGTAAACACTACCCAACGACCATCACCAACACCAAAAAAAAAATCTGAGAAAAAACAAAAACACAAACCCACCTTTTGTGAGTTTTCCCCCAAAACTTCCTCCTTCCCCCCCCAAAAAAAGCCCCAGTATTAAAAAAAGCTAAACTACAAAAGCGAGGGCTGGATCTAAGTCCTCTGGAGTTCTCACGAACGTCAGTCTCTCTGAAATATAGCCTAATGGACGCTGGGGAGGAAGAAAAAAGAAGAAGAAGAAGAAAAAAAACCCACAGTGTCACCCAACACCCAACCCTGGGTGTGCTCCGGCGGGTGGGTGACTCCTCAGGATCCGGCCCTAGACTGACAGCATTCTGACTCAGTTCACCAGCCCGAGCCCCAGCGTAGCGTACCGTACCGTACCGTAGCGTACCATAGCATAGCATAGCGTGCAGCTTCCCATCCATCCAGTCTCAACTCACCCGATTGAGAAATCTCCCAGATTCCCCCGACATGACTAAGTTGAAACGTTGAGGGTTTTTGCTGGCTGACAGAGACTTCTGCAGAGACTTGCATTGACTCTCAGTCAGGCCCTATGTGAGTCATTCAACAGTGTGTTCAGGCTTAAAGATGGGGGACAGTGGCTCCTCCATACGGCTCCCCCGAGACTACACAGGAATAGCTGGGCAGGAGCATCAACACACAACTGACCACAGCTGGGTGGACAGTTCCCAGAGAGACATTTGGTAATGTTGTTGTTGTGGTCATAGTTTATGCTGTTACAACACACTGATAAATGGACATAATGGAATTATGAGGGAAAAAAGATAGGAGGAGGTGGGTGCACAGTCTATGTGCATTTAGAGAGGTTCGCCTCGCTCCCCCCTAAAGACTGCTATTTATAAACGTTTGTAAGCAACAAGACTACTCATACCAATGAGGAACATGCCTTCCATCTTCAGAAGCACTTTGAATATAGGAGTTATATAAATCATATGTAAACGTTCTTTTATACTAAACGTAGTTTTGTAAATTGAAAAAAAAAAGAAAGACGTATAGAAACAATTAGCAGAACACATGTCAGAACATTCCTTTATACGAGTTATTTTTCTATTTCTTTCTTTTTTGTTTTGTTTTGTTTTGTTTTGGTTCAGTTATTTAATGATAATATGCACTTTCAGTGGAACTTACAGTATACTCATTCTTGTTCAACACGGCCAGTCAAACTATGTTCAAAACCATGTGGATTCTTGAGGCATGGGATCAAATCTCTCTCACTTAGTTGTCGTGAGCAGTACATCATCATGGTAAATACTTACCATAGCAGTATGGACAATCCTGTTGAGATAACCCGCCAATCTGGCAATAGTATATTGTTACTATGTGACCAGGATACCAAAGACCCTGTGTTGTTGTTAATAGAATATACAGTACAAGCCTTGTCTTGTGTCCTCAAATACAATGAATCTACTCAGACACCTAGTTTTCAGTGCTCATATTATCAATCCTGGTGTATCTGGAAAAAGTATTGCAGGGTGTGAGGATGCGATAATTTTTTGTGACACTGAACAAATGAACATCTCTTGGGTTCCGTAATGTTCAGCGGGCATAACAAAATGGAAAAGCATCATAAAAACAAGATGACGTTGCAACAGTTCAGTGCCACAATGTTTTATTGCAAAATGATTCCTAGCTAGAGGGCTGATGGATAAGACTGTTGCCATGACATTGAAAACATACTGCAGCGGTATTTATGTGGATTCCATTCCCCGCCAGTCTATATTAATCAACCAATGACAGTCCCAGTGACATTTCGACATATCATAGTGACATTTTTGCATGAAAACATGAACCCGGTCTTTCCAGCCATCTGCCTTCTTGTAAACTACTAGAGAATAAGCACAACCCTTTCTTACTTGATACGAGATGGAGGCAAGTCCAAGTAGGTAAAAAGGTTTCTCCGTCATTAACAATCAACCCAATACACTGCACTCAAACATTTAGGCATCTAACTAGTTCCTACACAGTAATGACAATTTTGTTAGTGCTATTTAGCATGAACTAATTACACTGATGTGTCATGTACTGTATACAAGTTGTATGTGTAACGCCTTACATAACATTTCAAGGATACTGGCATTAAAACGTTGCGTTCCTCTCTAAATACTCAATGGGAGTATTGTTTATAAAGTTTGGAGAATGTGTATCTGAGCTTCTTCTAAGTGGATATTTTTGTTTTGTTTTGACTTTTTGATTACCAGAATCATTTTTACAAAGCTTCAACACAATGACCCCCTTTTACAATGTTTCTAAAATGATTTATGGGGACTTGAAGGCCATTTGTTTGGATGCTGAAATGAACTGTTCCGACGGAAAACCAAGAAAACCCCCCAAACGTAGATATTAACTCCACAATGTTATCATTTCCAGCTGTTACGATTTGTCCCAGATTCGTGTGTAGAAAAAAGGGAGTTAAAACATGACAAAGTGAGTTCTTTTGAGCTTACTATGCAAAGCTTTAATAAAAGTCAACTGTTCTGTACTCAAAATGTGATGCTCTCTGGCTACATCTGGTTTGTTTTGATTGCTCCAGGCTTCAAGGTCGACAGCAGACACTGGACAATGGGCTAGAGGGAAAGCAGATCGCTGATTGATCTCAAAGATAATAACTTTTTTTTTTTTTTTTTCAAACAAGCGCTATTTATAGAGAGGACTCCATAGGACTTATGTCACTCTTTCCTCTCATCTACCTCAAACATATCATGTAAGTGTTATTCTAACTGGTTGACTTCAGACTAGGTCAAGGCTGAGTTGATTTCACCTCAGACGCTTTCCAATGACAATTTAGACCACAGAGTAAAACAAAACAAAAAAAAAGGACAAGGGGAAAAAAAAAAGAAAAACAAACTTTTGACACCTCTGCTTCAGCTATATCCTTTTGCCACTCAGCAGAAAAAAAGGTGTTGTTTTGAGTTATTTATGCTGTTGGAAAAGACTTGCTCTGCATTAGCTTGAGCTCTTTGCATGTCGGCACAGGTTCATATTTTCCAGGAATTCGGTCTGCAGAGCCAACAAGCGTTGAAGACGACGGAGGTAGGCTACAGACGGTGAAAGCGCCAGGAGCGTTGTGCTGGAGAAGCAGCACCAGCAGTACTAGCAGCAGTAGTGACGATGGTAGGCAGCAGGGGTGGAAGAAGGAGGAGGCATGGCTCTGAAGGCGAAGACCATTGCGGCTCTGCAGACAGTGGATAGATTTATAGAGCCCCCCCTGTATTAATGTGGCTGCCATGGTGTGCAATTTTTTTTTTTTTTTTTTTTAGGTGTACTTTTCCACACACGCTGCCTAAGGAATGTGCTGCATTTGGAGATGTGTCTGTCTGTCTTTGCCTGCTTGATTGTAAAAAAAAAAAAAAAAACATAAGGAGTCTAATGAAGGGCTGCCATTGTAAGTGGATGTATGTCACTGAGAAGACACTCGTTTCCTTAGATCAATCTTGAGGGGGGTTGGAGGGGGGGGGGGGTGACTGGCTCCAGGTACTGTCTGATTATCATACAGAGACAAAAGAGACCCCTAGGTGAAAGTGTGGCTGGAGGGGTGAGTGTATGTTTGTTTGCATCTGCCCGAGAGCAAGGACATTCTTCGCCCAGTCATGAACTCTCCAGCTGTCCCTTTTCATACTATGCACTTACACAGTTTGGTGGTTGTGTGTTTGCCTGCCTGTCCCCCTTTAAAACATTGCATTGCCAAAACTCAGCTGCTTTTCAAAAGTAGGTGACTGTGGTTTTTCGCCGGCTCTCGGACTTGAGAGGGGAAAGTATGTGACTTTTGGAACTAAACTGCATCCCAGTCAGCACTGGAGGAGGCCAATAGGTCTTCAGGACTCTCTTCTTATTATTGGTGAGGCCTCTCTGTGTAGGTGGGCCACCTTCATGCAAACAGTCACTGAGTTCAGAGAGAGAGGGAAGGAGGGAGAGACAGACAGAGAGAGTGAGGGAAGGAGGAAGAGACAGAGAGGGAGAAAGAGAGAGAGGGAGGTATAGGGAGGGAAAGCCTTCTCCTGGCAACCTGATATCTGTGAGCCTCCGGTTCTGACAACTAGTCGTTATCTAAATAGAGTTGCTTACACAAGGTGGATCTATTCATAAATTTCCACTTGTGCTTTAAACTCAGCATGAGATTTTATCTGGCAGGGTAATCGCTCTAATTACAAGCTCCTCTGCGTTTGCCTTCCATTCTTACCGAGCGTTGCGTGTTGTTTGGGGATGAATCAATGATATTTTGTGGGGCGAGTGAGCCGCAGGGGATGGAAGTTCAGTGGTGGCATGTAGAGTCGAAAAAGAGGGGCCCCCCTTTTGACTCCTGCGGTAGCACTCAGTAAATAATGTAATTACTTGCACCATTTCTTTCATTGGATAAACATATACTTTGGCTCTTTTGGTGGCCATTAAGACTTCGTGCAGTGATTAACTATCATATCCGGTAGGTCCCTGAGGTTGAGAAAGGGTTTTATTTTGACTCAAGTGTTTTAGTTGGGGTTTTTTTCTGGGTTTTTTCTTTTTTTTTTTTTTTGGACTCTTGTTTGTATCGGTCATAAAGCAAAAAGCTTTGGGAACACTCAGGGTCCAAGTCAACAAGTAACACTGTTTGCGTGTACACCACGCTGGAATTCCATGATGTAAATTGAGCCCTTTGTCCTCAATCAAATGCGGGCTGTCTAGTCACGCAGCCACTTGCTGGCGCAGTGTTTATGATATGCGGTTTTGGTGGTATGAAATCCCCCAGGAGCAGCAGGCCAGGCTCTCTCTCCCGGGGAGAGCGAGTGAGCGAGCGTCAGCCAGCGGGGCCTCATTCTGGTATTTAGACACAAGATGGAGCTGTTTGAACAGCGCTGTCCCCTCTTTGGCTCTCACGGCTCCATGCTTCACAGGAGCCACTCAGCATGGCTCTTCAGGGTGTGTGTGTGTGTGTGTGTGTGTGTGTGTGTGTGTGTGTGTGTGTGTGTGTGTGTGTGCGTGCGTGCGTGCGTGCGTGCGTGTGTGTGTGTGTGTGTGTGTGTGTGTGTGTGTGTGTGTGTGGAAGGGGGGTACCGAACAGCAGAGGGACTCCCACTGCTCTCAGGAACTTGCCCAGGTTCTGTGAGTCACATACAGCCTGGAGCTGGTGCTTTCATTAGGGCTTTCTCTCTCCACCTAGGCCAGTGGGGTCTTCCTGAGCAGGGGGGGGGGGGTCAAGTAGTGTTTGGACTTGTCAGGTCAGCTACCCAATGTCCAGCCGCCTCATCAGGAAGACCTTTTTTCTGCTGCCCTCTGACTATTCTTCTCCTTCATCTTGATGACCTCCAAAAGAGCTCAACGTAAGCAGGTTTTGTTGTTGTTTTCTCAATGTCCACTCCACAGGTCATAGTCTTCCGCCATGATTCCGCCTCCTTTCATCTTTCAACATTCTGATGACATATAGCATCTCTCTCTTCTCTCTCTTATTTTTTTCTTTCTCTCTCTCTCTCCATCCATCTGTTCTTCTTTTTCTTTGTGTCTCGCTTACTCTTCCTCCCTGTCATTCTTTCACCCCCCGTCTGTCTGAGTCTCTCTAGTGGGTGTTCTCACATAGCCCCAAGGCCACTACTCTTGTCCCCCCCGTCCGTCCGGAAACATGTCATTTATGTGCACTTTGGTGAAGTCGTAAAGACGTCAGTCACGGGTTAGATTTGATCCCTGTCTGGATAAACAGCATAGTTTGGCATGATTCACAGGAGGCCAGTCGTGAGAGGGGAAAAACCTCCAGACGGCTGCATCCCACTCAATGGCCACAGTTAAACCCCCCCACCACTCTATACCTCCCACCCATCAACGACACACACACACACACACACACACACACGCAAATGCACACACACAGACACACACACACACACACAGAGACCACCCCCCTTCTCAGACACAAATAAAAGGAGTTGAGCCAGCATTTTTTTGTGTGTGTGTGTGTGTGAAGACAATGACTGCGGTAGTAGAAATACAAGGCAATCCAATGCAAAAATTCTAAGGAAAAGCCACTGCGTTTGACAAGCTTTTAAAACGTGTTTGTGTGTGTGTGTGTGTGTGTGTGTGTGTGTGTGTGTGTGTGTGTGTGTGTGTGTGTGTGTGTGTGTGTGTGTGTGTGGGAGTGAGAGAGAGAGAGAGAATGTACAGTATGTTTGCTGTTTTCATTCCTTAAGTCTCATGTCACTCTGTAGTCTATAGCATGACGTCTGCAAGCTGCGGCCCACTTGTGTATTCATGTTTGATTATTTATCACACTTAATTCATGTACGCTCCCTGCATACCACCTTGGTGCTGTCCCTTGCAGTGTATACACAAGTACACTCACACAATGAGCAAAAAAAGCACACAGGTAATTCCACCCAATTAGTGATAGGCTACCCAGGAATAATTCCAGAGGTAAGGAAAACAAGCAACGCTCTGATTTCCCTCAATAGGGATCCTCGGAGCGGTTCCAGCTGGTAGCCACCACATACCTGTTCATGGGATCCCCTGGATGGCAATTCAAAAGGGAGCGCACTAAAAGCACACCACAGGAAACTCCCTCAGTTGCTCGATCCACACTCCACCAGTAGAGGGAGCCTCTGGTTCCCATTGCAATGTTACACCGGCTCTCATGTTTCCTTTGAAACTTTATCCTGCAGACCTGAAGACCACAACCTAGAATTTCACAGGGCCTGCCCTGTCCCAGTAACATAGGCTACTTAAAAAAAATTATTCAGTGCTCATCATTAAGGAGTGTTTGGTGTGAAACTGGTGGACTAGCAAACTAAAAGGCACCTTCCAAACATTTTCTACAGTGTTATTGGCACTGCTGGAAGATCATAATTGGTGTTTGATGATGGCAATATCATGCTGATGATTTTCTTTTTATTATTTTGTGGTGGTTTCTCTCCATCCAGAACTTCAGTACATATCGTGGATGGCTACTTGGATAAACTCTTCTGCTTATCCACCCTTCATAGAACTGCATGACAACCAAATTAATCTGGAGATGGTATGAAACGTAATTGTCTCACAAAAAAACATACTCCAATAGTGGTGGAAAGTTGCGTAGAGTTGTTTCAACTTCTCATGAGTAACATTGCATGGATCTATTTTAAGCTTCGCTAAAGTAATTCTGTTGTACTATTAACTATCAAAGTGTTTCTCCTATTAGACTATTTCTTTGGTACTATTTTATTGATTGTAGGCTCTCAGCTCTTGCATCAGGTCTTGGCCGAGTGCACTGGTGGATGGACAGGCCTCCTCAACTTGGAGCCTCTATGTTCATGGGAGGCTTGGCAGGCACTGAATCCTGAGGGGGGGTGGGGGGGGGGGTGTTACTGGGGAATGGGACTGCTGTCCTTTCCACCCACCATCTCTCTCTCTCTCTCTCTCTCTCTCTCTCTCTCTCTCTCTCTCTGTCTCTCTTGCCTCTCTCTCTCTCTCTCTCTCTCTCTCTCTCTCTCTTGCGCTCTCTCTCTCTCTTCTCTTGCTCTCTCTCTCTCTCTCTGTCTCTCATCTCAGAGGTCATCGGAGCGTTGGAGTCTCAAACTCGAGCATGTCTGCTGCATGTAAACAAACACAATGGTGCAAAGCAGAATTGCCATGCTTTGCTCAGTTGGATCTGCCTATTCTTGCCTCTTATTGACATATCAAAACAACAGACGCCACACGCAAGGCTAACGTTGCCAATGACGTACGTAACCTGGTACTAAAATAATGGTTATACAGGCATCAGACTCTTGCCCTGTGAGATTTGTATCTACGTATTTAGATCTCAGAAATGACTTAGAATGCTGACTTCCCACATGAACATTTTCACACTTTAATTTCAACTTTAATTTCAAAAATGTTAAGTTCCAGCCATGCAGCCTGTCAGCCAAAATATGTTTTTACTTGTGGTGTTTGTTGTCGCAACCTGTCAAAGAGGTAGAGTGTTTTGTCAATTTCCTTCAACAACAATCAGATATCCTTTCAGTGTTCATGTGGTGACAAAATCAGTTGACTCCTCAAGGCACCTGGTGCTGTGGTAATACTTGAATGCAGTAAGCTGTTCAGTGTATACTATCACATATCCCTCAAGATATATCATTGTCCCATAGCTGGACCTTGTTCAAAGAGAGAACAAAACTTTCTCTAACCCTCATCCTCCCTAAAGACAGGCTGTTACTTATTACCGCATGTCTTCTGGGAGTCCCTGTAATTGAAATGCCTCTTCTCTCTCTCTCTCTCTCTCTCTCTCTCTCTCTCTCTCTCTCTCTCTCTCTCTCTCTCTCTCTCTCTCTTCCCAGAGCCGTTTCACTCAGAGTTTCACCTCTTCGGCAGCTCATGTATTTGCTTGTTAGAAAATTGTTGCTGGGGGAGACACTAGTAATTGCCCAACCTCTTCAGCTGTCTTCTTCTTCTTCTTCTTCTTCTTCTTCTTCTTCTTCTTCTTCTTCTTCTTCTTCTTCTTCTTCCTCTTCTTCTTCTTCTTCTTCTTCTTCTTCTTCTTCTTCTTCTTCTTCTTCTTCTTCTTCTTCTTCTTCTTCTTCTTCTTCTTCGTATTGTTCCACAAGACTCCCTGCTGTCCCTCAGAAAAAGTCATAAACTTTTCATAGCGATCCATATCTCATCTTTCTGTGTGTAAACACTCGTAAAATTATTAAAAATAGATTCAATTGACTCTAACTTATTTTTCATAAATTAGCCCATTGGATGTAAAAGGCCATAAACCCCGACTGGAATTTCCAAGTGTTTGGGAAAAGCTGTGGCTGGGTCTATTATTTCTGTTTCCATAGTTTTCCCCCAGCCCAGAGAGAACCTTCACGGGAGTGCACTATTCTCAGTGTTGGGCAATTTAAACTCTCCCACTGGTGAATAAACTTGGTTGGCCACCATTGTGAAAGACGTAATGAAGGGCATAAATACTCATCCAGGGTGACCTGCGAGACGGATAATGCGTGTGACCGAAAGCCCCACTGCAGTGTACACGGTAGATCATGACCCTGACTTGACAAAAGGCAGATCCCACTGAGAGCTTTGTAAAATGTCATTAAAAAGAAAAAACAACTTCATTTAAAAAGGGAAAACAACACACAGTCTGCCACATCACTTCATATCTTATTCTACTAATTGCTGTCAACCAGTCAGTGAAAATCATTCCCAGATTGCTTTTTTTTTTTTTTTTTTTTTTTGGGTGGGGGAAGCATTGCAAATTAAAAGTTTACTTTGTACTTGGGTGATGCTGGCTGTCAAGAATATGTCTCAAAAGTCCATGGATAGCATTATGACACTTAACACACTGTCAGTGGGGGGAATTCAACAACAAAACACTAAACCTCAAGGTTATGGCTTTGAAAGAGAGAATTTCTCCCCAAACTCTGCCGAGGTATCAGATGACTGTTGCTGTATGTTGAGGATTATTGCTGAGGACCAGATAAAGATTTTATGGGCAAGCAGTAAAATTTATACTCGCCATAACTTTATTAAATAACTCAAATCCTGCAGGGTTTTGCGATCATACAATTGAGTGTGTGAGTGTGAATTTGTGTGTGTTTGTGTGTGTGTGTGTGTGTGTGTGTGTGTGTGTGTGTGTGTGTGTGTGGAGGGGTAATGACTATGGCTATGCGTTCACTCTTTATTTTGTCCTAAAATTAATATAACTGAAATGGAATCCCTAGTGAAGACTGGGAAACAATTAACATCAGAATGTGTTATAATTTCAACCACAGATATCTTTGGCTCTGACCCATGTGCCAGATGAAAACCTTATTTTGTGCTGTTGTTCAGTCAAGGTTGCAACATCACAGCCAGATGTTTGAATAGAGTGTGTCCGTTCTAATGGCCGTGATGGACGGCACCAGACAAATGAATTACTAAACTGGAACAGAGGCTGAGTAAATTGTCCTCAGTGGTGATTCTGTGTTCTCACATGGCCTACAGCATGTAGACAAGGCACCCCTATCCCCAGAAGAGCGGTGAATTTCCCCCTGAGCCTCATTCTGTGGCTGTACTTTTCCGAGGAACTCATCACATCGACAATGGTTGAATTGCATTATGTGGTTTTTCTTCATTGATGCCACCGCTCCAGCAGTCTGCGTTTAGTTCCCAAAACGAGTGACTTCAAAGGGGCCATATGGACTGGAACTCCTGGAGTCCGGTGTGACAGAGCTGTTCCCCTCTCTTTGAGCTCGGCAACACTTCATGTGATGTGGGGGGTGGTTTTGGGAAGGAGTGAGAGATGGTGACAGATGTCAATGAATAACAGTCTTTCAGGGGAACTACTGGGGCAATTGAAATAGCCTAAATTTATTCAGACCCAAGATCAGCAAAACCATATGATATGAAATATTTTTTCACAATTGATATTGTCCACAAGTATTTAGCAATTAGTGTGTCTTGTTACTCCATGTGCTATTGCAAAAGTCTAAGCTATTGTGCCTGAACAATATAAAGAGACTCCCCCCCCCTCTCATCTAGTGAAGTTATTCTTGTTCAAAGTCGCACTGAAGTCAATAGCACTATGTTGAAGTTTTACAAAAAAAAAAAAAAAAAATCTCAAGTAAGCTGGTGATTTGATATCCCTCTCTGAAGATGGCCATCACCATCAGCATCATTACTTGTGTTTGTGCACCTCTTAAAATCAAAGTCCAGAATAGGGAAAAGTCTCTTTTACTTTCGTGCATAGGGGTCCTCCCTTATCTTGGTAATCTATTTCTCTTAACGAGGCACTTGTCCTTCTCTGTCGCAACTTTTTTTTTTTTTACAGTCAAATGACGTCGAGGTGGGCTGGCAGTGTGCTAAGTGCTGTGGTTTACAACGCTATCAGGATAAGCATAACATCACAAGTAAAGAAGACTAGAGGTAGGAGACTCACGGAGACTTAATGGACCGCTTCCCGGTTGTAACTCAATGCAGAGATCATCAAGTCGGAGCAGAAGTGCCACTGGACAGATTAAGTAACGCCGTGCGTTTGTAGAGACTTCATTCATTCACCTTCTCACTTTGACACCACTTCAAGAACTTTTTCCGAGGCACCCGAAGAGTGGAGACACCTTAAACTTCTCCGTATCACAACATCGTATGTTCCAGCACACCTTTCTCACTTTGATCTGGACATCTGAGCTTGATTTGGACTAGACCCGTCAACCTGTCAGCCACTGGGCAGAAACTCACCTTATAGGAGAGCGTTTCTGATCAACATCTGTCATCCTAAAGGAAAGATACCTTCCGAACGCTCACTTTTTGGCGCACCAGCAATATAATGGGATTCTTATGGTTTCACGTTTTGTGTTCAGTGATGTTCGTCTCTCATATTCTTCAAAGGTAAGTCAGTGAGATTCCCTTAGCGGTTCTACAAACTTTACCAAAACAGATAACACATTATAACTTTGACAATGGAATGAAATATCAGACTAAATTCAATAAGTTGTTTCTCAGAGCATTTAATGAGGACACAATATAACTTGTAAACCGAGTCGGCTGTTAGGCTGCAACATGTTTTTGCATGTCTGCGGATGATATATTTAAGTGGCAATCTTGACAGAAGGTGTTCCAAGGTTATATCAGATATATAAAGACACTAATACCTCCCTCATACAACGACTCTGATTTATAAAATAAATATTTTGAAGAATGAAGACATCTGTGAATTTCCTCTGTAAGTGTTTATACTCGTTAAAAACGACACGTTTACAGTAGCCCAGTTTTGAAGACTTGTTAAAAAAAAATTCCCCTTTCAAGGCTGCACAGGTTAATTGACAAAGTTTGTAAGCAGTTCTAAAATAAAATATTTTATGTAATTTACTATTTCTATATTTTTATTTGTTGTTGTTTTAGAAAGATTTTGTTGTTTATTGTTAATTTTTAAACATTTAAGTAACTCAGTCAAAGTGAGTAGCCTATAGGATAATCCAGTGATTATATTCCAGCAGATTACTTGTTATTGTGTAATAACAGTATTAGATAGTCTACTTTTCATAGTTGTTCTCAAGTTGACTGTTTCCCTCTCTTCAGTTTGATGCTGTGTTAAATGTTATTGTTTGCAAATGTTTCTTCCTTTTGGCATGCCAGCATATCCATTCCATGCATGTAAACTTTATCATCAATAAAATTAATAAATGCACACTGACACACGACTTTGTCCAACTTTCCAACTTTTAAACTATCCTCCTGTGTCTCTCGTAAGTGTTACATCACAACTCTTCTCTTCTCCAGGGCAGGTTCCAATGAGATCTTGAGGTTAAAAATCCTCAACCCTACCGACCCTGTCCTGGATGCCAACTCGGTGTGCATGACCCTTCCCGGGCTGACCAAGAAACAGATGGAGGTGTGCATGAAGAACCCAGATGTGACGGCCTCTGCCATCCAGGGCATCCAGATTGCTATCCATGAGTGCCAGCACCAGTTTAGGGGGCACAGATGGAATTGCTCCAGTCTGGAGACCAAGAACAAGATCCCCTACGAGAGTTTGGTGTTCAACAGAGGTACAGCTCACCTGTGCACACACATACACACACACTCTCTCTCTCTCTCTCTCTCTCTCTCTCTCTCTCTCTCTCTCTCTCTCTCTCTCTCTCTCTCTCTCACACACACACACACACACACACACACACACACACACACACACACACACACACACACACACAAGGAGAGACCGACTCTCAAACACATAGAAACCAAACACTCTCATGTACAGTACACAGGTGATATTCCCACACAAACACACACACACACACACACACACACACACACACACACACACACACACACACCATGCACACAGATTACTCATACTCACTCAAGCACACACTCACATAGACACACACTGTGCTTAGGAAACTAGCAGAGAAGTCTTTGCTCCAGGCGATGGCACACCGATGCTCGCATGGCAACTTTTGTTCTACTTCCTGGCTACTGTGCCACATTTGTATGCTCTGGTTTTGGAAGCCTGCAAACCTAATCCATTTTTTGCACCGTCAGCAATGGCTGTCACCTCATCACTCCTCCATAAATATTCAAACAGGCTAATGTTCTTAGGCGGCACAAGAAAGATGAGAGCATACACACACACACACAAAAAAAGAGCTGATTAAAAAAAGAGATACTCAACATATCAAAAGAGTTATATCAGGAACCCGGCTCGACCAAGCGTGAATTGTAGGTTCCCAAGCTTCTGAGTGTCAGAAGGCTTCCTCGTCGTACCTCGGCCTGGTATACTGAGAGTATGAAAATACTCGGCCAAAGCACACAGACACAGCGGGAGGCCCCTCTCCTCAGCTAATGCTTTTTTTGCTCTCTGCCAGTGCAAGTGCTGTGAATTTGCTCACAGCACTTTCTCAACTCTCAGTGGCAAAAGCATAAACCTGTTTAGTTGGTTTCCGAAACCCAAAGTGACAGTTTCCTTCAATCTTTAATTCATTTTCCCACTTCCCTCGGCCATCAGCGCAGCCGGGCGTGCCTCTCACTTTAAATTATTTGTTAGATTGATTTGTTCCAGGTCTCTCGTTGGCTTGGGAGGAAAGCTAAAACAGCCTTTCCATGTCAGTGTCTCCCGGCTGCTTCTAAGTGCCATTCGCCCCCCATGGAATCATGGGAGGCTAGCACGGAAAAAGCTGCAGCTGATGTAGTTTGTGTTGGTAGCTGTTATATAGTGTGTGTGTGTGTGTGTGTGTGTGTGTGTGTGTGTGTGTGTGTGTGTGTGTGTGTGTGTTGTATTTGTGTGTGTATGCATGCCCGCACAAGGGTGTATATTTACAGTTGTGTATGTGAGAGACTGTGTGTGTGTGTGTGTGTGTGTGTGTGTGTGCGCGTGTGTTTGTGTTTTGAGAGAAATGTATATGTCTACTGATGCATGCTCACTCACTGGAGAGCTGGAAACTGATCAAGTGAACATCATTCAGCTATTTCTGATAAATGCTCTAAAGCAATCAGAGCGTCTCTCTCTCTCTCTCTCTCTCTCTCTCTCTCTCTCTTACACTCTCCCTGTTCCCTCCCTCTCCTGCGCACTCCAAATTCCAGACATTTGCTAGTTCACACCTGATTGAGGTGTTAAAGCCTCATTAGTCATGTACCTTATCGGAGATGGACTAAACTGGAGACAGAGGTGAGCCGAGGTCTAATGATACAAGTCCCAATCTGCGTCGAACATGCTTTCCAAAGTGTCTGACGTAGGGTCACGGCCAGTTGAAAACTTGTTCAAACTTGGCACACTCCATGACTTTGAATGAGCCTTTTCAAATTAACTATGCTGTTGCTCCTGCTGTGTCGGGCGATAATGCAGATTTGTGGTGTGAAGGTTGCGTTGCAAAGCAAACAGAGCATTACAACACTTTCGCTTGTAGCCAAGATAATCTCATCATTGCTGTTCATTCTGCTCACATGCTTGCAGTGATTTGTGAAAGGTTTGCGAGATGTTTGCAAAAGTTTTTGTGTGTGTGTGTGTGTGTGTGTAGTAGGCCTACAGTAAGTATGAAACGCTCTTGTTGAGTCGCTAAAAGGTTAGACAGCTGTGTCTGGATTGAAAAGAGGGCCATTGGATACTATAAACCAGACGCTTCAAAGGAGCTGCTTTTATGGTCATGTGTGTATGTTGTTCTATAACATCCCCAGGTGCCCTCTTAGAGCAGTGGTGGCTTTCTAATGATCTGGGCTCATTATTGTACAGGGGCCATTATAGCTTAAGTTAGTGTCTGGATTTATGAAGACACCTGTGTGGAAGAGGGGCTTCATTTGAAATAAGTAGAGACACGCTCCAGTCTTGCTACGGCTTAAAATAACAGCCCTCCTCATGGTTAGTGTCCACTAAAACCTCTCCATGTTGCGGTTTTGGTGTGTTCTTTTTGAATAGGAGGGGGGTGCCCGTTACCAACCCCCCCCCCCACACACACACACACACACACACACACACCACCACCACCACACACACACACACACACACACACCTTGTGTGTCTGAGCTTTACTAAAAGCAACATAAAAAGCACAGTGTGAGAGCAATGCTTTGAGCAGAGCTGAGCGGTGAGTTGCTGCAGATCAAACGCCTGCCAACAGTAGTCAGGTTAATTGTAAACACATTGGAGTGTGGGTTATGGAGTGAGTGACGATGCTCCCCGAAGGCCCTTCCTGTAGCCTCTGCCCTCTAAGTCGGATCTCAATCTCCCTCCCTCTCTCTCTCTCTCTCTCTCTCTCTCTCTCTCTCTCTCTCTCTCTCTCTCTCTCTCTCTCTCTCTCTCTCTCTCTCTCTCTCTCTCTCTCCCGCCTTCTCTCAGTGCCCCATGCATGTCTGGTCTGTGGAGAGCCTCTGTTTTATCTCAGCTCACAGAGGAAGACGTGGGTCTGATCCCTGCCACTTGATTTCTGTTATCCCAGATGTTCCTTCGCCCTCCCTCTACTCTCTTGTCCTTTCTTTCATTCTCTCTCTCTCTCTCTCTCTCTCTCTCTCTCTCTCTCTCTCTCTCTCTCTCTCTCTCTCTCTCTCTCTCTTGCTCTCTCTGTCTGGTCCGTCTGTCTGTCTGTCTGTGTGAAAAGAGGGCCCACACTGGCACTGCAGTCAATCTCACAGGAGGAAAAAAGAAAAAGGCAGTGTGGGCCCCATGTGGTTTTCCCCTCGGCTTCTCTCTGATAACGATCTGTCTCTCTGTGTGTGCACAGATCACTGGGAGAATGAGTGGAGCACTAAGTAGGGGAACAACAAAAGGGGGAAAAATTGAGAGAGAGAGAGAGAGAGAGAGAGAGGGAAAGGAGAGAGAGAGAGAGAGAGAGAGAGAGAGAGGGAGGGGGAAGGAGGGAGAAAAAAGAGAGGGAGAGAGGGAGGGAGGAAGGGAAAGAAAAGATCTGAGAGTGTTGTACGGTGGTCTCCTTGTGCTGATAAGCTTTTCTTTTGTTCCCACTGTGCCCTCCCCCTCCCCAACCTCCCCACCCACCCCACCCACCCACCCACCTGCGGGCAGGTTTCAGGGAGAGCGCCTTTGCCCACGCCATCGCGGCGGCCGGAGTGGTGCACGCAGTGGCCAACGCGTGCGCCATGGGCAAACTGAAGGCCTGCAGCTGCGACGACAAACGGCGCGGCGACGAAGAGGCCTTTCGGGCCAAGCTCAATCGGCTCCAGCTGGAGGCCATTAACCGTGGCAAGGGCATGTCCCACGGCGTTATGGAGCACTTCCCGGCCGAGGCCCTCGGCCCGCAGGACGCCTGGGAGTGGGGCGGCTGCAGCCCCAACGTGGAGTTTGGCGAGAAGTTCTCCCGTGACTTCCTGGACTCGCGCGACACACACCGCGACATCCACGCCCGCATGAGGCTCCACAACAACAGAGTTGGCAGGCAGGTAAGAGGCTGTCTTAGAAACTACTGCCATGAGTGAGTGTGTGTGTGTGTGTGTGTGTGTGTGTGTGTGTGTGTGTGTGTGTGTGTGTGTTATACTACGCGTGTGTGATGCTTAGAAGTGGGCTGTGTATGCGTGTGTGTCACATTACGTCTGTGGATGTGTGTTTGTGTGTATGCCTGTGTGTTTTTTACAACGTGTGTGATGTTTGGAAATCGTGTGTGTGTGTGTGTGTGTGTGTGTGTGTGTGTGTGTGTGTGTGTATGTGTGATGTGTGTGTGTGTGTATGTGTGTGTGTGTGTGTGTGTGTGTGTGTGTGTGTGTGTGTGTTTGTGTGTGTATTTGTGTGTATGTGTGTTTGTTATTATACTACATGAGTGTGATGCTTACAAGTGGTATGAGTGTGTGAGTGTATGTGTGCTTGTCACAATACACCTGTATATGTGTGTGTGTCTGTGAATGTGTGATACTTAGCGAGCTGGTGTATACCTGTTTGTAGGTGTGTGTGTGTGTGTGAGTGAGGTAAGGTGAGGTGTATGTGAGGGGGCGTGCAGCAGTGTGGTATTCTACTGAAGCGGTGCTGTGTGGTTTGGGTTCCTGATGACACACCATTAGGCCGAGGTGAATCAGCACGGGGTTACGTTACCTCATCTATTAGAGGTGACAAGCTCAACTTACTCACCTTTGTTTGCTGTGGAGAAAGTGAGACTGACCACTCCTACCAGGCAGACATATTATAACCATGACACATGGATTAGACAATGCTGAGGTTTCTCCAGTAGCATCTCGCCTTTGATCTTCGGGATCTGTGGAACGAAGATGGACCTCTATCTCTCTCCGCCGCCGCGTCTGACCGGCTCAAATATCGCCAGCTGGTCTCGTCTTTAAGTGGCTTACAGTACGAGTCGGACGCATGAGCTCGGGATGACCCCTGTGTTTTCGTTTTTTTTTTTTTTTTTCGACAAAGGGACCTCCATGGTCTCCGCATTTTTATCATTCTCCAGTTTGGAAGCAGAAGGTCTCCTCGCCTCTCCCATCCTCAGGCCTGTGGGAGAGAGAGAAGGGGTGGGTTAGGTGGGAGGTTGGGTGGGGGGTGGTTGTGTTGGCTTAGCCATAACTCGTGTCTGCTCAGGCAAACATGCGCTTGCGACTTAGACATGCTCAATTACATCCACTCATGAGATTTGAGGAGCTTCTCCTTCTTCACTGTTCACCAGAGCCCCAACTAGCTCCCTCCCACCCCCATACACACACACACACACACACACACACACACACACACACACACACACACACACACACACACACACACACACACACACACACACACACACACACACACACACGCACACACACACACACACACACACACACAGACATACACACACACTCACACACATGCAGTAAATAGCAGCCAGATGCAACTAAACTGTGAGGTGAGAAGCTTCTCTTAGCATAAGTAAACAAAGGGGACCCTCTCTCTCTCTCTCACTCTCTCCGGCTCTCTCTCTCTCTCTCTCTCTCTCTCTCTCTCTCCGTCTCTCTCTCTCTCTCTCTCTCTCTCTCTCTCTCTCTCTCTCTCTCTCTCTCTCTCTCTCTCTCTCTCTCTCTCTCTCTCTCTCTCTCTCTCTCTCTCTCTCTCTCTCTCTCTCTGTCTCTCTCTCTCTCTCTCTCTCTCTCTCTCTCTCTCTCTCTCTCTCTCTCTCTCTCTCTATCCCATCTGCTGTGGTTATCCCCAGGTCAAGTGTGCTTGGGGAGACGGCGGCGGCGGCAGCAAAGAAGGGAGATGCTCAGGGGTTGTTCCCTGTTGTTGTTGCTCAGGTGTTGAACTAATTGGATAATGTGAGCCAGATTAGCGAGACTTGCTGCGTGTTGTAAGGTCTGAATGGTTTGAACTGGTTGGATTAGAGTCAGAGTAATAACGCTGATAGCGCACACCTGTCATTGCCGCTGGTAATTCTGCTTTAATGGCTCTAGTGTTTCCTCCGCTTAAACCCTGTGGCCTACACTTATCTTACTGATAACACAAGAAAAACATTTGATATCACTCTTCTCGTTACCAGGCCTATTAATACTATGGACCTCTTCAAATGACAATGTCGTGGGTATCAGTGTCATCTCGGATGGGTCCATCGGATATATATACCTCCTGTCGGTAGATTCAATCTTATAATCAAATTAATTCGCCCATTAAAATGCATCGATAAGAGTTCCTCATCCCACTGTCTGCCCAAATCTGGTTTTATCTGGCGGGGCATGAATCTGGCCTTTAAATGATAGCGACACGGCTTTGATTGCACTCTGGGCTCTGATTGGTGCAGCGCGGCTGGCAAATTAGTCATTGTTTGCTGTTTCCTCCTGTGTAATTTGTCCCCAGTATCTTTTCATCAGGTTTAGTTTTTTTTTCGGGTTTCCTTGATTATTCAGACAAAACACAAATGCCCAGTTGCCTAACTGGTCCAGAACAAAGTGGCAGATAATGGACCCACTCTCCCTGTGTAGAGCACGATAAGGCACTGATCCGTTCGGTCCCACAAGTGTGCGCATGACATGACATAAACACACACACAAACACACACACACACACACACACACACGGCCCCAACTCATGTCACAACACACTGGTGTACTCGTGTGATTCCCAGAGAACTTTGGGGACAAACATGTAGTGATTTGTGAGTGTGTGTGTACGTGTGTATGTGTGCGTGCATGTGTTTGTCTGTGTGTGTGTTTGTGCCTGCGTGTTTGTTTATGCCTGTGTGTAGGCTTGCAGTGATGGCTCATTTAGTACAAAAAGAGGTTAAGCACAGTTGAGTTATGGCAGTGAGAAATGGTGGATGGGCTTTTTTGATTGCACCGTTACTAAATAATGCTGCAACGCATGAGAGCTGGGATGCATTGTCGGGGCACATTGTGGCTCTGTGTCTGCCAGGAAGCCTATTTGGCATCAAAGGGCAAAGTGTGAGGAAAACACTCCGGCTACTGAAAAAAAAAAAAAAAAAAAAAAAACGTCAAAAGCTCCTGCTGGCACGCTGTCAACAAAAATAATATTAAGTCAAAACACGCACATGTCAATCCAAGTATCTGTGGTTACCACAAAAAGAAAAAAAAAGACGGCTTTTTCTATTCGTCAGCAAGCGAGCGTTTGTAACCTCGGCTGAATGAAAAGGTGCTAAAGAGCAGATTGTCGCCGCTGCACAGCGTGTGGTGTGGTGTGGGGTGCTGTGGTGAGGTGAGGTGGACGCCCACTGTGGGGGTAGTACTGCCAGGTAAGCTGCGGTGGCACATGTGTTTTGACACATAGTCAATTAACCTCCGTGACCAGACTGTTGTTGAAAGCAGCAGGATATATGTACCTTTGGTTGTAAGGGTCAAATTACACACCCACACACACACACACACACACACACTTACACAACTGGACACGACACATACACTCACAAATACCGATACACTCATTCACACACACTGAGACTCACCCACACACACAAATGCACACACACCCACAAACACAAATGCACACACACACACACACACACACACACACACACAGACATACACATTCTCACACACACAGAGACATACACATTCTCACACACACACTTGATATGGACACCTTAAATGTTCTCAGTGCAATACTAGCGGCCTGGCAGGCATCTACATGAGAGAGTAAGTGAGAAAAAGTTCATTTGAAATGTTAACTGAGAAGATACAGTATGCTTCCTACTCTGCAACTGTAAAGTCCCCCCCCCCCCATCAAAAAGAAAGCATTTACAGGTGAGGTTAGGAATAACACCCATCTACAACCCCCCCCCCCCAAGCCTTCCCTCCCGCCCCCCCAAAAAAGCAGCCTTTTGTGCTGGAATGCGGTGGTTTTAGTGGGGTATACATGTCGTCTCATGCCCACCCTCTGGTTCTCACAACGCTCAGTCTTGTTAAAAGCTCTAATTAGTGGCTGAAGGCTGTTTGGAAACAGATGTTTAAACCCAGCAAAAGATTTTCGACATCAAACACGGCGGAAAGTAAAAAGAGATTCGCCCTTCCTTCCCCAAATACGACTTCAAGTTCCGTTTATCGAAGGGAAGAGGAGACCAGTGTCGTAGCAAAAGGGGAAATTTTGATCAAGATTGTGTTTTTGTTCTACGTCAGTGTGTGTGTGTGTGTGTGTGTGTGTGTGTGTGTGTGTGTGTGTGTATCCGTGTGTGTGTGTGTGACTGATACATATTAGACAGGCAATAGAGAGAGAGAAAGAGAGAGCACCCTGAGCATGTGTGTGTGTGTGTGTGTGTGTGTGTGTGTGTTTACAGTAGTTGCCGATTACATGGTAACACTTGCAAAGGCAGTAAATTACTTTACTTGTGTTTTCATTGGAGCAGCGCACTGGAACTGCTTTGCTGAAGCTCCTATAGGCCAACTCCCAGGGCAACAGCCCGTCTCCATTTAGAACAAAGAGCAGGGCACAAGCAAGCTCATTTAGGGCTGGAATTATTTTAAGAAATGCCTCTTTTCTCTCTCTCTCTCTCTCTCTCTCTCTCTCTCTCTCTCTCTCTCTCTCTCTCTCTCTCCTCTTGAAAGGAACAAATGGCCGTAGAGTCCTTTGCTCTGACGTTCTAGCGGGTGACTCTGACATTCATCTTCATTCTTCATTAAGCGCAGTCCGTGGGAGTAGAATAGACAGATTACCTTGACATGATCAGATGGCACCTCAGTGGTTGCCTTTGATGTGCGCACAGTGAGGTTTTTTTTTTTGGTTCCGTAGGAGGCACTCATTGGCATCAAAGCCAGACACAGCTTCTGTGGCCTGGGCAATTCATCACATTTAGGCAATTAGATGGTGCAGCAGTGGACACCATTAGGGTTATCAGGAAGCCCTGTCATGACACAGCCGAGCCCGGTAAATACAGCCCAGTCCCAGCTGGAGACTGACCCCCCCACCCACACCCATCACCCACCCATCACCCCACCACCACCCAGGGGTGTGGGGGTTAACAACGACTGGTCTTTGGCCCCATGGCATGTGGCACAAGGGTTGGGCCTGAGAGACACACAACTTGCGTCCACTCACCCATTTGGACACGGCTGTGCAAAGACTTTGTTTATAAACAGTTTATAAACAGATACAAACTCTTTGTATAAACCTTCTCTCTCTCTGTTGATCAAGCCATCCTTCACAGGCCTCTGTTTCTCCATGTGTGCCGTAATTGCACTTGTGCTTTAATAGCCATTAATGGCCTGTTTTATTTAGCTGAAGCATTTGATATACTGTGGCAGTGCTGAGATTTAATAAGCGTGTTTATTTCCTTTAAACATCTTCCTTGAGGGACAGGGGTTGTCACAGTGGTGCCAGATATGTGTCTAAAATCTCCAAGAGAAAAAAAAAGAAAAAAAAAGACAGAGTATGAATATTTTAGTTGGTGTGTAATGTGCTGAGTGTCTTTCCAATTTGAACCAATGCCATTATTGTGCAATAGATGAAATTCAAAACAGACCTCAGACCGTGACCCATGCAGTGGTCTGGGGACGTCACTGCTGTAACTGTGTCTTGATTGAGTCATAAATCCTTTCAAACAACAAGATTGAAGGATGGTTTTCTTTGTGTGAGTGTGTGTACAGTGTGTGTGTGTGTGTGTGTGTGTGTGTGTGTGTGTGTGTGTGTGTGTGTGTGTGAGAGAGAGAGAGAGGAGGAACATTGAGACCCATTTAGGATTTGCCACTTACCGAATATTGCCTGTGGTCCAAATGTGCTACCAATATGTCTCATTTGATCTCAGTCTGGTGCCAGTTTATGGGGCGGTCTGTCTCACTCTTCTCCAATTAAAGTGGCCCAGATGTGCGTGTCTTGCAGGTCTCGACCAATGAATGTGCAGCAATTACTTCTGAAGTTTGCTCTCTCTTTCAAACATCTACACTGTATGCCTGAAAGAACACACATATTTACGTGCACATATACGCAGGCCCAATTACCATGCATTTGAGAATGGAAATTGTAACTCTGTGACTTTTCTTTGTATGTCGAACACATGGCACATAATTGTGCCTAACATGTAGTGGGTGTGTTTTGTTCTGCAAAAACATTATTCAAAGAGAATTTCTAATGAATCGCAAATACTTTGTAGATTATGGTTGATTCTAAAGCATTCTAATGAATCCATTTCTGTTTTGTTTGGGTCTTGTGGTCTTCCTCAGTGAGTGTCTTCCTGCTCACGCACCCACTAAAAACGGGACAGCAAGACAGTGTTGCAAGAAAGAATTAGCCCATAAATCTAGACATACCCTAGCTGTAGAAAATACCTTTGTTCGGCTGTTATGTCTAGCCACGAGCCACAATAGGGTCTCCGTAAACTTTCTAACAATGTTTGCTCGGACCAATTAGAACACTCCTTCCCCATACAAAGTCTCCTAGACTTAGATATCAGTGTAAAGAGGCAGTAAGACAACCACTGATTCCAGCCCTTGGATTGAGACTGGTCTATGGTTATGGCCAGATTATAATCTGGCTTGTCAAGCCACAAAAGAATAACAAATACTTTCAAAATTGTGTTGAAATGTTTAAAACTCATCTTTTTTGTTAAGAAATACAAATAGAAGCTTTTTAAAACTATTCTGAAAATCCATTCTGTGCTGAGGCTTCTATATGACATTTTAGCATTTGCTGTCTTTCGAAGGACACTGTCAGTTTTTATTGAATCTATTAATCATCTGTGATCTCCTATATTGGAGTGATGGGTTAATATGGTCCTGTTATTCTAAAGACCTTGGCCTGTGCCAACAAGCGATATACGTCTTGTGCTGACATCTGAGTGAAAGACAGACAGTGAGAGAGAGAGAGAGAGAGAGAGAGAGAGAGAGAGAGAGAGAGAGAGAGATGGAGAGGGAAGGGGGGGAGATGCTAATCTTGATAGGATGGCAGACGGCGGAATGAGGCACCAGTTCCTGCACATCTCTGCCAGTCCCCCCAGGACAGTCCGCCTTCCAGGCGTTTGAGGCCCCCCTCACCCACCCACACCTCACACACACACACACACACACACACACACACACACACACACACATACACACACCTTTCTTCTCTCTATCTTTCGGCCGCCTTTGCTAAAGCACAGTTCCGCTTCTGCATGAGTGTGATATATCACTGGCCTGTCATCACTCTTGTGAGCCACATCCAGGAGAGTTCTTCCTGCCTCTGTTCCTCTTCTCTCACACTCCCATTCATTCTCTCCCTCTTCCCTCTCTCTCTCTCTCTCTCTCTCTCTCTCTCTCTCTCTCTCTCTCTCTCTCTCTCTCTCTCTCCTACTGTAGCTCCCCCTTTTCTCCTTTGAATCGGTCGTTCTCCTCCTTTCTCTTTCTCTCTCTCTCTCTTTCTCTTTCCCACCTACACAACTTCCCTCTCTCTTTCTCCCGGTCATTATCTATCCCTGTTCGCCCACACCACGCTGTCCATGCCCCCAGGTGCCCCTAAACCCAGCCCCTAAGAGGAAGGAGCACAATCAGGGTTCTCCAGCTATCTGCCATCAGCCATCTGTGATCTACCGCATTCATGTCAGTCTGGGTCACACATGTCAAAAGGGCCAAGAACGGAACGAGCCCTTGTGTTGTCGCGCTGCTGCTGCTGCCGCTGTCGTCGAGACTTTAGGTCAGCTCCCCACATCCGTCTGGCATGTGAGCGAGCTGAACTGGCAGGGGAGCGTGTGCACAAGCTTGTCAGAAAGCCACCGCCATTTGAATATCCATGTTTGTCGACACTTGTGCCTGCCCCCGGGGCCACAGATTTGCGAGGGCTTTTCCTGTTTGAGGCTCCGCTCCGCTCCCCTCCTGGAACAATCAGGACGCGCTGATTGCCTATGACAGGGACGCCCGCGCAGGAAATGCGCTTGCAACCAAAAAAGAGGGTGGGGTGTGGGGGTCAAAACTGAAGGAGTCAGGTGCAAAAATGGCTTAAGTTGGATTCTAAAGGGTAACGTTTAAGGGCTCAGAATTTAAGTGGCAGTGGATTTGTGTTTGACTGTCTTTTTTGTCTGATTTTATTTGTGTATGAGAAGTCTTTCAAAAATTGCAACATTTTGGTGTGGTTGGCATGTCTGCGTTGGTGGTGATGTTTCGCGGGCGTTGTTAGCCTGAAGCCACAGGAAGCCCCTCCTGTCTCCATCCCTTCTTTGTATTTACGCACACACACACACACACACACACACACACACACACACACACACACACACACACACACACACACACACACACACACACACACACACTGGGAAGGGAAGCTCTCCAGCCTCCTCTTCTCTCCTCCAACCCCACCTCCAACAACCCCCCTTCCCCCACCCTCGCCTCCCTGCTCGGGTACACCTATACCTAAGTAGTCCTTGAAATGGAAACCCAAAGCACGCAAAGTCACAGTTTGAAGAATTCATAGCTTGCCTGTCCCAGAGGATCTTGGGCTTTTGGCATCAGTTCAAAATGACCTTAAGCTTGGGAGGGAGGGAGGGAAGGGAGGCTGACGGGCACTGTCCTCAGCTCAGACTTGCAGAGTTGTGCTTAGCTCTGACACAACACAACTGCTGAATCGTCTATAGCTTTATTACTCATTTCTAATCAGATGGGAAACGAAAACACGACATAAATCCCAAACAAAACAATACTTTCAGGTTCACCCGTGGGACCAACCAAAGTAGAGAAACGAAGCGGGGGCCGGTTTGGTTGCTGAATGGCATGAAATGAAGTGAAGTCTCGTCTTGTTTTAGCATTGCTCTCACGACTCACACGTTGAAACCTAATCCGGGAGGTTTTGACTGACAAAACTCCCATTTATCTCCCAAGGGTGTTATGGGTCGTGCCGTGCCTGCCTCCCGTGGCCGATTTGCGCTCGGAGGCCACAAAAGCTGGCAGAATGTGGGAGAGCTGGAGGTGAGTGTTTGTGCTTGCACTGTTGATAGGGGCGTCTGCTGGAGCATCTGTCAGTGCGCAGGGTGGCCCCCTTTTTCCTGTCGGTAATTGGATCTAAAAGTTTATAACTCGGGCTGTCAGGCGAGCGCATTGTTGAGCGAAGGGGAGGTCTGTGTGACTGTGGAGGCGAAGGGCGGTGCGGGGAGAGGCAGAGGGGGGTGGTGAGGGTGAGGTGAGACATCCTCGCCCGTGAAGTGAACTTAAGAAGGAGTTCTTCTGACGCACTCAAAATCTTGTTTTTTTTGTTTTGTTTTGTTTTGTTTGAAAGTTGAAAATGAATGTTATGTTGGGGTATTGTTTTGTACCTGCTAGTTTCATTTCAATTTCATTCCCACTGACAAGGTTGTTGTTGTGATTGCCTTTGGAGATTTATTTTTCTGTCAAATTGAATTTATTATCCAATTATACCTAACGTAACAATACCCAAGATACTCATCATCTTAATATTATTTGAGACTTCTCTAAATCAATTTAGAGAGTTTTAGTGTGTGTGCAACCTTCATTCATTATTCTGGCTTGGACTTCCATTCATTCCATACTACTGATTAGTATCTTTTCCACACTCTAATTTGACAGTATGCCAGTATGCATTATGTAGTATTGTATGTACTGTAGTATGCTGAGTTGGTGTTCCCTCTTTTGTGCAGATTGTTATGGATCACATGAGGAGGAAGTGTAAATGCCACGGCACGTCTGGAAGCTGCCAACTCAAGACTTGCTGGCAGGTGACGCCCGACTTCAGGACAGTGGGCACGCTCCTCAAAGAGCGCTTCAACCTCGCCGCCTTCATCAAGCCTCACAACCGCAACACGGGCCAAGTGGAGAACGCCAACTCCATGCACCCCAACTCTCACAACCACTACCACCATCACCACCATAACCACCACCACCATCACCGGCGTCGCGCCAACTACAACGACCTGGTCTTCTTCGAGAGGTCACCTGACTTCTGTGAGCAGGACCTGAGCTCCGACGCGGCGGGTACTCATGGGCGCATTTGCAACAAGACCAGCCATGGCATGGACAACTGCGAGAGCCTATGCTGCGGCCGAGGCCACAACATCCTGCAGCAGACGCGCAGCGAGCGCTGCAACTGCAAATTCCACTGGTGCTGTTACGTCGTTTGCGAAGAGTGCCGGATAACGGAGTGGGTCAACGTCTGTAAATGATAGACAAAAAAAAGCAAACAAAACGCATAAATCCTAATAAATGAATAGATCTATATCTATATATATATATGAAAAGAATGACAGACATTATTACCAGAGGGGGACTGCAAGGATAACCTTTCCCTTTGCGATGGACTGCCAGTTCCATTTTTAGCGTGGAAAGCATGAAAAAAAATGAGAGCGGGACGTGCAAGGAGGCGCACTCGGCGTGTGTGTGTGCGTGTGTGTGTGTGTGTGTATGTGTGTACTCTGCGTGTGTGTGTGTGTGTGTGTGTGTGTGTGTGTGTGTGTGTGTGTGTGTGTGTGTGTGTGTGCACAGCATGTGTCTAATCACAGTAGTTCAGATTGAGCATTTGGACCTGCACTGCATATAACCTTCAGAGAAGTTAAAGATAAGTTTAAAAAGTGATACAGCTAACGGTGGGGTTACATTAATATCTGAGCACTCCTTTAGTTCAAAATGTGGATCATAACAATTTAATAATGGCTCGGGATTCCGGTACTTGGAGGAGAAATTCGTAAGAGAGCAAAAAAAGGCAATAGAAAGAAGAAACTTCCTGTAATCCCAACATCTTTTGTAAGTCCTACATTTGCACAGAGCCATCATTTAACAGAGTCTGGAGATAAACTCTGTTTGAGTGTTATAAAGTGGTATCATATACCAAATGAGATTATAATTCTAAGTTATAAAAATGCCAGCATGTCTCTGCAATTATTCATTGATTGTACAGTTTGTGTTATAGTCTGTGATTTCTGACTCATGCCTATCTCAGCAGTACAGGAAAGAAAAAGAGAGAGAGAGAGAAAAAAAAAAATCTGTTCCCCTCTGTGTCTGTGCCAGGCATCGAGCGAATGAGAGTGCTGGGTAGAAATAGCAATCCGGCAGCGACCATCCGAATTATCATCAAAAACATGGGCAAAGCTTTTTCTTCTTATAATATGTTGACATTCAATCTCACATCATCATCTTGGTTGAGGAGCTCATTGGACTGCTATCTGGTCTGAAGTGCGCCCTGTCGTGGCAGAGTGCAGTGCGATTCTCCTGTTTGGAGCTGCAGGGTCGTGACTCATGTCAGCATTCCCTTTGATGAGACAAGCCGATGGTGAACACACATAATTGTATTACCACATGGTTAGAGCCACACCCATTGTACAGAGGCGGATCCCTGAGAGCACACGCATCCTGAACTCTGGTCATCTTTGGCTCTGCCATGGCTAAACCCACTCAGGCCAGCCAATGTGAAAAGCAAACCAAACTGTGTAGATGCAATTGTTTGTTGTTGTTGTTGTATTTGTTGTCGTCGTCGTTGTTATTGTTGTTGATGTTAGCAAAAAGCACTTCAGCCATCACATACACAAGCACAGGACTTTTAATTTTGTGGATTTCTTTTCTTTTCTTTTTTTTTTGTAAAATAGTAAAGGAGTACAGTAATTGATGACAACACGTAATGAAAACCATCCCAGACAAAGATTGTAGATGTTTTTCATGACCAAAATTCAGGAGTGCCTAACTCTTAGCTCCGTGGTCCAAGTGCCATTTCATAGAGCAGCCGTACAGTGATTTACAATCACGGAAATTTCTTGGATTAACTGGCACATGTCCATTGAGTGAAAAATTGTACTCGGATGTGAAATGATCACCCTCTTAATGGCATCAGATAATATAGAAGGAGATACTTGGATTAAGTGAGAAATACTTACAATACATATTTGGAGAAACAGTAATGCCCCATAAGTTTAGGACATGTTATAAGCAAGTTCAGAATTCATGTAATATTTTTTGGCCATTTAACTGTCTGTGTACCATGAATTGTTCCTAACTAGGCCCTGGAATGTAATTGCAATACTCACTGTGACCGGGCAGACATGTTTATGCCATGGATGCAACTACAGGCCACAACAAGCAACCAAGTGAGTTGTGCTCACGAGGCCTGCAATCCCGTCCAAGTTCAAGCAGAAAAAAAAAGGAAACGTTGAAGCTGTGTATAAAAGCCCCCTAGCTGCATTTTAACATGTCAATGTTAAGATTGTGATATTGCTATACAGTACCTCTCCAAAAATGCAAAACCATACAATGAGAGCAGTTTTTAAAATGGATGTGTGCTAACTGATTTAAACAACAAATAGGCTACCAACTCACATATTTCCTAGCACAGAGGCGTTTGAGTTCAGATCAGCTCTTTGCATGAGTAGGCCTGTTATTTTGACTGATGTAAAAAATGCTATGTGGAGAGAGTGTGCATTTTTAATTAAAATGTATAATTTTTTATTCATGATGTAAGTTATTTTATTTTGTGGATAACTTAATATTTGTAAAACAATAAAGAACCTAAAGTTAAAAAGAAATGGAGACTGCATTGTTTACAAAAAGATAATAAAAGTACAGATAACACAGATCAGTGAACATACATTCATACATACATTCATAGCCTAGGATAACATACATACATACATACGATACATACATACATACACAGTAGGCCTACATACATAAGATTGGCACATACTGTACTGTATGTTTGTCCTGTACTGTACACGTTCCTAAGCGCTCTGCGGCGCTCATTGCGTGCGGAGGAAACCCCTGGTGAAGCTTCACCAGCCTTGCGAGATGCTTTTTGCTCCCCTGTGTAGGATGATGTCACCAAGTCAAGTGTAAGGATGTGTTCGCTGTGCTTTCAAAGTAAATAGATAGTGCACTATTCATGCGCCCTCTCATACAGAAATATTCTTATCTAAACATACACAGCAGGGGGGAAGAGAGGCAGAAGGAGGGGGGTGAAAAAGCTCTTTCCTGTCCTGCGACGGCAATTTCAGCGCAAGCGGCTTCACGTGTACCCATCTGAGTGCTGCTTGAACTGTGAGAACATGTCCTTCCTGTGAAGTCAAAGTTGACGTTTGACATACGTCTTTTGCAATCTGCACAACGATTGCCCCAGGGCATTTGTTGGTCGGCACTGAGTTTCATCGAGAGCCAAACTGCTGAGTGTTAATTGTTTCTGCCTTTATGTAAACATACAGTGTCATTAATGAATCTTCTTGAAGAAAAGGTAACTGTTACGCCTCAATGTCATTTCTTTGCTTTGAAATTTTCTGTAGTCAAGGCCACGACAGTTTAGTAGCCTACAAGACTGTCTGTCTATTTACATCCACAAGTTTGATCTTGAAGTTTCTAGTCATGAATATATTAGGAAACAACCTTTAGATGTATTCAATATGAATGGACATAAAATGTCTCTTATTGTATTGTTATTAAAGATGATATCTTGACTGGTAATCGGAAGTTTGTTTATGGGGCCGGAGCATGTCCGGTGGAAATGCCAGGGTTGGTGTGGCTTGTTGGAATTTTGGTGGTTTGATGGAGCTTTTGATGACTGCGAAAGGTGTTTATTTTAATCAAGAAAATCATTATTACTAGTGAGGTTACAGATTTAAATGACTTCATTTGATGAATCAATTTGATCAATGGATTTCCAAAGACTAGTTTTGACTGTTAGCATGTTCTGGCACAAAGTAATGCCAAGTTACCTTCCTTTCCCAGAAGTGTCTCAGACGCTGTGGTTTGATGTCTGCGATAAGGTGCAGTGTAGTCATTTGCGTATTATGTAACATTTTGCAAGAAAGTGGCACACTGACCAGTTTCATATGAAAGGCTACACTTAAAAGACGAAAGATGGATGTTTGTGTAAGCCTATTGCATAAAAAGTCATGTCTGTTTTTTGACCCTGACAAATACAATAAATCCACAACAGAAGCTAAATTAGAAAGCAGGACTATGTCAAGGAAGTTTTATTTTCAGAGACAGGGCAAGATGCTAAATGATCAGGATAAATGTAACCAAAAAAAAAAAAAATGCCATGCTTTTCTGAAGTCAACCAATGCATTTGAGGTAAACAGAAATTGTGCTTTGAGAGAGAGAGAAAAAAAAATCAGAAGCTGGGCCTATAAAGTCGGGTACTAAGGCAGCTGGAAAACAGGCAATGCGCTGCCAATGCCTGCTGTGAAATAAATGTTCTCTGTGTGTTTTTTCCCTAAGGGAGAATCGTGTCAAGCAAATCTGAGGGGCCAGTTTAAACAAGCATGGCACTGAACAAAGTATATACACAATGCAGCGAAACCACGCAGAGACTCCGAGAGTTTTCATTGCATCCTAAGATAAGTCGTTATTATTTCTTTGTTAAACCAAATGCACCGTGAGGCTGAGGCAGAACACCATGGCATGCCTCTATTGAAAACTGCCAGTGATTCATCCACGCTTGTTTGACCGTACAGGTGGAATGGTGGTCTCCAGAGCCTCATGTCAGGCTCGTTCTTTTAATTAGTTGTGTGCAAACAGTGCTGAACTTTGACATTTTTTTTGTTGCAAGCTGTAAGACCACACATGAACACTTTGGCAGGCATAGGATTACAGGCACAGGAAAACATCTGACATGAGCCAGCTTGGGTGCAAGTTTGTGGTACCTGGTTGTCCAGAGGGGCGGGGAATCACTTGTTGTTCTAGCGCTTAAACGTTCCAATTTTTTTTTTTTTCCCCAGCACAGTGAGTGGAGATGTAGTGAATAACTTGTGAATGAAAAAAACGAGATGAATCTATTCTGAAAGGGATTATTCCACTGAGTGTGAATGAATATTTTATACTGGTAAGATAATTAAGCATTTTAGTGATTCTCTGTGCCAGTTCCACAGTTCACCATGAACTTTCACACACCCAGTTCCATGGCCCTAAACAAAATACACACATAAACTAAAGAAACTGTGCCTCATGTTATTTCTGGCCTCGGTCTTACTTATATTGGTAATCATGCCCTATTTTCGTTGTGCCTGTCAACAGCCTGAGGAAGGCTATAGCGTATAGTCACTCCAAACTAAGGTTTGTGTGGGCTGCTTTGCTGGCTGAATGGTGGATTTAAAGCCTTCCCATTGGGATCAAGTCCTCCTCTCCTCAACCCAGCCAACTCATACTCGTAAGTCAATAGGCTGCCTGCTGACAAATTCTAAATACTCATTCATGTAGTGGTCCGCAAACGTGCATTTGTGAGCTCACACAACCAAGGCGGTTTCCCTATCGCATCCATTTATCTAGGCCGAGGTTTGGTGATAACGAGAGGCATTGTTTAGGGCCACCCTTCCTCTAGTCGGGGCACAGGCTTGTGTGGCGGACCCATGTTGTCATCCTCAGCACAATGACAGAGCCATTGGGTGAGTGGGTGGAGTTTCTGTCTCATATTGAACTTCAGAACTCACAATGATATTCTGTAAGCTAAGCTCACCCTAGTTACCTACAGAGGCAGACTCTGACATTTGCACTTGCTTTTCCTCCACAAAATGGATTTTGTGATCATACTTATTTTGTGAACAAAATTAGTTTTTTTTTTTTTTTTTTTTGTGAGTCTGCACATGCCTTTCATCCACAAAATGGATGTTGTGATTGACAAACAAAATGCTTATTTCATCAACAAAATTCAAGTTGTGGTTCTGAATTTTGTCCATGAAATGCTGACTTGAAAAGCATTCTACTACTTAGTAGCAGAGTAATTAACTAGTGGTTAACTAGTAACTAGTAGTTAACTACTTAGTAACTACTTTATGTATTTTTTTTAAAAAATTTGCCCTTAGGCTCCCCCATTTCCACCACTTTTCAAGTGTTGGTCCACAGCCATTAGACATGCTGGATTCTATCGTATTTCTCTTTTGGCCGACTCAGTTGTTAGTGTGACTAGCTGAGTTTCAATTCATGTAGACACTACATATACAGACATTCAATAGCAGTGACTTTTATGACTGACACTGCATCAATTCCCCTAAAGGCCAATTTAGACTGAAGATCTGCAACAAGGCAGTTTTACAGAGGAGTTGCAGCAGCGTGAATCAATCGTCGAATGCCGTTAAAAGAAGTCTCAAGCTGTCGCAAAAGGTTCAACATGTCAAATTGCAGTTTCTTAGTTTTAGGTTTTTAAAACGTTGCAGCCTGTCTTGCAGCCTTGTGGATCTTTGGTCTTTGCCAACATCTAAATCGATGCACCAATTCATTCTCATGATAGATAATAATGGCCCAAAACAGCTGTAGTAAAACAGGTAAAACAGAAAGTAGACAGTTGGCCAGAGAAAGTAGACAGTCGCCTCAGATAGGTCAAATGGGCAGGGAAGATGCTGAAGAAGTCCACCTGATTTGACGCAGGTTGATGAGAGAAGATCAGGTGTATGTCTGTCCAGCTCCAAGCAAAGCCCTAGTCAGTACAGATGTAAGCGCCATGTGTCAGATCACAAGAGAACTCACACAAAGACAGCACGTTAATCCCATTAATCCCCCACTCTTACCCTCAGATTACGCTGCTAGGAGTCATGGCGCATCTGTCTGGCATTTTGACTTCTACTTTGTTCCATATTTTTTAACGTCCTGATGCAGGGCAAGAAGTACATCTAATCCCCCTTTCATATACTGAAGTTCTGTTGTCTGGAGACATTTTGCAAGTCATAAGTCATTGGCCTGATGCGGAACTGTGCTCAGTGCCACCATCGTTATTTTAGTAATTACAACGAAACAAAGCTGCATGCTTTTGTTCCAAATGCACGTTTCCTCATGGGACTCCATACACCCCATTCTGTCAGCTTCTTTACAAATACTTGATCTGTGCTAACATTACAGTTTGATCCTTATGACTTTTTCATGGCGGCTCTGGCATGAATGGCCCGACAGAGAAGAGCAGGATAATTTGTGTGCTGTCTTCATGAAATATTGAGCTCAGGCCAGCAAGTACATGCTTTTAACACCATTTGCGACATGCACTGGCTGACCTAAACCGACACCAGTGGTGAGTTTGGTCCCATTTTCTTGAGAACTCCGGAGCGCTCGGGAGAGTTGCAGAGGCCCGCTGGCCCGGACGACTGCTCTACTTTACACTAGATTAGGCTCCATGGCATGGAGCCTTCACGAGTGCAGAGATGGGACTGACACAGGAAGCCATTCGTTGAAATATTGATCAACGGGGTTAAATATTCCTGCACTGCTTGTGCTATAAATGGATGGAAGCCAGGAACCATTGGTCCAGTTCTGTCCCCCCAGTGGAAATGTGCCAGCTCCGAGTCTGCCCACTCCGACTCCCAGACCTGCCACTCCTCTCAATCTGGTCTTTAAGTGCGCTCTCTCTCTCTTTACTATCACTTCTTCAATACTGCATACAGTAAGTCATGCTTAAAGGAAGCTTCTTAAGTCACTTGTTGAGCCTTCTGTTGAGAACTCTGTGTCCTTGTATAGTCCAAAGTATGATAATGATCTTATATACTATTTTAAGTCATGATTTACTGTTGCTGTCTGTTTGTTTTTTTCTTAATAATTGTTCCGAATTAATTGGCGTGACATTTCATTCTGTTCTAAGAGCAGTAGGTGAGTCAGATTTCTTCTGATGATGATTTAGGATGTCTAAACTAAGACGGGTGAATCATTGTGAAAACACTGGAGGTGTGATGATGGTAATTGCCTCACTGGAAAGACCCCAAAAATAGCTGCAAAGGAGATTACATCAAAAGAGACAGATTAGGAAATGTCTCATTGTTTGAAAATGTTCTCACGTGAGAAGTCAACACATAAATTATCTCTGGAATTCCTAATAATTTTAAACAAGTCATTTAAACCTCAATTTTCTGCCCGTGTGCACCGGGGCTGCTGGTGGTGGTGGTGGTGCTTTGGGCATGTGTTCAAGTGTAAGCAGTTGTGTCCCTGTCTGGCATCAAAACATATGGACAACGGAGACAGTAAACATGGGAGCATTTAGGCAGACATATCAAAGTATATGGCAGACAGAGCAATCTGGTAGCGCTAAATTACTCAATTAAAAACACCAAATATTTGGGGTGAGAAACCTTTTGAACCTTAAGCTAAAGCATTCTTTAACTAGCATATCCTTGTTTTCAGTTTAACTGCCTCCACCCAACTCCTTTTTATATAACATCCCAGATGTGGATTACAACCTTTTCCTCTCAAGTTCTCCATGTGTTTTCTTTTGTGACTACTCCAGTAATATTTTGTTATTCAATGCAATTATTAACCTCTATTGTAAACGTCCTGACATTCATCTAATGTTAATGGGCACGCGTGAAAAACTTGTTATCTGTGCCATATAAATATATATCTTAAACATTTCTGTGCC
Organism: Sardinella longiceps; assembly: GCA_027497455.2. NCBI lineage: Eukaryota > Metazoa > Chordata > Actinopteri > Clupeiformes > Clupeidae > Sardinella > Sardinella longiceps. The sequence goes on from JAODXP020000016.1 coordinate 34,204,422, forward strand.
TAGAGCTTGGTTCCCCAAGATGGCAGGAAAAGTTAGATTGTCAAGTTAACACTGCCAGGCTCTCCAGTACATCCTTACTGAAAATAAATACTTATTTGATTCAAATGACATAAAAATTATATGGTAATGAGTGAATCCCATTTTCTTTGTATCCAAATATATCCCTTTAAAAATCTGGACCATTCAGGAGCTGAACTACATTGATGCAATATTATGCAATGCTGTATCCATCATGATAGTACCTAAGGCAGTGGTGAAAATCCTGAGGAAAGCACATCATGCCCCGTTTAAGCATCGGCAACAGCCATAGAGAATGGAATGTTTTCCTTCAGGAGAGTGGAGCTTTCAGCAGATTTTTGGACAATTTCACCCATGATTGCCCTAAAATCCTGGAATGTGCTGAAAGACCCTGACATCTGAAAACTGACTTTAAAAAAAAAGAAAAGAAAAAATCGATGCTGCTTCTCATTTTTTTTCTATGTAGTTTACATGTCACACACACATTAAAATACTTAACAGCTGTGTTCATTATACGTTTTGAATCACTACTTTCCCCTGGGTTCATGCCCATAGTTAAACCCTAATGCTTGCAAATGTTTATGTGCGGACATCTTGGAAATCAAACGTTCCTGTCTGTGCCCCTGGAGTTACCTCCTAAGCTCTCGTGCTCTCCCGCCAGTGACCCTGCGCCCTACAGCTTTGATCAAAGTTATCTGCACCAAATGAGCTAAATTGCTGCATCATCAACCGACCCTTCAAAACTTCTAAGGAGTATAATTAGCAATTACGGCATTAATAACATAAAACGCAAAGTGCAACGTTACCCTTTAATCTTGCGCTCTTCAGGTTTGTACTTTTTCTTTTCTTTTTTTTTTTAGTGACTGACCCACCAGCCACAAGCTATGGTTAGTGGTGGGCCAATATTAAATCACAGGGCAAAGTGCCTGAATTGATAGACCTGTGGGACAAAGGTTGAGTAACAACAGTGACGGTAACCTTGGTGAAGCCAGCAGTAATGTCCGGATGATGCGTCGGCTCTCTTCCTGACCTAAAAATTACGCCTGAGCCGTATTGCGCACTTAGGGTAGCCGGTACTTACACCCGTCAGAGATTGACCAATGGGCTGTGGGGCTGCTAAAATAAGACTGTTGATATGGTTTCTATGGTGGGTAAGTAAATAAAGACAAGTAGATTTATGTGAAATTCTTCTTTTGTGTGTGAGGGAGGGCAACAGAATGACCACAAAAAAAGTCAAATTGGATTTCCTCTCTTTTTTTGTTCCAGTCTGATGCCGTTTGTATTGCTATGTTTGTGCGGAACAGAACAGTATCCAGGTAGTGCCTAGCTTCCAAGATAGGGGAAGACCATGTGGATACCCACCTGCTTTACCTTAAGACTTTCCTGAAAGCCAGTATCAAACTGATAGCAACCACATTGATAAAAACACTCCTTTCTTCTGATCTCATAGTTAAATACCAAACATAATAGATTCAGTAGTGTGCTAAGGAGAAGTGAGTCATTGCACACACCATACCACTGATTAAAATCCCTCAATATTATGTGGGTGCCTCGTGGCCGACTCTGTCAACAGTAGGTTTCATGACATATCACCCCAGCAAAACAGTGAACAGCAGGTTCTCAGGGAAACTCTCTCCATTGCCTTGGAAACTATTTTTGTTTTCATCATTTTAACATTCGAATGGATGGCTACACGTGAGGCAGAAATCCACACTTCTGTGGTTCAGCATTTGGGGAGACGAAGAGGTCCAATCAGTAACACAATACAGCATGAAGAACGTATATGCTAGGAGATAACTACTATCATAAACGGAATTCGATCATTTTCTTCTTCAATTTGACTCTCCAACATAAATTAGTGTAACAGAATACCATGAATTAAAGCCAAAAATCTAATTTCTCAAACCCACAGACCTGGTGTTTACAGTTGGGCTCCTGTTGAAGCTTTTGCCATTCACAGAAGCCTTGAGAGTGTCTACAGAAGGCCTCCAGTTACACCTGTGAAAGGTTATTTTTTCTGTGCCTCCATGGTCAACTGAGAGACTACATATAGTGTAATCAGTAATAGTTGCAGCCCTTTTGTTGAGGAAGAGGAGAGAGCCTGGGGCCAGTTCTTCTCCTCGTTTAAACAAATGTTCAGCATGCTTTGCACAGACCTGCAGATCTGAGTGCAGGCATCATTCCTGACATTTTTCTATCCTTCCTCCCGTAAGGACCTATTGCCTTAGAAGTATGTCTGCCGCACTGCCACCAGTTCTATACAAGGCCATGCTAAACAAGTTGAATCAAATACAGTTGGGGCAGTTTCGGTTTAACTCTCTTTCTCATTAAGTGGTGAGGTTTTTTTCGGGGAGTTGTATTACAGTTTGTCTTTAAGGAATTGCATTGTTGTAACCGCTTCAGATGTCTTGGCTGGTTCCTGACACTTGCCTGAAGAAAGAGAGAATGAAAGGTAGGTAGGTCCTGCAGGTGAACTGGTTGGTAGAAATACGCCAAGGAATGCGCGTGACTCATGCATTCAGGAAGCGTTTGCTTTGACACCACCGGCATAATGGTTGCAGACTGTAGCCGCTCCTATCGTTAACCGAGGGTGGGCCGAGAAGGAAGGAATGCGCTCCCCCGCTCTCTTTCTCTCTCTCTCTCTCTCTCTCTGTCTTTCTCTCTCTTTCTCTCCCCCATGGTGCGTCCCAACGCAGGTGCCACCTGAGCTTCTGGGACAGGTACCCAACACCAGCGGTGGAACTCCCAGAGCCAGCAGCACAAACTTGGTCTCACTTCATTTAATTTGTCAGGATAGTAATCAGATAAGGACAATCCACAGCAAGAATGAAGGAGAGAGAAGAGACAGAAAAAGAGAGAGAAAAAACAAAACAGTGTGAAGAAGAAGAAGTAGAATGAAGGAGGCAAAAAGAAAAAAAGAAGAAGAAGAGAAGGGGCAGATTCCAACATGTCCAAGGAAAGGCAGCCAGGTTCTCAGTGCTCCCAAGTGTCAGGGCCTGCCTGCTCCTCCGTGCCAGACATTACCCACTCAGTACGAAATGACTGAAGTATATGACCTAACATCCTCCTCCGACACCTCCGAGCGATTGCAGATGACTGACAGCGTTCTGCCATTGTATGTTGTGTGACTGAAAAACGTGCTCATGCACACACACACATATATATATACACACATTAACACACACACACACACACAGGAAAAAAAACACTTCCAGATTCGACTTCCCTTTAAGACTTTTTTCCTCTCTATTGCCAGTGATAGCTCTTGTCTTTGCCAAGAAAGTGGCACATGTCCTATTAAAACAATGCAAAAAAAGGACATCTGGAACGCCATGCTGTTATTAGGGCTGTTGAGGTAGATGATGTATTCTCTTACACAGGCAATCGCACAGTCAAAGGGACCCCAGAAAAGCTACCTGGAAGGCCTGTAAACACACTGTTACTAGGATACGCTTCATCCTCAGGTGTCAACCACAACAGAGAGCCACAAAGCCTCGCCGTCGTCGTTTGACTGATGGAATTCGCTTAGCTTAATTGACATCGAGAATTTGACTTCAGGCTTGCAGAGTGAAGTCAGCCCTGGTATTTTATTACATCTGTCGATTTTTTCCCCCTTCTTCTTGAGCCCCCCTCCCCCCAACAAACACACACACACACACACACACACACACTCCCAGACCTGCAAATTTAATGGCAGGCGACTCACTACATGGAAACAAGTTCTGCTGAGAAACCATTAGGGGACAAACCTCCGCCAGAGATGGCTAATTGGCTAATATTGTAAGGAGATTTTTTTTCTCCCTGTCTCTCTCTTTCTACTTTCTTTTTTCTTTCTTTGTTGCACTCTTTCTCTTTCACTTAAAACAAACTGGCGCACACACACACACACACACACACACACACACACACACACACTTACACACACCTCTTCTCTAAGCATTGCCAGCTTGGTGGTTTTAAATCAAGTGAGTCACTCCACATTCTTTTAAACGTTAGTAAGAAACAGACAATAATGACACACTGCCTGCCTGGCACAGTAATAAAAAACAAAACAAGAAAAGCAGCAGGAGAAAAAAAAAAGTTAGTGATGTAGCGAGTTGAGTTGCTGGGGCCCTTTTGATGATTTTAATCAGCAGTAATGTATTGTAAAACGACTTGTAAGGAAATCATATGTATCCCACAAGAAAGCTGTGTGCTGTTGCCCTCGTTCCTCTTTGAAAGTCTCGGCTCATTCAAACTACAGTACAATTTACGAAGAGTGAAAAAAACACACACTCACTCTCTTTCTCTCTCTCTTTGCTCTCTAATAAGATGGCTTTTAGCAATGAACTCATTCACAGTTGTCACACACACATACAAACACACACACACACACACACACACACATGAGTGAAACCACACTTCTCTCTCTCAGACATCCATTCGCAGAGGCTGAAAGGGGTGTGTGTGTGTGTTTACGGTTAGAGTGTCGTGGCGAGTGCAAGGGGACGGCAGTGTTTTAGGAGGCCACTCTCTCCATCTCTCTCAACCTCTCTCTCTCTCTCTCAACCTTTCTCTCTCTATCTCTCTCTCTCTGTCTCTCTTTCTCTCAGTGCTGCCCCCACAGTGCCTGAGAGGGTGCAGTGGCGAGCGAGTGCGGGGACATGGGGCAGCGGCGGCAGTGGCAGCAGCAGCAGCGGGAGCAGTGGGAGCAGCAACAGCGGCAGCGGCGGTGCGCAGCACATCAGTGAGCCGAGCAATAAAGCCCAGGCCTTTAATCTGGGCTGGGGCAGCTGGCCGGGCCTGACAGCAGCGAGGCTCTCATTATCTCCCCGTTCCTCCTGTCAGCCCTCTCATGTGGTCGCGCAGCTGCAAGTGGCGTGCCTCTAACCCATCGCTCCCAAGCTGAGGGACTTTCCGCCATGGAGGGGTGAGAGGGAGAGAGAGAGAGAGCGAGAGAACAAGTGTGTGTGTGTGTGTGTGTGTGTGAGAGAGAGAGAGAGAGAGAGAGAGTAGAAGAGGAGATACGCACTGGGACATAATTATAACTTTGACAGAAAGGAGGTCCTTGCTACATAAGGTTAAGTTCCAGTGGCCCACTGTGCACTGACCAAACATGCAAATGGAGTTTACACACACATACACACACACACGCTCACACACACACACACACACACTTTTGTGTCTGAACAGAAGGGAACAAGAGGACATTTTAGGGAGATTTTTATATTACTGTTGTGCAATCAGTGCTGTTAAAGGTAGCATAGTGAGGGGATTTTTTGTTGTTGTTGTTTGTTTAAAACATTTAGAAACTAGAAAAGCGCTCAGAGAGTGCAGACCTCCGCCAAGGCAATGTGGTCACAGCAGGTCCAGTTCTAGCCTTTTTGGTGCCTAGGTCAGATTTGAGGTATACATTGTAAAGCGCTTTGAGTGCTCGTAGGAGTAGAAAAGCGCTATATAAATACAGTCCATTTACCATTTACCTCCATAATGATCTTGAGAGGTGCTGCATGGTATTCAAATAATGTCATTACTGACATACAGTAGCTATGCATTTAAAACATCTCAAATTATTAGCCCTACAGGTAATCAACAGAATACAATAATTAAAGTGGAATTTGATTAGAGTAGGCTACTGATCATTTCACTGAAAATAAATAAATAAAATAAATAAATGTCTTCTCCTCTATCATCTATCTACATTAAGGTTGTAAAAACTGTCAGTAACACCATTTATGAACCCAGTATTAATAAGGCATTATAAATCTATTGTTTTGGCGCATACCAAGGAATGTTGTCTTCATGTAGTGTTTATGTAGCTTTATGAGTGATAATATGTTTGCCATTCTCTAAAATTGAAGTCTGCCTGGTGAGGGAGGGCAGTGTAGCGATTTTAAGTTGGCTTGCTAGCTTTGACTTAGTCTGTGTTGGTGTAAGAAACTGTGTGGCTGCCTAAATGCCAGCCTGTGCGTAATTTGGAGTCTATCATTTGTGTAGCTATCATGTTTAAGGAGGCGGATTTGAGCCTTGCTGTTTTCTGTTCGCTTTCGTATAGGCCTAATGTTGAATGACTGTTAAATATTCGGTCCTTGTTTTGTGTTTGTTTGTAACATTCATTCCACATCGGGTGCACAAAAAGATGGATTTCTTATTACTATCAAAATACTTTTCCCATATTGTAAGTAAATGGCACCCTTGGCCAACCTGTTGCTTCTGCCTAATGTCTCCTACACAACTTGGTAATTACTCAAATTCCCCACAACTACTTCTTACCACACCCTAAAATTGAATGTGCAGGCTCTAAAATGTGTCACACAACATCGTTTGCAAGATCTCACCTACCCTGTACTACTTTATAATTATGACAATATCATACATAACTTTCTTTTTTGTTATGTTATTCTTACTTACTTCTTACTCAATAATTTATGGGCTGTTATCTACAACGTTACCAATTGGGCATAGGCTATAAAAGAACAACATTTTTTTTTAAAAAAAAAAAACAATTTGTGACACTTTGAGTTGTAATACCATATCATTATAATGTTTGATAAGTGCAGTCATGAAAATGTAAGCTATTAACACTAATGAAAGTAGTTATAAGACTTTATGAATGCTTTATAACCATTTATGAATGTGTTTAATGCTTTATGATTAGAAAGCCAAACCATCTACAGTATACTTAGGCACTAGTTGGTACTAAAAATAATCATAATAGATGCTAATTGGCTTGTATCATTACTGGCACAGCATTTTCTACTGTTGAGCCGTAATCTCACACAACACTATTGCAGATACACAGGCTAATTAGCCTGGCACGCCCTCCCAGTGACGTAACACCTTCGGCGTTGCTGTCGTTGCTCTGGCCAGCTACAATCTAAACAGGTTTTCTGAGTTCCCAAAAAATATTGAACTTCACCCCCTTGGCTGGGAACCAATAAACTTTGAGCAGCTCCAACGGCTCTCAGTCCTGTTCAAGCAGTTCTCTTCGCATGACATACGTCAGTGGAAAGAATGGTGTGATTGGTTTTGCTTCGGCACAGCATTTTCTAACAGCGACCAGTAGCAAACCGAGGCATTTGAGGGAGGTGGGTCAACCATGGGCTTTGAGAAACTTTGTTATACGGGCTCTTGGTCTGACCAAAGTCTCGCAGAGCTTTGAAAGTCGATGGCAATCAGGCTACAGGCTCATAGCCCCTCCCCTCACCCAGGTTAGTTGGAATCGGTTCCTAATTTTTGTCCCCCTCCTCCCCTGTTCCTCCCTTCTTGGAATCAGAGCTTGAAATTGTAGTATCGCAAAAAACAACCCCAATCTACATTTTTACAACAGTTGGAATAGTTGTCATTAGCTTATGCTCGATTTAATTTAGCCTTTTTTCTTCGTATATGAAACAGAATCTGTTTTTCCCATCTGTGCATACTAGACATTTTGATCATTTTTGTTGCCTGACTGTTGACTTCGTATCTTGCAGATATGTTGTGGTCAGATGCTGCATCATGCCATATCAGCTCAGAGAACTGATTATATGTCTGCAATTAAGTTCGTTGTATTGATTCAAAGTGACCATTACAAACAACACACATTTCCCATGCTTGATGTTGGACATAGAGATGGGAAAATCTGTGCACCAGTGGAAAAAATGCCATTTAGAAACACACAACACAGGATTCTTTTCCCCACAGAGTATTTCACCTCAACATAAGGGAACATTTTCACCTACCATTTAACTCATGGGCTGCATTCCTGCATCACCTGGCTCCTATAAAACATTCTAGACTTGATTATGTCACTTTTATCCGTATGCCCGCTCAGACAAATCCTGGAAAGCTAATCAGAAGTCTTGGTGTGTCTTGAAAGGGCTTTGAGAGTGGATCGTGATGTGCCCTGCACCAGTGACCCCATCATTCCTGTGGGACTTTTGTAATGCCAATTGTTCTGGGGCCTGTGTTCTCGTTCAGCACACCGGGTCGGAGATGGTATTCTGGCTCTGATCATGACCGTACCCTCTCCTATGGCGGAAGGCTCATCAGAAACAATTTGGCAAGGTCGCTCGTCTATGTTCTACTTTATCAGAGAGAATCCCTCACAACAGGTTGAAAGAAGTTATTGACAAGCCAAGAAAACGTTCAAAGTGATTTCAGTATATACCATCATCACAGAATCTACTCCATGTATCAAGCATTTATCTTGGAAGAGACACGTTTTCTTAAAAACGACTCCACTCTCATTGTACAAAGACTGTCATAAACACATTACATCACCAATTACAACCTTCACCTGCTATTATTCATCCACAAGGGTTTCATTTAGCATTACAGCTCTCAAACACCTGTAGCTCCTTAGCATAATTACACATGTTAATGCCACTGGATTGCTAGAGGCACACAATGCTGTATCTAGGTCGTTATACTGTGTATTTTAGGCTTGATGGAGTTTGTTGCCCTCAAAGGCACCTTCTAGGCACACTGTCTGAAAGGCACTAACTTTGCCCTAACCCTAACCCTAACCCCTTTAACCCTAGAGTTGGTGGAGTGGGGCCTTGAAGGCAGAGCTGCCTTGAAGGTACCGGTGAGGGCAAAAAATACCAAAGCCCCTATTTAATGAAGAACCTTATTTGACTAACATGAGTTGTTGTTCCTCCATACAAAGTAAACTTTAATTTCTACAAAGTGGTTCTTGTTTGTTTGTCATTTACTTGTTTTTAGTCCTTTCTTTCAGAAGAACGTGAGTGTGTTTGTTTTTCGAGCAGAGCCTTCCTCCTCCTAGTTACCCAGGACATTATGTCAACATTTCTACCAAGGGGGAATGACAGTTTGGGGCTGGTAGCGGCATTCGTAACGTCCCTTTGCCTTCACACACTTCTAAAAAAAGCCCCGTTTCGCAGATGCTCTCATCGACATGGCCGACCACAGGCAGCGCTGCCGGCACATCTGGCCCTGAGGTCACAGATCCCCTCGCACTGGGTAACTCGAGCATGATGGATGCCATGGGCCGGAGAGCTGCTGTGGTTTCTCTGGGAGGGTTACGCGCCCGCTCAGGTTTGAAGCCCGGGCCAGTGCTGTGCTGTGCTGGGCTGAGCTGAGCTGCGTTGGGCTACGCTCTGCTACGCTACGCAACGCAGCTTAGTAATGTTCAAGGGCAGGCCGGTGCTGTAATATCTATCACATGTCCGAGCCAAACAGCAGGTTGGCCGTTTGAAAGGAATCAATGGACTGTGACAACATAGTGAATGCATATATATTTAGATATATGGGATGGAGGTATAATTTGCTGTTAATAGAGAGGATGTTGTCAGCGGACCGACATTATAATCGGATGTGCGGACTGTGGGAATCCGTGGGAGCTGGGAAGATGCAGGTGAATGAAATGCTAGGCTTTGACCCGGCAAAGACATATATGGGACCTGTGAGACGCTGTCTAGGGCATAACCTCCAGCATATCGGCTGTAGCCTCAGAAAAAAGCCACAGTTGACCAGCTGTCTCCATTAATATCTTGTGATCTCAACAGATCAAAAACAGATCCCAAATTTCCCATACACAAATCAGGATGTTGTTAATCAAGGCTGCTGGTTGGAATGGAAAGAGCCGTTCTGTGCCGAAAAACAAGGTACTAATTAAACTTATGTGTGCATGCCACAAGTGGGAGAGGGTGCCAGAGTTACTATTCAAATGATACGCTCTAGCAGGGCCCGTTTCCAACAGCTGGAGACAGCTGGGTAGCATATTCCCCCATTAGCATTCCACTTAGAAGCAAATAAAATCATCAGGAATAAAACTTGAGTTTACTGTGTTTCATTAAACTCGCTTCAGTGTCACGTTTCAGCATGTCTGAGGACTTTATTTACAAGACCTCTTTTCTTGTTGTCTTTCAAGCACACTAACAGCTAGAAAAAAAATCCCCACCGGCATTATGCACAACTGCAAGTTGTTATTTTATATAACATATCTCTGGTAGCAAATCCATAAACATTGTTTCTTCCAGTGATTTAATATCCCTTTAAACTGACAAACTGCCAAGTCATATATACAGTATATAGCTGTTGCTGTTACTCCCCAGTATCAGTGACAATGCTGTAAATATAACATCTGTGTAACTGTTTCTTCAAACAACAATGGTACCAATTAACACTTAATTCATATAATGGAAGTTTCACCATCTGAAAAAAGACACTATTTGTGACAGTTAATTGACTGTCCAGGAGTTTGTTTCCTAGTCACTGTGCAACAGCCACCAAACAACTAGAGTAGAAGCTCTCTAGAAACTAGAGTAGAGGCTCTCTAGAAAATGCAAAGAAAAATAACTTGACAATGTTGAAACACTTTTCTGGGTACATTTTGTTTATTGTGATAGTAGCACAGTGAGTGTTGTGGAAACCCCACTAGACTAACTATCCACCACACACCACACGTTATACTGGGAAGTCTCTGCCATAACATTTCACAGAGGTGGGCTTTCATTTGAGAGACCACACAATCAGCGCAGACTGTCGCTTAGGGGTCTGATTCATCTCCATCTTAGCCTCCCCTTCAACATCCTGAGGGCAAAATTAGAGGCTGAGAGGTAGCAGAATAAATAGTCAATCCTGTAAATTACTAGCTGGCCTTTGCCTGGATGTCAAACACTTCAAGAAAGAGTCAATTGTTTGCAATTGTTCAAGCCCTGATTTGAAGCTGAGTGATAGCCACAAGAGGATGGCATTGACCAGCGTGCCCAATTTGCCCGGCGAAATAACTGCCTGTAGCAAAGTGAATAAACGGCTGTCAGGTTTAAAGCGTAACAAGAAGATGAGTGGTGTAATCACACAGGGCATGGAGGATAGATTATCTGTGCAGGAGAGAGAGAGACACACACACACACACACACAGAGAGAACCCCATAATGAGGTAATGGTTCTCTTAACATAGTGCTCAGGTGGGAACTCATCCCAAAGCTGCCAGACAACTCTTGTAAATATACACACCACAGCATTTTTTGAATAGGCGAATTGTTAGTCATGTATAAGTGTGAGAGACTTTTTTTGGTTTCGAAATGAAAGTGCTTGGATCCACCCTCTTTAATGAACCTAAAGCATTTTTATGTAAGTATAATGTCAATCAAAGGTAATGATCGTTCAATCATCATCAAACATTTAACACCCGCTATCCATAATTTGATCAAAACATCATTAAATTAAATATAATTAACATTAATTACAGTAAATGTTGTTTTGGGATGCAAATGGTGAAGTAATGGGTCATGGTGTGTGAAAAAAGTTGCAGAATTTAATATCACTGTTATGAAAGCATGCAAAAACTAAAAGCATTTTCACCACAGTGATATGACCTGTAGGTTATCAAATGTTTCCCCTGCAATTGAAGGCATTGAGTCTATCAAGGAATGGAGGCCAAAAAGAAGTTCTTGTAGAGAAGCAGGAAAAAAGTATTTTCAACATTTCACTCCCCCCACCCCCTTCCCCTCCACACACACACACACACACACACACACACACACACACACACACACACACACACACACACACACCTGGAAGGTAATCCATCATCGCCACAGGATCCAATTACTTCCCACACACAATTAGGACTTAAACATTTCCCTCTTATGCCAATTAATGTATGATGGTAAGGGGTGAATGGACGTTACGGTAACTACCCTGGCGAGAATGACCTACAGTCATTTTGGAAGCAATCACTGAGGCAGGCAAAGGTCAAAGGGTCACGCTGGGGTCCTAGAAGAGAGACCCCCATTTCTCAGTTAGCCACTTGTGTGGCTTTCTATGTGTCTGGTGTTTATCTGGGAGAGGCAATGGGGGTGAGGGAGGAGGAGGTGGTGGTGGAGAGGAGGGAGATCATTAGAGACTATTATCAGCTGGGTATTTAGGTAGTCCGCACTTGTAGACAGAGCTAAGCTGTAATGATACAATTGTAGCCAGATGCTAAGTCCCATCCCCTCCTCCCTCGGTATCTTTGAAAGCCACCACCAGGCAGTGCCACCGGGGACGTGTGTGTGTGTGTGTGTGTGTGTGTGTGTGTGTGTGTGTACATACACCCCTGCTCTAGCACAGGGTGCTCACCTGACACAGAGCGCCTCCCCCAGACACACATGGCAGAGATATGAATCACCGACACAGCAGAGCCTTTCATCTGCGGTCCCTTGAAGAGCTAGCTGCCTGAGACGAGTCAGTCCGGGTGGCTTAGACAGCAACGCTTGATGGGGTTCCTCCACTGCATTGCCCTTAATTAAACCAATGCCCCCACTCCCACCCCCCTAACACACACAAGCCCAACCACACTAGAGCCAAGCCAGCTTTGTCATGTTTGGAGTTAGATGGGATCAAATGAAGAGCTCTGCTCCCTGGACAAGGGCAGAGCGTTTCAGGGCATGTCTGTTTTTGGGGGTGGGATGAGGGGGGCAGGGAGGACAGCAGTAAAGGCTGGGATGTTTAAAAAAAAAAAAAAAAACGAGTAGGGATCAAAGGGTGAGCAGTGTGTACTCACTTCTGATGCTGACAACGCAGCGTGACACACTTTGGAAGGCGAAATTCATTAGGAACCATCCGTCACTGGCTTCTGTTTCTGGAGGGCCCGTGTCATGATGGCGCAAACCACAAGCAAGCACAAAGAGTGGAGAGGGGCTCTTCGGGGGTATCAGTGCGTCACGCTGGCCTATTCCAGGGTGCACACCTGCACCTTATTGCCCCATAAAGCAACTATTAACACTTTGCCGGACTAAACAAGTAATTTATTACTTTAATCACTGGTTGCAAATCTGCCAGAGATGCTTTATAACTGCCTCAACCAAACAGTTTCTATTGTAGTTGGAGTTCAAGCAAAGTTCACGGTTCAGCCATCACCTCCTCTGGTTCAAAGAGGTAGAAATTCACTCTTTCTGCAGACAAACACATTTTATATGATCATCAGTCTGCGTCTGAGTTCATTAAGGCGCCTGGCTTCTATTAAAATGATGTGTTGTAAGATGAGGCCACGTCTGTGACTACTGTTCAAAGAGTGAATTATTAATGAAATTCACCCTGCGTTTACATCAGTTAGCCATGGATAAAAACATGCATTAAGCTAAAGAACACACTAAGCTTTGATCATGAGCAAGCTTTATCCAAAGTCTTTCGGTTAATTAATATTTCAAGGTGTTATTTATTTATTTTGTCTTATTATTTATTTATTTATTTATTTATTTGTTTATTTATTGCCATGGATTTCTTGATGAAATCTTTTGCTCAGCAGGTTTTCACACTTCACAGTCTTCTCAGTGGTCGGATGGCAGGCAGACACTTTTCACAGGAGAGTGAGACACACGTCTCGCACCAGGGCGGGGTGGCGGACTAGGTTCTGTCTCACTCCGCAAGCCTCCAAATTGTCCCATGATTAATGGTCTGTCCTTTACTTTCACATAGGGAATCTGGCGACAAGATGGAAGTTGTGTGTGTGTGTGTGTGTGTGTTTGTGCGTGTTTGTATGTGTGTGTGTGCGTGTGCGTGTGTGTGTGTTTGTGTGTGTGTGTGTGTGTGCTCTCCACAAGACCTGGGGCCTCTTCTGCAAGTGGGGACCCCCTCACTGTTTCTCAGGCGATGGATAGCCTGTTATAATTTTTGCCTAAATTAAAAATATTGTTCTTGCTGTCGCATGTGTGTCGTCTGCACCTAACGCTAGTCTTTAATTTGCTCCATCTCGACTCCTATTTGCATAACGTCTCACAGCAAAGCCATGTGAAATTAGGCCAGTGCAGTGGAGAAAATGTGTTTGCCACACGTTTAAGGACGCTAGCGCTAGCGGGGCGAGTGCGGCTCCCCCTGACCGCCCTGGTCTGCGGCTGGGTGGAGCCCCCCGCATCCATCTGGGCCCGTGTGGACAGACGGGGGGGGCTAGGAGCGTGAGCGGGGGCCCTGGTGTGGGGGACCACAGTCTGTTTTCACATACACACACACACACACACACACACACACACATCCCAGGGTGCTGCGTGAAGGATGACTCGATGGGAACGCCGCGGCCCCGGGTAAACACACTCATCGGCGTGAGCCAGTGTGTGGTCAGCAGGAGATGATTCAACTTCCCAGTCAACAAGCCTGCAGACGGACACGCCCCTTTCCAACCGCCCAATTATAAATGCCGTACTGTCACTGGTGGCAACAGTAACAGTAGACACTCAAACTATTTTTCGTTTCATTTGAAAACACAAAAAAAAACGTGAGATAACAGTAGGTACAGTAATAACTGAACTACTACTCCTACTGTTGTTACTACCACAACTAGTAGCCTAGTACCACTACTTCTACAACGTTCTCATTCAGATGGCTCAGTGTGGTGATAACGATTGTGTAATTTAGATTTTCGCTTGCGCAATGTCCTCCTTGGAAAACCCACCACTTAATGGATTTGTTAATTTTTCTTGATAATGGATGGTTTTATTTGCTGAGTTCCTTGTAAAAATTCCATTCTTGTGTTGCATTTTGGCTGTCTCATCTGGTCAGCTAAACAATATTGCTTACTCCAAATGAGATCTCTTTTTCATTTTAAATGTCTCCCTGCACAAACATGTACTTTGTCATCTACACATTGTGTCTATTGAGATGACAGCTCAGAGGAGATAAGTGAAGGTCTAGTGGTAAGCCTAGTCCTGGAGTGTAAACTGGTAAGTTTTCACTTTAATGACAAAACAGCTCAAATGTTTTTTTTTATGTAAAATCATTCCTACAGTACACCACACTGGGATTGAAATGTAAATGGGCCTTTTGAGGTTATTTTGAGACAAAAGTCAACTGTCAGGGACAAAATTCTTAGAGTGAATGTCCTCTGTAAGTGTGAAAAATGACAACCTCTCTTTCTACAAAGCAAACAACAGAGTTGGAAAGAGACACAAAGATGTAAGGCCTGTACAAATCTAAGAAGGACCTTGAGTTTACCTTTCTATCAAATGACATCCTTTGTTTTCGGTCTTTTTGTAGCCTGTTAGCTTTTGCATCGGATGCACCCTTCCAAATTGCTTCTGGCGTGGAACTGACCAATTTAAAAATAACTGTCTAAGTATTGCGGTATCGTATATCTGTTACACAACACAGCTCTCGGTAAATTGTGGCCGTGACACATGTCGAGTTCCCCGAGTGGTTCTCGCGGTATTCCGCCGAAGCAGCTGAAGACAGGCACGGCTGCCCCGCTGCTGACTTGACTGTAATGTTTCCAGCAGGCGACCCGGAGCATCTGAACTCTGAGGGAAGGCACTTTTTCCGCCATATCCAGGGATTCCGGGCGCTGGGATCAAACAGCGTATAGACTCCAGCCACCGCCGCTGGCCCCGTGCTCGAGGGCGACTCCCTCTTTCTGCGGCCTCCCTCTCTCGACAAATATTAAAGACCAATACTTTCATGAGGATGTTTCTGCTCTTTATTTGTGTGCCATTTTGTGGTTGTGTAAATAAAAACTGCCACGCACTCATTCATTTGAGCGTTTAATATCTGAGAATCTAGTGAAATCCAAAAATACACAGGCAAACATGCACATGTTCACCTCCCCATCTGCAGAAATACTTGCAATAGCTCTACTGGACTTGGACTGGACAAAAATGCTGTGTGTGTGAGTGTGTGTGTGTGTGTGTGCGTGTATCGTATGTCTGTGTGAGGACATTTCTTGAGAAAACTAAAACATTTGAACTGATGTGTGTTGATCACACGAATGTTTGGCCACATGGTTTAATTTTTTTCTATTTTTTTCCCTCCTTTTTTTCTAACAGGATACCACACATGCCTGTCCACTGCTTCTCAGGAAAATCACACAGCCTCATTCCTATTTTGAAGCCCGAGTCGACTGTACTATTATTTAGACGATTTATGCGTGTGAGTATCACCATAAGAAAATATTTGCATGCCATCTCTTTGCTGTGGTAAAAACAAGCAAAAGAAAACCATTAGGGTGAATGATAATGAGTAACAGTTGAAACAGCCCACAGCCGAATACCTGTATGTGTGTGTAAGCACGCAGGCGGTTTTGTCAGTTGTCATTATGCAAATTGTTAGCTTTGCTTACATATATATGGTCATCTAGCCACGACTCACAGCAATTGCATACTTAGAGAGCCTAGGAGTTACCTATGTAGGTTGTATCTTCCCAAATCTGTTTTTCATACAGCTCCCTCCTTCTCCTCTTCCCTCTCTCCCTTCACCCCCCCCCTCTCTCTCTCTCTCTCTCTCCTCCTCGTCCTCTCTCGCTCTCTCTCCTCTCTGTCTCTTTCCAGCTGACAGGTTAGGGATTAACAGAGCCATCTTCAAAGCGAGTCCAATGTGTGAGCAGATTTACTCTGAACACAGGGGATAATTAGGCCAAGCCTCTGCTCTCCGCCGCAGCCAGCAAGAACAAAAGGCAACTCAGTGTGGCAACAAGCAGGGCCTGCAGAAACTCTGCTCTGGGTGCTTATAGGGTGCCAGCCTGCAGGTAGTTAGTTTTGCCACTTATAGACATTTCAAATGAGTGAGGAAAAGAGAGAGAGAGAGAGAGAAAAAAAAGATTCAAAGGAAAGAAAAGGGTGAAAATGTCCCAAATCTCTCTAACCTCACTTGCTGCAAGGAGCGTTCATGAACATGGTCCAACTGAAAGTGAAATATGAGACTTGAGGCAACGGGACTCCAACTCTATCACAACATTGACCAGGACAGTGTGCCAAAGTAGATAGAAGTGGCCTTTTAAAAAATTTAATTTCTTTCTTTTTTTTTTTTAAACTGGTGTTCAAACTTTGAGACGGTGTGACGGAGTTGCCCCAGGAGACAGTGACGTGATGGGGAATCCCCTCCAAATCCTCCTGTCGTCAGGTGTAAGTTGTCTCCGTCTCACCTTCTCCAGGGTTAATGCGCCTGTGTGTGTAGACAGGCATCAGGGAAAGACAAATAAAACCACTGGCCAGTGTGCGAGAAAAAGGCCAACAAAAAAACACTGTGGATCCATGAACCAGGAACGTCAAGCTTCCATGCTCCCCCGAAACATCTGGCAAACAGGTGTGCTACAATACCCAGCTGTGGGCAGGAAAGGCCAAGCCAGGAGATGTGCCCCCTCCTCAGGCCAATAGTGGAACTGCAGGCTCTCCCATCAGGATACCAATGACATGAACCTTGTTGTGTCTGCACAGCAGTTTAGTAACATGATGGCCCAAAGCCTGTCACACACACACACACACGCACACACACACACACGTAAGTTTCCAATATGTTTTCCAACTTAACCTGAACATTACCCTTACCACTACATGCTTTGTCAGGACCATAACCGCAGCCCCAAGAAAAAGACCAGTATGCCTTTTGTTTTCAGTATGCTGTTCTCAATCACTGCTATAATTTCACTGTCCATTGAAATTGTTCACTTTTGTTGCTTCAATAATAAACTATCAATGTCTGTATTTCATACGGTGACGTCCAAACCTAAGTAAGCAAATGTATCTTGAGCAGGAAGCTGGACTAACTGGATTCCAGATGCCTGTATACTTCGTCTACTCTGCTTAATAACAAATGTGCGTTCGGAGGGTGGATGGAGGGTTTTGTGTGTGTGACATTCCAGTGTGCACACGAGAGTCAGGAAATGTGTTGACATTTCAGCCCTTTGGAGAAATCCTGAAACCACACACAAATTTTAGACATCAACAACACCTCAACA
The DNA here is from genome assembly GCA_027497455.2 of Sardinella longiceps. Classification (NCBI taxonomy): domain Eukaryota; kingdom Metazoa; phylum Chordata; class Actinopteri; order Clupeiformes; family Clupeidae; genus Sardinella; species Sardinella longiceps. The sequence goes on from JAODXP020000016.1 coordinate 34,222,066, forward strand.
CCTCCACTACTCTCATGATGCATTCTTTCATGAGTCAATGGAGTGATTTGTACCATTAATGTTGCTGGTGCTGCTGTTAACATATTGAGTGGGTCTAATGGGCTAAACTCTCAAAATAACTGAATACAGAAATACTCGGCACACACCGCAATATGCAGTTGACAGAAACCACCAAGTTGATGGAATGATGTTCCGCATTAAATGACATCAGGTAGAGTTTCACTTTAAGAAAAGGAGAGAAAAAAAGATAGAAAACGTATCAAGGCTAAAAAAAAAAAGAAAAAGAAAAAAGGTGCACCTGGTTTTGTTTTGATGTGACAGGCCTTTAAATCAGACCTGTATCTTACCAAACCACTCACCAATCCTTTAAAGCTTTGTTGTTCCTGCTCAGATAAATCCATCTGTCCCCCCCCCCTCCCCCTCCTCTCCTACTCTCTTCCTTACATTCCCATTCTCAGAGCGCACCAGAGATCATATTGTCTGTTAAATTCCTCAGGGAGAGAATTTATATCACCTCCTTGGCATTTCCCAGTGTTGCCTTCCATGGTATTTTCTGCCTAGAATGGGAGTTCATTAATGATTAGTCTCTTTTTACGGCCTCTCTCCTGGAGACGGCACAGCCACCCGCAGCGCGTCCTTGTAGAGCTCACAATGCCCGCTGTCACTGATGGATGGCGCCGAGTCGCCCCCCCCGTCTGAGCCTCTCTCGTATTGCCCCCGACAAGAATGGCCACCAGTCCAACTCTTTCTGAGATCTGTCTGGCCTTACATGGCATCCCCACCGCGCGTCAAATACGCCACCACCCGGCCGGCGGTGAGTGCTTGTGAAATGCCCAAGGCGTGACCTTCTCTCTCTCTCTCTCCCTCTCCCAGGGGAAGATGCTAATTTGATGAGCTCTGGGAAGTGGATGTGTTTTGGCATCACCTGCAGTGTTGTGTTACATTTCATTAGGTAAGTCACCTAAGTGAGTCTGATATCATCAGCCATCGTTCCTCATCTGAGGCTTTTCAAGCAGTTTCGGTATGAGTTACATGCTGTGGCAAGCCTGAACTTACTTTACTCTATTGCTTTAGCCAGAAATGTTTTTTTTTTTAGCCTTTTCCCTCCATACATAGCTCACTCAGCAATTACCCTGAGCCAGAGCACTTTTATTTCTCAGAGTGACTGCATCAACTTAAAAATAAAAATCTTCTGGTAAAAGCGGAATTTTCACCTCTATTTCTCTTCTCTACGTTTGGACTCGGAGGCGAAACAGAGGTGCACTGTTATTGTCATGCCACAAAAATGTGTACCCACATGGACTGTGTACCCATTACGCACAACCCCCTTTTTTGGTGAAATATACATCTTTAATGGCCCAGATCAGTGACACCTCACTTACCTTTAGTGTGGTGTTTAAGAACGCTTAATGACTGATAAGACCCAGGCTCCACACAGCGGCCTCTTCAAGACATAAATATCCCATCATAAATATTTCTGACTTGATGATGATGATGATGATGCTTTATGAAATGTATATTTTCAATGGCAAGATCCCAGGAATTTAAATGCGAGGTGTGTGAGCTACTGTGTGTGCGTGTGTGTGTATGTGTGTGTGTGTGTGTGTGTGTGTGTGTGTGAGAGAGAGAGAGAGAGAGAGAGAGAGAGAGAGAGAGAGAGACAGAGAGAAAGATAGAGACAGGGAGAGAGAGAGAGAGAGAGAGAGAGAGAGAGAGAGAGAGAGAGAAACAGAGAGAAAGAGAGAGTTCTATGCTGTAGGTCATGCAGCTGCCGGCCCCGTCGTGATACATCTGCTCGAGAGCGCATTCCCAGATATCTGGATAATGGCTACTGCTTAGCGTAGGTAATGAGCTTTAGGCGCGTTGCCCCAGAGATGACCCGAGCTCATGTCAGGTTGTGAATATTTGCTTTTGACATTTCTGTCTCGCATTATCAGGCCATTCGACTCCGAGGAGACATCAGCTGCCTTCTGCGGAGCATCGGAACACACCGAAATCTGTGTCATATGACTGTGTGCTGGAGGAGCTTATGGGACTCCGTCTTAAAGATGCTTTTACTTGTCAAGCACTCAGGCTTTCTTATTTTATCGACACATGCTATTCACAGAAACACTAAGTGTAAGATATGTAGGCACATGTAGGTCATTTTAACCTGTGCATAAAGGTAAAACGATGGCCAGGGGATGATTTGTGATTGACAGACACTACTAGCCCTAGCCCTATCTTAGCCCCCTTGTCTGCAAGTATCATTTACTGCAATATATTCTGATTTGGCACGGTTTGCACACGGTAAACTAAGAATTGAACATTACTTTGTGTGTATTGGCCCCTATTCGGTTCAGTGCAAATATAATATGCTATTAGATTACGATGTGTGTACAGGGTCTGAATATCTGTGGTGGGCGCTATGCTGTGCGATTCTGCATACGGTCCAAAGAAGCAGCCAGCATTCGGCTGTTCTTGCTCATTGTATCTCACCGAGGACATAATTGAGCCTGATATTCGCTTGATGCCAAGAAACAAAAGGTCAGGAGTCATGGAATGATTCTCCCTCGAATGGTGTTTTCCTTCGGCCGAATTCAGCAAGGGCTCCTCTCTTGGTTCCCCTGTTATTTTCCCTTAAGAAAACAATACACAGCGTCTGTTGCAATACAGGAACCATTTGTTGCTCTTCTGACCCCACTGTGCTCCCCCTTGTTTAAAAAGTGTGTGTGTGTGTGTGTGTGTGTGTGTGTGTGTGTGTGTGTGTGTGTGTGTGTGAGAGAGAGAGAGAGAGAGAGAGAGAGAGAGAGAGAGAGAAGGATAGAGAGTGTGGGTGTGCATCTGTGTGTTTGTGTATTCTGCCTGCCTGCTTACTCATACATACACAGATGAAAACCTCACTGTGAACAGAGATGAAATCGTTCACACACACACACACACACACACACACACACGCACACACACACTACTCTACACTACTCCCATTTTCTCTCTTTTGCAGTCTGTTTTTCTCTCTCACTCACTCAAATTCAAATAGCACCTTCACTGCGCCCCTGTAATAGAGTCCACTCTGGCCTTCAGTTGGATGGACAGATGCAGCTGGATGAATATCCTCTCAGTCGTACTCCCATCCCAACTCTTCTTTTTCCCCCAGGAGAACATCAGACACTCCTCTGCAGCTGAGCACAAATGTATTGTGACTTCAGATAGATTCATTGTTATGTTGAGATAAAAAACGAAGATATCCATTGGCTGTAACAAAGGAACATATTCACTGCACTCTTACCAACACAGGGCTTTTTTTTACACTCAGACCTTGGATATACCCTCATAGTATTTTAGTGCTCAGTGATCTGTCCAGTCAACCAGGCAAAGTGGAGTCAAAGTGCTTTACCCTTTCCTTGCATCTTGGAATTATAACAATGCGTCTTGTGAGTGAAATTGGTCCGATTGCAAGTGGTGATAGCAATCAAATCTTCCACTCCTGCAGACAGATGTCTGGTATTTGTTTTATTGTGTTTGAAGTTTGATGAACATCCAAACATGTCTCTCTCACACACACACACACACACACACACACACGAGAGAGAGAGAGAGAGAGAGAGAGAGAGAGAGAGAGAGAGAGAGAGAGAGTAATCATTGACAAGGCCTTTACTTGGCCCTGCATAAGAGCCATGCACTTAGTATATCTCTTTCTATTTCTTTTCCTCTCTATCACTCTCTAGTACACACACACACACACACACACACACACACACACACACACACACACACACACACACACACACACAGAAAGCCACTGGATTTCCCTCAAACCCAGGTGCGGATGCTGTGAGTGCCTTCACACATTATCCCCTGTCAAGCGCCAGCTCTTTATTGATCCGTGGAACCCCCCTCTTTCTCTCTCTGCCCAGCTGGAGCGCGGGATTTGTTTTTTCTCCAAACGAATATATTTGGAAATGTGCAGTCACTGTTTATGGGAATGTGTGTGTGTGTGTGTGTGTGTGTGTGTGTGTGTGTGTGTGTGTGTGTGTGTGTGTGTGTGTGTGTGTGGCATGTGTGTGAGGCGAGTGTTTGAAACGATACCGTGGAAACAAGCGATGTTTAGAGCTGATAGTCTCTCCCCTTTAATTGTGGGAAATAGGTTTCAGATGTTCCTCTCATGCTGATCACTTTCGGACTGAGCTCCCTCGTCATGTCTTATAAAACCACTTCAAGGAGCGCCTGATGGCGCATGATAACAGCCCAGCAAGCGAGGCCTCAGCTCGGCTGCCCAGCCTAAATGCTCCTCTGGGTATCCTCTCAGCAACAACAGCGACGGACGCAGTAGCACTATGGTCTGTACGCACGTTTTTAACGGGGGTTTAAAACAATGAGAGTCGATTTAAAACAGGCTGCCTGGCCACGTGGCTATCATGATGAAATGTTTGATTTGTGGTTGCGTTGTCATTTTTCCTCCGCGGGTACATTTGCTCATGGAAGATGTTTAGTCCATAGCCCGTCATCACAACACAAGCATGGAACATGTGATAAATAGCAGATACACAAATTGGATCTGAGTTACCATTGACAGTTCCATTTATAGTGACAGACAATGGTACAAATCCTGGATATTGTCAACATTTTGATTTTAGTGACTTTAGTGGCAAACAGATGGGTTTGTTTGGTCGTTTGGTGTTCTATGTTGCCCTCTGTTGGGGGACAGTCAATGGGAAGCAGACTAGTGATGCCACACTGCGGTGGTGAATCATACCGGAGGTCGGCTGGTGGGCTACAAACCTAAACACTCCTCGCAGATGGTAAACATGATGAAGAATGTAAATCTCTCCATTTTATTCCCACCAAATGACACAATGCAAAATCGGTGTGCAATGTCAAAGGCATAGGATCACCGGGCATGACATTTTTATTTTCATTCGCGTTCAGTGTAGTTTTCATGTTTTAGGACAAATATTTATTTGACGCAGAAATTAAACTCAAATATTTACACCATATTTTCCCCTGACTCCGTTCAAAATGTTGAGTGCTGTAGTAAAAGGCATTTTCTACATTTGAGCACTGAGAGATCCAAGTCAGATTTGTCTACATCCCACCCATAAATCCAGGTCAAAGAAATGATGCGTGATTCATTTAAACGATCTGTAATGATTTTCCACTGTTTATCTCTGCATTAAAGTTTGGCAGCAGGTGGATTCTGGAAACCGCCGCTGTGTGCAAAAGGCTACTCTTTCCCAGCAAAGTAACCCCCTGCCCCCACCACACACACACACACACACACACACACACACACACACACACTCGCACTACTAAACCCCACCCCTCCCCTTATTACTTCCAGAGGGAATGAGCTTCTTCTTTGTGGCTTTTTGTCTTTAATTTGACAAGTCGTAGTGTTGCGCTATAGTGGGACCGGTATGACATCATCTCAGTACAGCGTTGAGTGCCATTAGCCCGGTTCAACATGTGCTGTTGATTTTGGACCAGGTGTCTGGGGCGGATCAGGGCCCGTGGATCAAGAGCTCCCTCCTAGGCAGCAGAGGAGGCAGACAGTGGGGAAGAGAGGAGGTGGGAGGTCTGCCGCCAGGGTCTCACAACCACCTGTCAATAGGAATGCGCCCGTTATAAGATAGGCCTGACCGTCAGAGTCTGCGCCGCGAATCTCACTGGCACTATTCTGCCTCAAGGTCTTTTAAAGCTCAGCTATGAAAGGGATGTTTTTGTCTGCCTAAAGACTGACCTTCATCTTTCTTGCCATATACGAGTTTTTTTCTCTCCGAAAGGAATAATCTTGCCCTAATATTCATGCAAAAATCTAATTCAGAAAGTTTTTTTTCCCCTCATAAGTCACGCTGTTGATAATGCATTTTGGCAAGGACCTGTTCCTGCAAGAGATGTCCCAAATCTGCTCTCTGTTAGCTAAAACATGTTTCGACTTCAAAAGTGGTTCAAAAAATAGTCCTGGTGTGAAGGAATCTGCCCACTGTGAGTCGGCGCATGGGGTCACTCTCCTCCTGCCACTCATCGCTGTCATAAAAGGCCATGGGAATCCAAGTAATTAACATATAAACATATTTATCTATTTGCTGAAATGAAGCGTTGAACATTTCTTCAACCGCTCGGACGTCCGAGTGCGTTTCTCAGCCCTGTGTGTTAGTAAGGACCGGTTTATTTTGGGTGACTGGGAGGGGAGCCGCTCCATCAAAGGCCGGGGGACGATGGCAACAGGAGTTGTGTGTAGCGCAGGCCTATTTATCTGCAGGGCTTTGCCTTTCATGAACCGCGTTTCTTAAACATAATCAGAGATCTGTCTGTTTATCCTGGCAGCCGGCAAACCTTAAGCACAGCCCTGTCTCCAAACACAGACCCAGCACTGTCTACTGATACTGACTAGTCAACACTCATAGATAATGCCTCCAGCTTCAAGTTAGGGTGGACCAGGACACCCCCTGCTGGACACAAATACCACTGCCCTAATTTGTCCCAGACTTAGAAGACTGAAGGTTGTGTGAGAAATGGCTGCGAATTTAATGGCCTATGTAAGAAGAATGCTTTAGGCCTACTCAAGTCCAGAGAACATATGTTTGTTTAGCCTATATGTAGCATATGATCTTCTGCTCAAATCACATGGATGGACTGTACAGTGAACTGTAATGGCATTTGCTTCTTTGGCTCTGTTTTGATAAATAATGTTTGCCCTTATTTATCAATGAGCCTATGCTTATAGTCTAATCTTGTCAAATAATGATCCCAAACAAAAAAAATGAAAAAAAAAAAAAAAACTCAAGAAAACTGCAACATAAAATGCATATGGTTCCACATATTTTTGTTATTGGTCTTCACTATGTAGGATTATGTAATTATGAGCCTAATAAGAAACAATGAACGTATTTGAAAACAGCTGTTCTTTGTAGTCAGTATAGCCTACTTTCACAGTAGAATCATAGGACAGTCTGGACAACATCCTCCAGTTCTCCCTGAATTGCTGCCGATGTTTACTGGTAATGTTCATCAGAAAATGAAGAGGTTAACCTAAACTCAGCTGACACCCTTGTGGAAAGGCCAAAAGGAAAATATGAAGATCATTCTGTTTGGATTCTCTGAATGTTTCCCTGGCTGTGTTATGTCTTGGTTTGTTTCATAGTCGGAGTGATCTGTGTGACAGAAACTCGTAAATACAGGTGGATCTCTTTCTGCTACACCTGCTACAAGTCACCAGAGAAGAAAATGTCATAGAAACACTTAATTTGTAAAATACAGAAATACAACAAGTCAGACTCTTTTTTTTCTTTCCACATGAAAGATTTAGGCCTAATGATGATCTTATAGGACAGCCTAAACCTCCCACACTGTTGATAGGACCCTGCCCAAGAAAGTTAAACAAGAGATGTTGTCTTTCACGGGAAGCTCACTGCACACAGATGTGGCTGAGGTCCACCAATCAAATAGTTAGGAAGTTCAAAATCCTCTGTCAGTGGAAAGCATGGCGGCGTTTCAAGGTCCTTGAGTGTTCTATCCTTCTCGTCTCTCTCTCTCTCTCTCTCTCTCTTTATGTGTTCTACAAAGGCAGCGACGGATGATGCCCGATGTCAGACTGCCTCCGATAAACACTAGGCGGCCTTTTAACTGATATCTGAATGCACTCTGGCTAAATATAGCCGCAGGTTTCTCTGTTGTCTGCTTAACAGGGATATGCCGCTGCATTACTGAACGCATATAAAGCTTTCAAATGGCACGGGCTTTGATCAGGACGGAGGCAGGTGCGCTAGCTTTCACAGAAGAGAGCCAGACCTAATTTTGCCAGCCGCCGCTTGTTCATCACATTAGGGGTCGGCGACAGACCGGATGTTTGTTTGATCTCCGTTTCAGCGGCGCACGTGCGAGTGCACCGAGTTGACTCCCTCAGAAGGTCGTGGGTGGACCCCTGACCTTGATTTCAACACCCCCCTCCATCCCCCTTTTCTCTCTATCTATCTCTCACACACATACACACACACACACACACACACACACACACACATACACACAAACATTTTTCTCCCCCTCTAAAAAAAAAAAGACCCCAAGACAGTTTCTCAGTTTCTCATGTTCTCAAAAGTCCTCCCTCCACTCAACAAGTTCCTCTTTTTCCCCCTCTTAGGCTAAGGGAAACTGCTGAATGCTATGCTTGTGATGTGCTTCTCATGCCATAGCCCTGCTCTGCTGCTGGTGTGTCATGTGTCTTATCTTGGCCTGTGTTGCACAGCTGTGGATGGGCTTCACTGTGGTGCTGTGATCCCCCCCCATCCCCTCCATCTGCCCACCTGCTCTTGGCCGTGGACTAAGCTCCCGCTGAAGGGCCTGATGGACAAGTCCTCGATAAGAGGAGCAACATGATCCCTTTGTTTGCTTTTGATGTGCCCCACAACAAAGGGGAGGGGAGATTCTTTTGCACAGTACTGTCCTTAGGGCTCCACAACAAGGCCTTGACAGTGGTGGAAGAGAAATGCTCCGGCGGTAGTGAGTGAGTTTTTTTTTTTTTTTAGGGTGGCTGTGCGACTCACTGACATGATTCACTTTACTGCTTTGGGAAATGTGTCGCATTAGGTGGAACATTTGGCCTTTTTGACCTTACACACAGTCATAAGTGCTCACACACACACTATACACCTGCCCTGCGTGTGTAGTAATGTGTGTGCAGGCATGAGAGTGAAACACCAATGTAGGCTATTTCTGAGATTGTGTAACATGTGGGCCCTCAACTCAACCCTCCCCTCATAACTGCAGTCTTTATTACACTTTATAAACGTAGCTGCGGCGAATGCAGACAAATTGGGTAAATGGATGTTCTTATTGCTGAGAGCCTTTTCCTCTCTGAACAGCTGGTGAGGCATAATCGCCATTTGTTCTGATATTGTACTGTTGGCAGAGGCCGACTGGTTGAAAGGAGGATTCTGTCATGACGGAGAATATTACCCAGATAGATGCCTCGGGGTGTAGGATTTCACTGCCTCTTGCCTAGGGATATTAAATATTAGCCTGTGGTGGTGAAGGCTGTTGCTGACAGAACCAGTCAACAGCCCACCTAACAGCAGGATTATTCACTTGTTAGAGACACCCATCTGCAAAGGGCTTACTGCCCTCTGCTGGCCATCCTATCTATTTGCAACTCAATACTGAGACCCATTTCCTGAAATGCCGCTGATGGGAGACACCTCAGAAACATTTGTCAACCAATCAGGAAAGAAATGATCATGATCTTATGAAAAATATTTTTTAGTTTCATGTTCAAATTGTGCATTACACAGGAGATATATTCATTACATTACTTGTTTAACATTCAAATGTCAAATCTGTAAAGATATGATTGGGTTCAGACTTCAGGTAAGCAGTTAAACTATTCCATTAACACACTGACTAACCAGTACAAGGTGTAAAAATACATTGAATGTCCAAATTGATTCCAAATACAACCAAATTGTAGTATTTTCTACTGTATGTTGGTAGTGTTCTTTTTTTTTTAAGAAAAAGATTTTTTGTTTGTTTGTTTTGTTTTTTAACTGTCATGTGTTTGTCCTGTGTGATGTCACATCATCAAGAAATCTGCTTTCCTGGTGATATTGGCATTTCCTAAAATATCCTCTCATTTAATTTTCTTGCAGATACATACAGTAGCGTACCATGTGTATGTGCAGCTGATGTTATGTCACAGTGCTTCCTTGCTTCCTCTTTCTGCCATCTCCTGTGGGAGTCACTTTCTTGGCGTCGACTTCATGCCACCCACTCAGTCAAATGGGTGGTACTGTATACGTCTGGGTAAGTCTGGAGAAGGCCTCCATCTTTTCTCCCTAATTATCTCCTCTACAAAGCAGCACCACTTGGCTGACTCATCATGACAGGCTTACAGCATCTTCCGTCAGAAGGCAGAGGGCATTAGTGTGAAAGTCTGTTCTCAGTGAGATTTGTCCCTTGCTGCCTATGAGAAGGGAGATGATTCGCCAGAGCTGGAAACGAGCCATGATGAGGAAGTTACAGTCTTACAAATAATCGCCATGCATCCCTATAATGACATTAATCTGAGCCTTGGGAATGTAAAATGCAGACATGAGGAAAGCTTATAGCTTGAGCTTCTGCATGCGCCACATCACTGTCACAAAGCGAAGGCGGCAAAGGCGCGCCTCAGGAGAAAGTCGTTCACTGCAGACAGTGAAGTGAGATCCCACCTATTTTATATCTTTATTGGCTTTATTTAAGTACTTATCTAACATTTCTTTTTCACCACTGGATGTGGTGGATGACTAACTGGATCAGTAATTGCAATTTTGTACATCTCATTTGTTTTATGTAACCTCTACAACTAGGCTAAATAACATTCTCAAATTTCACATATTTACTTGATAAAAAAGGTGCCATTTTATTGGTATTACATGACAATCCCCTTTGCATGGAATTGCCCATAACCTGATTTGTCTTTTCTTTTCATATCTGTTCTTGTATGTGGTGAAGTATAAATAATTAGGTAATGCTTTAGATTGCCTGTGAAATAGGCTACAAGGTAAGGAGACGTCAGGCAATCAAATAAGGATAGACTTAAATGTTTATTGGCACAAACACGAACACATATCTGCTACTTACTTTGCACTTATACAGACATTACATTACATACAAAGTATTTTATTGCTATCTTTTGTTACATTGTTCTTACCACCTCCTTAACCTGTATGGGTCATTATCTAAAGAGTTCACCGAGCCTACCTTAAGATTCAGGTAGGTAGGCCTAAGTCATGTTTAAATCAATTTTATTTTTTAGTTCTTATACAGAGTACTAGTCAATAGACTGCCTGAAACATACAGACTTTGAGAAAAAGTTAACATTCTGTTTGTGAGGAGATCTCCCTGACTCTATTTTTAGAAGTTTTCCACAGACAGTCCCAATTAAGTGACTTAATTAACTGCTGACCTGTTGGGACTGCACTCCTCAAAGCTAATGAAGGCAAACGTCAAGTGGCAGTCATGTAACCACTCTCCCTCCCTGCTTACCTAATTGGATCAGCTATATGGGTTGCGGCCTTTGCATGTATAGGCCTCAGGCCTCACATAACCTGTGAACCTGAATTTGTCAAGTGCTTGAACCCCCCCCCCCCCCCCCAGAAAGAAATAAATAAATAAATAAAAAATAAATACATTAAGCTGTGCATTGGTGCACATGGTGCCCTTAAAGACCAGAAGATGTTTCTCTCAACTTATGGTGCAAGAATTGATAAATTATTATTGCTCTTTGTAGCATTTGCACACCAATCTGATCTTCTGTGGGAATAGGCCTACCTTTATTATGCTATTAGTGTTATTAATGTAGCCTAATAACTGTGTCGCCAATACATCACAATATTACCAACGTAATAAACTGATTAAACTCTAAACAGATTAAACTATGTGCAAAGGCAACAAAGAGCAACATTTATCATATGACTGCATGCTATACGCTGGTTAGTATTCTTGAAGAGAGATTCAGAAATCATAGAAAGCGCATTTCATTCTCACAAAAGCAACAACCAAGCAGGCACATTTCAATGGGGTATCTAATTGGTTCCATTCACAGTCAATCTGACGAGATGTCCTGAGATTGGTTGGCTCATTAGCGACATTAGCCAGTAATCCCGGTTTACTAAAACGGATTACACTGGTGTCTGCTGTACCGCGAGTAGCTGTTGTGTGGGCATTGGAAAGTGAAGATCGCTATCAGTGTCAAGGAAGTTCTTGAGCGGGAGTAGCCTACACCTGCAACATCCTGTCAAGAATTGTCTATCAGCCTACAAAAGAAATGAGATGTACGTGGCTGCATTGAATTACTGCTAGCAAGCAGGGCATTTCTCCGCGGGTGGGAAATTATATTTTTGGTGCCCCCCAAGTGATAACCAGCCAGCAGCAGTGATGGGGACCGTTCTCTCCATATCTCCGACATCTCAGAAAACGACTATTGTTGTCGACGGACCCGAATCTAACGATACAAGCCTTAAGAAACATTCAGTCCTGGAATCTGCCTTGTCCTTTAAAAGATTTGTTACTTCATCGTCTAGGAAGAAGAATGCCAAAAAAGTTAACCCGGATTCTCAGTTACTGCAATGTAATGGCGACCAAGTGGAGCAACTGAACAACGAAAACCTGAGGAAAACTCAGCACTTGAGTCCAGAGAATGGATCCCGTCAAGAATCAAGACCAGTGCCATTACCTACAGAGAACCCCCCACCAACTCAGTTACTGACGCCCTCTCATAGTGGGAAAAAGCTCATTGCTGTGCAGAAACAACCCAGCAAGCTATCCCTCGTCTCTCCGAGGCGGGTGATTGTCCAAGCATCGACTGGCGAGCTTCTGCGTTGTCTTGGAGAGTTTTTTTGCAGAAGGTGTTTTAAACTAAAAGAGCTCAATCCGAGCGAAATTGTCGTTTGGTTCCGAAATGTAGACCGAACCCTTTTACTTCAAGGCTGGCAGGATCAAGGTTTTATCACACCAGCTAGCCTGGTGTTCGTCTATTTGATCTGTCGAGAGACGGTCACTGATGATGTTGTCAACCGTGGCGAACTTCATGGCATCTTTCTTACCTGCCTGTATCTCGCTTATTCATACATGGGTAACGAAATCTCTTACCCCCTCAAGCCCTTCATTGTGGAGGGCAATAAGGACACCTTCTGGGACTTGTCACTTAGTATCATTGATAACATAAGTGATAAGATGCTGCAAATCAACATTGATCCGCATTATTTTACTGAAGTGTTTCAGGAGCTCAAAGGCGAGGGTGAGACAAAAGACGCTAAAGGAAGTGACCTAGATCGTTGAAAGTTCCTTATGGTTTTTTGAAGGTTTTACATGATAGTGTGGAGATGATATTTGTTTGTCTTCAGGAGGCATAGCTTCTTACATGGACCGAAATATCTATTTTTATTCTAACAGTGTTAATACATAGAAGTGTTCTGTCGCCGGTATAAATAGCCTACAGTATTTGCATGCCGGAAATATTGTGTTTTAAAACTGTCTCATCAGATGTAGCTCTGTGGTTAAAAAAAAAAAGCTGTGAAGAATTACTGCTCTACAACGTGATTGCATTTAGGCCTACTTTATTGTTTTTCATTGTTCAGAAGAGCACGGATTTATCAGGGCAGTTCTGGGGGCAGCATGGGGAACTATCCAAGGTGCTGGCCCTGGCCTGTCAATGCACGTCCATTTTGTTCAACTTCAGATAACTTCTGAAGACAAGATGTCTAATGTGCCAATAGAAGTTGTTTTAAACAACTCTTGATATGTTATATTTATGACTGATTTGAATGTTTTGTGATTTTGTTTGACACCATTGATGAAGATTAGCACATTTTCCTATAAAATCAGTTCAACTGATTTTCCAATTTGCCTATTTTTGTAGGCCCTTCTACTAGAAAAACTAGATGCAATCCATTCCAGAACTATAGCATTTTTTCCCTATAAACTTTGCACAATAGTCAACAGTTGTCAGCATTTGTGAAGTATTATCAACTTCTACACTGCCCTTATTTATACTTGGGATCAACAGTTGCCCTCAGAGGGCATGGACCTCCTCTGTTAGACAGTCTCAGTGACATACGGGTTTTTATTCTTGTTCTTTTCAATCCACTTGAATGAAATTCAATTTTAATGGAGATTTTCACAGCCATCTCCAAAGGCAGACATGACTTTAAGGTTTACTGTTACAAAATGTCAGTATGTTCCTTGTAGCATAGCCTACCTCGTTGCTTTTACATTGCACTGATATATTGTGCACTGTCTGCATTATGTAAGCTGTATACAGAATTTGAAGACCTGACAACTGCTTGACTCAAAATAAAAACATGTATACAAAAACTACTGTAACAACAGTACTCCTGTGTTCTTATAAGTCTCTGCATTGTTACTAGCCTTGGTGCTGAATTTTAGTACCTCCATTTTATGTTTTTCCATAAAGAACATCGTCATACCTGATACAGTACGTAACTACAAGATTCATGTCATCATTACCTCTGTCTGATACTTGTGTCTCAATGTGCTTGTGTACTACATTATGTGGGCTTGTTAAGACAGTGAGCTATCACATAGGTTTTACACTGTCTCTGCACCTTATCTAATGATTTATACCTCAAACAGCATCTGCTAGTAAGATGCCTGCTGCAATACCTGAGATCATTTGTCATGTCATGTCTGCAGAAGTAAGGATGAATGGATCCTCCAGAATTTGTGAATAAAACAGGCAGCATGAATGATCTTTGAGTTTATTGGACAAAAAATGCTGCAGTCTCTGCCTCTTCTCGGGCACAGAGGGACGTGTGTTCCAAGATCGCCTGCGTATTCTACTCCCGTCTCTATAGTAACCAGAGGATCGCAGAGCCTGAGTTACTGCAGGCATGAGGCATCATTGCAGGGTCTGTGTAAACAGCCAGCCATGTCCATTCATGTGGAGATACTGTGCAAGAGTTTACTCAGTACAAATACTGTATTTTACTGTAATTATGACGACTAAATAACTACTACTGGCAGCATCAGCACTTCATAGTGTTGAAGATGAGACTGAATGGGAGGATTAGAAGTATCAGTATATCTGCATTGTATGATCAGGGATAACCAACAGATCAACTAATAGGCCTAATGCTTTAAACATCACAGCAGAGCTGCGTTAAGTAGTATAGTTTACCCGTGCCTGTATCAAGCATTTGAAATTCAATCTGTGTTTACTTTGTCTAGGCATGAAAATAGCTGTACACACTAATAGATAAATTATCATGTTATCTAAGCTCATCATGCCTAAATGGCCTTTAAGAATAAATGTTATTATTATAAGGGAAGCTAATGGATAAATGATCATGCTATCTAGGAACATCATACCCAAAATGGCCTTTAGCAGGCCTGTCTGTGAAGTAAATGCACAACAAGTATTGAAGATTATTATGGCAATATTGTTATACACTTATTTGCACACCTTTTTCCCCATTCACTGTGTCACCTTCCAGTGTTGTAGCTGTTGTTGTTGTCACAGTTGTTTCTCCCTGCTTTTCTCAATTGAATGTCCAGTACCTGTTAATCTGTCAACAAGATTACACCTGTATTTCCAGCCGCCTAACCCTGTTGATAGTCTGCTATATGTGGGCAGTCTAATCTCACCTTATCCTGTCTTCGCATGAATGGCCTGCTCCAGCTGAGAGACTGAGGCCAGAGACACTGGCCCTGCCTGAGTTATGAATGGGGACATCAATGTGAATTCTTCCTCCATGGGTCAGGTTCAAACTTACAGCACTAAAGCCACAGCTAAAGACTAACAAAAGGATTGTATAAATTATAGAGCTGGCAAAATTAATGCTTTAACTCAAGTGATTAATCCCAAGAAATTTAACTCAGATTAAAAAAGATAACTCTGATTAATCCTGATGGATATGGTTCTACTTTCATGGCTTACAGTATTGTGTTCAATTTCAGATAGAAAATGGCTAGGCTTTGATGTCAAACTAGACAAAGATTATGGCCTAGCTCCTGAATGTCCAACAACAGCAGACGGTTGGTGGTGTTGTGATCTGTGGTGGTAGGGGATGGATGTGAATTGCCCATTTAAGAAGAACAGGTATGGTAAGAAGAACATCACGTTCTTATCATGGCAAAATAAGGGTCCAACATATCCAAACATCCATTTTTTTACTGAAAGAAATGGGTTTGCGATTAAAAGTGATTAATCATGATTAATCAGGGCAAAAGTTTGTGATTAATCAGATTATCAGAACGCTAATAAATTATTACTCTTTTTAAAATCTTAAATATTAACTGCGATGCACTGTGTTGTAGGCCTACTTTATGTGTATCATGTCATTTTTATCCAAAACTCAAACTCAAAAAAATGTTGGGTATAGTTGTCTCTGTGGATAACATGAACCATTACTTCCCCTTTTTAACAGAATAGAATATAGAGCTCCTATTGGCCTGTATAGGATTCTCCACCTTGATAAGCTTTTACCAATCCCAGGTGACATCAAAACCTAAATTACTTGCTTTCCTTGGATCTGTGCGTCATCCAATTGTAAAAGGTGTCACTGCAGCGTGTCTCTTCAGGCGATGAGGCGCCTTATGTAAGCTTTGATAACAGTCCAGGGGGAGCTGAAACTACCCGCTGTTCATTCATTATTTCAACTAGAACATAGGCTCTTATTATAGGATCTGTGTGTAGCCTCAGTAGTAGCAAGGGCCCTGTGTTAGAAATGATAGGCTATAAATAGCACAATAGCCCAGAGGTTTATCCCATGAGGGTATATGGAACAAGAATAGCTGTATTTTATTTCTGTTTTTATGTCTGCCTGCTTTACTTTGTCAACCTGAAAAGACATGCTTTAGAAACTAACAATTACATACAGATTTGAATAAGACACATTACGCATACAGGATTGAATCAAGCACTTTAGTGTACAGGTTTGAATCAAGCACTTTTGCCATTGATTGCAGGACACCTTAACTGGGTCAATAACATTGCATTCATCACATCCCACCATCCATTGCCTCTGTTCCCCTGTGTCTGTGTGTGCTGTGTTGTGTGGTGCTGTGATGCAGAGGGATATATTTAGAGCCTGGGTAGGTGTGCTGTTCTGTGCTGTGACTGAACTCTTTGAGAGGCTCGTCTGCAGCGCTTCCCACTGACAAGGAGTGAGTCAGAGAATCACTCCGACACACTTAGACACCCGGCCTCCAGTGATCTCCTGAGAGCACAGCAGAGACTGCACAGCAGACCCAGCCTACTTTAGAAAAGTACCTGCTCCACATTTCTCTCCAATAACCCTCATTTTGTTCAGGCCTGGCACATATTCTTTTTTATAGGAGCCATTTTTTGTCTTGACAATAAAATAACCTGTCATGACAATTGTTTGCTTTAAACAAACTAGCACACCGAAATAAAATTTTCTATGTGCTTAATCCTTTTCCAAAACAAATATGCGACTGCACTAGTTCCTGACACATTGATTAGTTATTGCAGCCATGCAGAATTCATAAAAATGTAGTCTGATGTTGTGTAGCCAGATGTTCCTGGAGAAGTATACTTTCGTCTAGTCCAACATGGTACTTGCTTCATCATTGAAAATCCCTCATCCTCACACTGCTATGTTATGTAACAGAGAGGATGACAGAACCTACTTAGCTCGGCTAATGTGAAGATTAACTCTCCAACTCTCTCTCCAATTCAGTATTCTCTTCTGGGAGCCTATTAAAAGACAGTTTTAACCTGGTTCATTTGCAGAGACATGCCTTTACTTTACCCTATTTCTTTCAGTACTGTATGTTCTGAGCATTACATGTTGTCTGTGTACTTTCTGGCTTCAGATAAACTACACATTACATGATTATCATAAACAGTGTTACTCATATTACCAACTTGCCAATGCACAATGACTGGTTTTTGGTAGCATTTCTTGCAACTGTTTCAGGGAGTAAGATCTTTTTTTGGAAACACTAAGCTTGTAGTTGCCAGTCAGTCTCTCTTGGCATAGCCCACTGGTGAGGCAAACAGAGTTCTGGACTTGAAATGCATTCAGTGTGACAGAACAGGCATTGGTGTTGCCATCAATAGAGCCTGTTCCCTGAAGGTTCTATTGATATGCAAGTCACATAGGGTGGATGGTTCCTTATCAGCCCTCTCCTCTCAATTCAAGCTCACTTGTTAAAGCTTGAGTCTGTGGCTTGTCATTTATTTAGGAGACAATATGTAGCCTAAGATTGAGATCAGGAAACAACCTTTTACTTTTTTTCAATAGCTCTACACATGCATACTTGTGTTAAAATAGCACTGGTATCATGGAAATAGGCATGTTCTAAAGATGTGAATAATACACTTTGACTCTGAACATACTGTATACATTTTTTTTCTATGTAGGTAACTGAAGTGAAGCAAATTTGACATTGTTGGTTTTGTGGGGTACAAAAATTGTGGATCTGTGCTGCCACCCTGTGGTCAGTTTTAATTTCACCCGATGTTACTCACAAAATGATAGATAACCATAATGTCACCTTCCTTTATTGACAAAATAGCATTTTAAAGGCTGTCTCTGATATATAATGCCAAGTACAGACAGCATGAAAAAACATCCAGCATTTTTCAAAAGTTTCATCAAAACAATAATGTTGTTAGACTTCCATATCCAGTTGTAGTTTTGCTTCATTACGCAGAGGAAAATGACAATAACAAACCATATAAAAGAACTTTCACTTAAACCTCATAACACAGAATATACACCATTTATCATTGCCCTAATATCTTCAAATATTTACAGCCTTTTCAAATGGGCCCTGTCAAATAAATCAAAGCTAAAATAGGGCATAAGACTGGCATTAATTAACTGTGACTTAAGGTGAATAGGAAACCATAGCCATGCCTATTTGGGTTGTTCGGTCACGGAAACGACACCTGCCATTCTGTATGGACTTAATTATGCATTAATAATGTTTGTGAATATCATCACTTTGGCTAATTAAATTATAGTCCATGTGCAATCAGTCATCCTGCAGTTTTAATGCGAACATGCATGGCTAGTATTGTCAATGCTACACATTCCTCCATGACAAGCTTTAAGACACTTTTGAAAATGGTTTAGGCCTACGTGAGAGAATGTTTTACGCTATTATTAATCTGTTATGGTCAACACCCCTAATCAAAATGTTTTTGCAACACACCCACATCAAAATCAGCCGCAAAATTGTAGCCGTTGACTGTGATTTACCGCCACATACTTACTGTCGGGTTTGTTTTCCGTCCAACTGGACTTCAGATTAAAGCGCTGGCGTTAGGCCTATGACTAATACGATTTGAAGTTTTAAAAATTTTAATTGAGTTTTTATGTTCTTCCCCGTGACGTAGTGCTTGACTCCAGAAACACCAACATGACTAGTTTTTCTTGAGCACATGAGGTTTTAATGTTTGTGGTGCATCCTTCCATTCCAAACGCTCGCAGTTTACCGGTTTTGGTAATGCCATTTCAAGTACTAGAACATATTTCTGCTGAATAATTTTAAAAGAAATGTAGTTTCTTTTGCTTGAATGTTTTTTATTGTTATATTAAAATTATGTAATTCTGTCACTGGTATAACTTCTGTCTGATAGGGCTGACATGTCCATTTCGTAGGCTTATATTTTTGGACATGACAAAAAAACATGTTGAATAGACCATCTCTCAGCTTTAGCATCTCCTCATCATTGAGCGCTGCAAATGACCAATCTACAGGTTGAGCACCGAGGGCGTCGCACCCCGAAGGTCTCCCTGCGGTGCTTCCCCGCTGTAAATTTAACTTCAGAGATAAATAGGACTAATATTCGAATCTTTGTTAATAATATCAGCAATAACAATAATCAGTTGGAGACACGTTTATTTCACTGTAGTCTTAAAGAAGTTGTGCATGCAACTAAGGGCCCGTCTACGGGTTTCCCCAACGTGGTGTTACGTTTTACAGCCATGAGATGGCGCTAATAGCTCGAGGATCTCCCCAAGTTAACCTGTGTGAAATTACATTGTAGCCTACAACATATTGTTTAAAAAGCCAAATGGTATTGTAAGATAATTACATAAAGATGGATGGCCAATTTCGATTCAGATATTAATGTATTTTGTATTTTTCACGAAATTGAGCGGAAACAGCTTTTATATTCTCTCACAGCAATTTTGCCTGGCCCATCTCTCTGACTTCAACAGTCCTCAGTTATAAGGGCTATTAATATTATTCAAGTTATTCAAATTATTGATGTTGTTGACGCAGCTAATATGAGGCGCAGATACTGTGCCAAAGGCGCCTGGGGGTTGCAGGTTGTGACTGTGGTAAAGAGTCGGCGGGGAGCCGGGCCAGTAGGAGAACCCAGAGTGACTAACGCCCGGAGCCATCAGGTTGAGTTTAGAAATGCCCGAAAACGGCAGCGGCGTGAAGTTACTCTGAAACTTATAAAAGGCTTGTTCGGTCGTCGAGGGTTGGCACACTTGCGCCAGACCGTGAAAGTCAAATTTGTAGGCATAGCGCTTTCCATGGACCTTCGTCATGATGTTCTTGTCGTAGTAGTAGCGGAGAGCGCGGCTAAGTTTGTCGTAGTTCATATTGGGCTTGCTTTTCCTCTCACCCCATCGGCGGGCCACTTCGTCCGGGTCGATAAGTTTAAACTCCCCGTTGGTACCTTCCCATGCGATGCACGACATGTTGGAGCTGTCAGACAGGAGCTCAAGCAGAAACTGCCAAAGCTGTATTTGCCCACTTCCTAAAATAAAATCGAACAGGACATTCATCTTTGTTTAGTAAATTATATCTTAAGGAAAATAAGAATGGGCATTTCTGAACATAGCCTATAAGGATGGGCATTTCTAAACATAGCCTATAGGCTATAGCGCCGTTGAATCAGTGTGTAAGAGAATTTCAAATAGATGTAATAGCCTAATAGGCAAATATAATATGAGCAAATCACAGATGTAAATAGGTGTTATAAATTATTTCTGATTATAGGTAACATGACAAGCTTAGATAGAGTGTATTTGAATATGAATGAAATGTACAAGAAAAAGGACAAAGGAAAAAGGCCTAAGTTTCACACACAATTTCACTGCGTATTTTCTGTGTTCCATTTACAGACGCAAAATATTCACAGTTGAGCACAGATTTCCTTTGCCAAATATAATGCGAAATTTACATCTGGCGTGTTTCTCAATTATACTAGGCCTACCAGAAAAATGTAGATCTTAATTTAAATTAACAACTTACCTTTTTGCACTCCCGTATTCATAGGACTCCATGATGAGGTTTTAGCTTCTTTCAGCAGATTATCTGCAGGATCTGAACACGGGATTCATAACTGGATTAACATTTATTAAATGTCTAGCCTATAGATACATGCAGAAGACAATAATCTATATCAATAATCTGCAGAAGACAATAATCTGGCAAATACTCTATAATTCGAAAATATTGGGTAGCCCATAACGCCCTGCAAACAATGTCAGCAAAACGAGGAAAGTAAAATATATCACTAGTAGTAGCCTGTGTTAAATCCCAAATGATGTAAATTTAAGTCTATCAGAGGCATTAATAACCAAGGTCTTAGAGTGCCGAGGTTCTCTTGTGGCTTCTGTTGCTTTCCCTGAACTTGAGCTGTGAAGCCAGGAAACGCGTTCAGGAAAAAGGAAATCCGATTTCCGACAAAAGAAGAGACGGGTTTCAGATTGAAAAGCCTAGCTCTCTGTGCCCAGTAGCAACCCAGCATCCGAGTACTGCAAGCATCGTCCACGGAAATGTAATAAGTAAAAACCTGAAATTCCTGTTTTATACAAAAGAGCAAGTGTACCTGAGAGATACATGTTAAACATAAGGTTTCCTCCGCAGTTCTGTCTCATTGTGTCTGTTGATCTGGAAGGGTTGGCTTTCATTCGAGTAAAGATTTTTATTAAACTTTATCTCAGAACTATGATCTGGAATAAATGGGAGACAGATTGAAGTTTCCAGGCAACTGTCACTAGCCCCATCTCTGAGACAATATTCAGACAGCAATTTCCTATGGTGCATCGCTTTAATTAAAAGACCAATTTACCTCTGTCATCCCTCCCTGTCTCCACAATAAAAAGGAGCCGATAGAAATTCGGCCTTATCGATTCCACCATCAGGATTTAATAAAGTTTCAGCGTTAAGATCACAGTTTCTATGGAGAAGTGAAGTGTTTGACATGGAAACCAGTTCAGATCCTCTCTCTTTCCGCCTTTTTACCTCTTTGCAAACATAAAGACCTGCTCCATGTTGGAATAGAGTATTTGCCTTTAAAAATACGCTTGACTGCGTTTCAGTACACAAGAACATTTTATCCCTCACATTACGTTTGCATGTGTCATATAATCGAAGTGAAACGTAGTCGTAAATGTAAAACCATGGTCTATGACTTTGTAGGCTCCGAATGAGGTGTCATTAGTCTGTGACAAACCTATAGGCAAGATAAAGCTGACCCTGTGCACCTGCGTGAATTAACAATGGCTATTTTTGTTTCGATTATAGTAAAATTAAAAATAAATTGAAAAATGTTTCTAATGGGGTTGAAAAATAACCCCCACTCTGGATACTGAGTATATTTAGCGTAACTTAACTGAAGACACTGACAAAAGCAGACGTTAGGAGTGCATATATTTTATTACAATGGTATCAATTACGTTTTTTTCTGATGACAGCAACCGTCATCAAAAAATAAAATAAAATAACCTAATATATTGCAAAAGTTTACTTCCTGGCTTTGTCCGGAGTAGCAGGCTACTGATAGCATTATTTTCTTCCATCCATGATGATCCTTAAATCCTGATGAGGTTTCAGTTCTGATGTGAGGTCGTGCTTCCTGGCGCACAAATAACGACCTGATAGCTGGGATTTGTATCCAGGTGTTCGGTCTCCAGCTTCCCAGACTTGCTTTAGCTGCCTGAGTCCCTATACAGATCGCAGGCAACTTAAAACAAGCCTCGAAAGCTGGACATTGCTCTCATGTCTTCTTGCACAACTAGACCGCAGTGGCCGAGCGACCATCACGTCTTACTGCAGCAGTCTGAAAAAGCAGGCCTCCATTATTTGTTCATATTTAAACCAATACAGTACAAACTAAATCTTAAATAAAAGGTCTGTATACACAATTCTGGCATATGCTACAGGCATATGATATTTGGTGGTGCTCTAAAAACTTATCTAGTAGGCTAATGAAACAACCTCGAGTTAAGCCTGTCTCCATAGCTGCATTAATGCTCTTGATTCAAGTATTACCTTTCCATGGTCATTCACCTCCCCTGTAAGGTTACAAATTATCCACAAGAGAATTTAACCTCCACTACCGAAAACAGGTTGGAGACTTAAAGGACCTCAGGAGTGCGAAGTAGCCTAGTTATAATCAGCTGAACTAGAAGTGTATATTTGACAAAGGTGTGTATATAGTTGAACATTGATGAGGAGATCCTGGATAGGGCGTGGGACGGTGTATTAAAAGAGAAACGTGTATTGCCAGTCCAAGACGACGTGGATGTTTATAGTGTGGTTGGAACGGTTAGCAGACTAACAAACAGTTACGCATTCCAACAGGATGCACACTTCCTGCAGCAAGTCAGAGGCGTGACAAACCGTTATATTTAGGCTAAAGCGGAAGTGAAGTAGCCTCGGCCTTGTGTGTGTATTTTTGTTTACAATTATTATTTCATTCTTAAAAAGGACAACGTTTTACATAATGGCTATTATGCACTTTGCAATTGTACAGTCTCGACTGAAAATTTCCTTAAAGTCTGTCGTTAAGCTTCGAACCAGGTCAGGACCCTGGACAGCGCAAGCAGAGCAGAGCTTAGATCCGTCTAATAAAGTATAGCCTACAGTTCAGTAGCTTTTAGACTGTCTTCACCAAATGATGTTTAAAATAGGTTGTGTAATATGGATGACTACATTGATAAAATCGTCTACCCACAACACCAGACTTCAAATCTTCCCAACCCCCTGTTCCAAAACCCACTGTAAATTGTAAAAATAACTGAAAAACAGACTAAATAAATTAGTCCCATTTTCACATTTATCCTCCTTGCAAGGATATCGGAATTGAGTATGTTTTTCTGTATTGCATGCTGCCAAATACAACATTGCAACAACAAATGGTGGAAACATTAGCTCGTCATCTCGTTCTTTTGTTTATTGGGAAGAAAATACAATCTGACATGAAAAAGACACATCCTTAACTAACATACAAATGTCTTCATATATGTAAATATTCTGGTTGTAAGTACTTTATTAAAAGAGGCAGTCGGTCTTCATAAACACAGGAAATGTATTAATGTTTCAGAAAAAGGTTTGATAATATAAATTAATGTTGAGTCATGAAAAGGTAACGTTGCTCATTAGTGCTTGTAAGTGTAAGTAAACGGCTGTCTGTCTTGACACAAAAAAGGTAAGAAAAAGAAATTATAAGCAAAGCTGGTCCAATTCTGTTGATGAGAGAATAAAACTATTTTGGATAAAAAAGCAAGGAATTGTCACAAGCACTCTTTTCCCATAGTTTGAATAAAGTCTTTATTGCCTATTTTAATACATGTTATGGCATGGTTGGTACATAACAGCCACCGGACTTACTGCTGGATTCTGCGAATAGACTGAACCTGGTTGGTATGGGCTTGGGTGCTGAACTCATTGTAGTTTCTGTACTCTCCTTGGCGTCTGTCTCTCTCCATGATATACTGATATCCACGGTAACCAGGGAACTGATAGGCCACCCAGCTGTGGAGGGAAAGCCAGTGTTTCATTCATCACCTGCTGTGAAAGGCTACATCTACAAGATAACCCCCCTCAACCCCAGCCAGCTCCTCCTGTTGTCTGGGCACAAATTCATTTTACCATTGTTTTCTACAAGATGTGAAATAGAGAGTTTCCCACACATATTCCCATTGTAAAATGCATTCTGCACAATGTTGTAGATGCAGTAAAAATGCATGGCGCAGTTGACTAGTAGAATTAAGAAGCAGTGTGGATGTTGTGAAGATGTATTCCAGGAAATGTGTTGTGTGAGATTTTCACTTACGCTCCGGAATTGATTTTAATTGAGGGAACCTCCTTGCTGCACCAGCCCATGGCCTGAAGAGAGGGGTAATCATCGCAGATCTCAAACTTGCGTCCTTGGAAGTCTTCACACTCATAGAGTGTCACTTTGCTGTCACTGTGGTTCTGGTCAAATGGAGACAACAGAAGTTTTAATGAGTGTGTACACCAAACAAGTGTTTGCATTAAAAAAACGGGTAATCATGTGAGTGTGTGTGTGTGTGTGTGTGTGTGTGTGTGTGTGTGTGTGTGTGTGTGTGTGTGTGAGAGAGAGAGAGAGAGAGAGAGAGAGAGAGAGAGAGTATGTATATGTTTATATGTGTATCTGGGGATGTCCATAAATATGTGTGTGAATATCAGGGTGCAGTACACAACCTTGGATATTAAACCGATAGTGCTTGAATGAAACTTACAGCACACTTAATAGGTCTGAAGGAGAGCATGTGCTCGGTTCTGTAACTGCTGTTTCCGCTCCAGGCTTCAAAACGAGGATAATCGCCCTTCTCTAGGATGAACTGCTGACCCTGAAATTCAGGGTATTCATAACCTACCCAGCTGGAATAGGGAGCGGTAGGCAGAAGAAGAATGAGAGAGAGAGAGAGAGAGAGAGAGAGAGAGAGAGAGAGAGAGAGAGAGAGAGAGCATGTGTGATTCACTTCATATTTCTTTCATAGGCACAGACACAAACACACACACACACACACACACACACACTCTATCCAATTTTAGGATTGGGAGCTTTTCTGGCAGGTGAAGTCAAAAATCAAACAACAATGCCACAATGCCCAGCACCCACTGCCGCGTGAACTACTGGTGCTGATTGGATCACAAAGGCTTAAGCAAACAACACAAGCCCTCTCTGTGCTTTGCTTTCCCAAGGCCTTTGTCTGGCAATCAGTTAACTCCACCTCAGGGCCTCCTATCACACAGCTGGCCTTTCAGCTTTCGGTTACAGCTACGCCCTGCATTTCACTTGCCAAAAACATTACAATTCCAACTTTTTTTCCCTCACATTCTGATTGTATCAGTTTAAGACAGAGTTAGGCCGTTGCCCTATGGATATGCTTTAAATACTTACAAAAAAAAGTCAAATTATTATACTGTAAATGTTACATTCTCAATTTGGTGTCTTAATGCCAACTGATTCACAGTATTCACAGTGAAAACACATGAATATACACAATAAAATCCCATCGTGAACATGCAGTCCTCCAGTTGTTGGCCATTTAAAATGGTGGCATCTTCCTCACAGACCAGCATAGAACAGAGGACGTGATATTGTGCCACACAGCTGTACAGCCTTCTGTCCACGACTCAAATCCAGGAATTGGGCAGTCATTTTCAAAAACCTGATAATCCTGTGCACACTGCATTCGCTTTTTTCTCGTGGTTTCCTCCGTCAGGAGCATATAGAGGTATCCTGTCGGGCAAAAATCCAGCTAGAGACTTACGCGCCGTTCTCCACTTTGACAGAGCGGATCTTGTGGAAGCCCCTCTCCATGATGTTCTGGCAGTCCAGCATAAACTCGCAGCGCTTGCCCTGGAAGTTCTCTTCCTCCCAGACTGTGATCCTCCACTGTCCCATCTGCTCCATCATCTGTTGCTGTGTGTTCATGTTTGCTGTGTTGTGTTGTCACCAATCTCCCTGCCAGTAAGGGCGACAAGGAAGACCAGTTGTAAGTCACCCAGGCTTTCTTTTGGGGGGATGGGGGGTGGGGGGAGACCAAAAAGTAGCTCGCAGAGAACCATGATGTGAACTTCGATTCCTGGACAAGGAGTACCTATGCATTACCATCCAAGAGTGATCGCTCATGGTTTCTTTTTTGATGTTATCTATGTTTTTGCTTATAGAACTGCTTTGTAGTTCTTTGTACTCAATGTGCAGGAACCAGATGTTCACATGTATGTTGTCGAGCGATACAGTAGTGGTTACAGTGTTATTATACTCACGTACAGAGGAGGGACAGATCCAGTCTAATCAATGTCGGGCTGCAGCCTTTCTCCAGTGTTTTTATAGGAACGGGCCCCTCGGCAGGCGTGGAATGCACACGAGCCCTGCACACTCAGCAAGCCCAGCATGGGGTGGGCTGAAAGACTGCATTAGACTGACCATTGTGGCCCTGCCTGGGCACTCATTGTGTACAGCCAGCAGATCCACTGACTCATCAGAAAGACCCTGGGTGCCCCGTGCCTGACCGCCAGAAGGGCACAATGGCAACACACTGACATGACAGTTTGATTGGAAAACAGGGATAATGGGAGGTCATTTGGGGGAGATTAGTCCCCAAAGTAGTGGACGTATTGGGCAAAGAGAGATAGAGCGAGAGACAGAGGGGTGTTCATCACTAGTGGCTCAGTCCAGTCCATGGGTTCCAAACACTGAGCCTAGTGGCTTGGCTCTCTCTTATAGGATGCTACACTTGATGGCTTTCAGCTGGGTCTGCTATGGGAAGGCTTCTTTGTGACGTAGGCACATTTGAATGACCTCTGCTTTCATTGCAGGCCTCATGTGTTTGCAAACAGTTCTGGGCAATCACAGTACAGTACTGTAAATACAAAAGACAGCTCGCAGTTTTTGTCAAATTGTTCTAATGTTTTCAAATGATGACATTGGATAGATAGTAGAATTTTATGTTTAAGGTTAATTATGTTTAATCTATTACATGTAATTCAGCTGTAATTCCAATGATGTTTATCAACACTGAATTCACAGAAAACTTTTTTCTTTGCTTAAACCATATTTACTTTGCAAGATGACTATGTTTGGCAATCAGAAATAAGGAGATAAATATTGCCTAAAGTTGACTAAACAAGGGCTGAAAATTTGTCATCTTACTTACCTAGCATATTTTCCCATGTACCTGTCCAAGATGACATCTTGTGGTACATGGCTTCATTGCATGGATGTTTGATATACTGTACTGTACACTATAGATGTATGTTGCAACATACACTAAATTTATGTTGCAACAGCATACGCATCCATAAATAAATGCTGCTGCATGCATATGCAAAATTGCCTGTGTGTAACCATATACTGTCTGTGTGTATTTGTGTTTGTATTTGTGTGTGTATGTGTGTGATCTGAGCCATTATGCTCACCTGTGCAGCAGTGTTTACCATTGGGCAGGTGGAGTGGTGCGGAGGCAGCTGGTGGCCTTTGATCCCAGGGCTGATTAGATCTGTCGGCCCATCAGCTGAGGCCTCATTTCACTGGGAAATCACACAGTCCCCTCATTTACATCCTGCTCACCCAGCACCGACCAGGAAACATCCCCTCCACCGCTGTCTTATCTCCAACACACGCTTCACAATAGGGCACCTGTCACTGGACATCCTCCATCTATTGCTTGTTCTCTAACACTGATCATGAGATGGAACTAAATTTTAGGTAAATCTTTCTTGTAAATCTTTTTATAAGTTCAATTCAAAGTTTTGCGGTTTTTTTTTTTTATTATTATTTTTATTGGGGAATGATATGACTTCATAAGACACATTAAAGCACAAAGTGTGACACTGTATTGATCACTGTACAACTCCTTAAAGATGTAGAATTTTATTAGAAGTTTTATATATCATTTATTATTTTCTTTCCAGTGTTTTGGTGTCTGTGCTCATACACTGCATCCTTCTATACATACATACAGTATGTACAGTATGTTTCAGTTCCCAAGATGGCAGGTCATATTGTCCTGGCATATGTGCACTGAGATGTGGTAAAGATATAAGCACAATCTTGTGCCATTTATACCTTCCTTTGTTTCCCTCTTGAGTTTTTAATGAGTTCTCTAATACAAAAAGACCAATTTTACCATTTTTTTATTTGAGAAATTTCTCATAGTCCTCATAGTACAGAAATGAATAGAAAAGGCACATAAAAGCATTTGATCCTAGGATATTATTAACTTTCATAAACTTTATTTGACTAAAGATAAATCAAGATAAAATATCATGTAAAGAAAACCCAATGATAACAAATGGCTACATGTCACCAGGAATACAAAAATTGTTGTTTCAAAAAGATGACTGTGAAGCCGGCATAAATGGATGGGTGTTAATATAGGAAGCACCTTTTGTGTAGTCAGTGAGCAGACAACAGATGACCCTGTGCTCCCCGTTTGTCTCCGCTGCCATAGAAACTAATCCAGCTGAGGGCAAATTTGAACTGGCTCTGGCAGACCATGCAGCAGACATCTGCTCTGTGAATGGCCTGTAACAGACTATGGCGGACTGGGCAGGATTTAACCAAGGCCAGGCCACTGCAGCAGGTAAAACAAGTCAGCTTCACCACCCCCACCTCCACCACCACCACCCACACATACACAGAGGGATTTGCATAGTTCACTGGAAATCTCTTAGTCACAAGGTACATTAGCCCAGCCACTCTCCAGATCAGTTACAACAGTTTTCCATGATGCCAGAGTCTGCCAGAAACCTTGCTTGAAAATACACTTTTTTTGATCAGCAATAACAGAAAAAGACTTTCATTTTCATTCTTCCATGTAAAATGTTCCTGAGGATAAAAGAAATATTTAATATTCTCAGCCTCATAAAACTGGCCTGTGATTTTCCCATGTCAGCAGGAACCATTACTGGCCGTTGAGATGGTAACCAGGATGTAATCTGCACAATCATGTTCTGCTGTCTTAGATAAATATTTGCCAAACTGTGTCATGTAGCCTACACAAGCAGGGCTCTAACGTATTTAACAGATTCTTAAAAGGTTGTCTGTAATTTGTGCTTCACATTAGTCTATCTCTGCTGGGTAATACAGTATACAGTTACAATTGTTAAGGATGCATAAAGTATTTTAAAAGTCTATTCCTTTTAAGTTATCTGTTGTGAAGCCACATGGTGCTTGGGCCTACTTGACTCTGAAAAGCATGTTCATTTTCTGATCCTTGATGTCTTGGATGTCACCATCAAGAAATGTAGGAGACTAGTGTCAGTGATGGGAGGCTCAGAGATGGCACAGAAATTTCACATGTGGAGCCATAGACTCAGGCCTATCTTTTAGACACACCATTTGCATGCATTTACATTTGCAATAGGCCAGTCTTTTTTATCCAGATACAGCAGGATACCATGATTTCAAAAGACAATGTAAAATTGCATGTTTTTTTAACAGTTTAGTAAATATGCTGACTCACTTGAGTTTAGATTAGGTCCTGCTTGTTTCATTATTCCCTTGGTGCCATGCCCATTGCCCGCCCATGCATGACCATTTGCTTAAAATGTTTGCCTGCTGATAGATGACCATTATGCAAAAGTTAAACAAAAATGGCAACATTTAGTTTGAAAATAATTGGCTCATATTACGAGCACTATGTGTGTTTTGTCCCTAAGTAAAAACGTAATAAAACACAGTTTACAAAAATAGATTTTCTTTTTTCTCTCCGAGCTGTTGTAAGTCTGTACCTGCTTAACGCGAGCCGAACGAACAAA
Source organism: Sardinella longiceps (assembly GCA_027497455.2). Classification (NCBI taxonomy): domain Eukaryota; kingdom Metazoa; phylum Chordata; class Actinopteri; order Clupeiformes; family Clupeidae; genus Sardinella; species Sardinella longiceps. The sequence goes on from JAODXP020000016.1 coordinate 34,252,057, forward strand.
ACTTCGTCTTCAGGTATTGTGCGTGTGGCTCAGCGTAAGGCAAGTACAGAAGACAGCACAAAAAGGTCCACAAAATAGTCAGTCAGCATCGTCTCACAAGGTGTTATGAATAAATGCTGTCCAGACTACTAGATAGATCCGTGACATTACCACGGGTACACTAGTTCTTTTAGTCCTAAATAAATGAAAAGGAAATATGTGAAATATAACTCGTCTTTAAATAATGCCCATAGGTCGCATCAGGAACCACATACTGTAGATGGTATTCTATAAACTCACTCACCTGGCTCCAGATTTCCTACCATACCTAGTCGTACGTGGAAACGCGTCTGCTTGACCCTTGAGCTGAACTTAAATGGGCCATGTCAACTTAATATTGAGGCGAATGGTTGCTGTCCTAATGTATGTCTTTTCTTTTTGTCGACAGGTCTTAAAGGGAAAGGATTCTCCTGTTGAGGACACCTGTCGTGTTGCTCTAAGCTAATATTTACACATGAGGAGGAGGGAGGGATTGGTCATGTGTAAGTTGGCTGTCATGACTATGCAAACTAGCGCGCCAACTTCCTTTAAAATGGATGGAACAATGGGATTGGCTGGTCCCAAATACTGTTATTTGAGAAGAACACTGAAATATGTCGTCATTATCCTGTTACGGTGGGGGAAGGACAGGTGCAAATTACCCACCTGCCTTCTCGTGCAGCGTGTAAGGTAGGGCAATGCTGACATTAGGTGAGTTAGCCTATTGCATGTTGCATGCTGACTTTAAACAACCCTTAAATTATGAGTTCAGTCCGTGGCCTACTAGAAATGTGATGCGTCACATTTAATTAGAGCCATATTGCGAGCATTTTGTCTGGCAGTTTTTTAAGGCCATTTGGAGCTGTCCAATTGAACCTAAGGAGAACACTGTTCCTATCTCTAAATGAGTACTTCAGTAGTTGTTTTCATTCATAGGCATCGCCTTTTCGTACTTTTTCTTCCTCTGGTGATATCAATGAGGATTGATGATGATGATGACAATTAATATTATTAATAATAAAGATTATTTTTTGTTCCTCATCGTGGAGAGCAGCTGTCAACATCAGGGCTGCGTAAACACACCCAAACGCTCATTATGCGCCTACAGAAATTACATCTACGAATCTGTAATTATACCCACTCTTAACCAGCTGCTACGCACCTTTAGGTCTACCGTTTTGTGCAGATCTGTTTGTCTATTCACAAATGGTTATTTTCACCTCCATAATATTGAATCTGTAGGCCTAAGTAGTCGTTACTGTGCAGTCATCACGAGCAGTTATGGTATGTCTGTGACCAGTCAACCTTTTCTGGCAGCCAGCAGCAAGACGCAGCAGCAGGTTGCACTCAAGATTGAACACGGGTCGGGTCATTACGAGTTTGGATCAAAATGGAGCAGCAACACTGTTTCTGTTTATGTCTTGTCTACAACGAGTGCCCCAAAAAATAATGCTAAACTTTACATTTTTAAGATCATCCCCGACTCCACCCGTTGCCATTGTAGACCAAAAGTTAAGTCACAGCTAACATTTTAATAGCCAATTTCATTAGGACTGTCATTTGAAGTCGTCACATTCGCAGTCAGTATTGGGTGATGCAAGCTTGTTATCACGGATCCAGAGAGCAAGGTCTGGTTTTCAAGTAGCCTAATATGGGCCTTGATAACATTTGGGTTGTGGTTGTTAATGGGAAGGCTATAGCCGCCGTAGATGTACAAATAGTTTTCAAGCTACATGGACAATGTAAATGTGTTTGTGTTCACTTACTTCTGCTTTCAGTAACATCCTCCACCAAAAGCCTATTTTCAAGAAAATCTCTCCCTCTCTTATTAGTCTTCATTCAGTGAGGTCTATAGGCCACAAATAGTAGTCAAGAGTGCATGTTGATACAGATGAATTTATATTTGGGCAATTCCACGAAAAAGTAAACCTCACCTTAAAATTTTAAGTCTCACCTACATGGACATACAAATTCTTTCAGAAAACTTCCAATACAAAAAAGTATTGTCTCGATGTAAATATTCAACTGAGCAAGTTTCGAAAGGATATCTGTTTGTTAAAATTTTTACCCTATTCAGCTATAATGTAAGTCTATGGAGGGGCTTATAATGGGCATAAGTGGGTGATAACACACACAAAGCTGCAATACTATCAGTTATTTTTCATTGTTATGTTACTATTTATCTTGTTACACAGGTTAAAATCCACCTTTCACAATTGTTTTGTATCGTTTTGGAGGGTTTTTCCAGACGTCACGTCCATAACGTCACATCCATAACGCCATGTCTCCCAATGAAAACCAACTTTTTTTACATTTACATTTGAAATTAAGTCTTTCTCTGTCTTTACTGAGGTGTCCTGTTTGGTATGAATGTAGTAATATTTACATTTCTCTAGAAATTTCACACACTTCACAGCAAAAACTACGCTCTCTCAAAAGTTTGTCCGTTTTTCGTCACGTCCATAACGCAAATTGAAAGGCTCATATTCTTATGATGCAAATCATGATATTATTTTTTTCTGTTTGCCTGTATTCAGCCATGGAGTTTGCAGAAGAATATGAAAAAAATTGTGAAATACTGCTAGGTTTGCAGAGGTTATCTGGCCTTTTGTTCATCAATAGTGCTCGAAAATGTCACGTCCATAACGCTGGAATTGCCCATTTATATTTATATCTCAAGCTAAAAAGGCAATGACCATTTTTGACCGGAGCACCAAAGTAGGCCTACCATGAAATTAACTAAGTATTTTACTGCAATGAAATATATCTTTTAAGAATAATTTGGTATGACAACGGTTCCTCAAAACAGGTTCCCCCTTTGAATATAGAATACAGACAGGTTAGTCCTAGTCTGTAGGCAGCACTGGTTCACTGCGACCCACACAAGCGCATCGCCATCTAGCCCCTCAGAGCGCATAGTGGATATTACATAGCCTACATAACTCGCACAATATGAAATATGAAGTCTCATATTTCATATTGTGTCTTAAATGGATGGATTAGATTGATATGGAACAGAGTAAGACTTGGCACAAAATATGAGCCACTGAAATGTAGCGGGGCCACTGCACTGGGTGAATTCTGAGGCTTTAGAGACATACGGGGACAAACAAAAGGCTTTGACCCTCTGTCTTCCGTAAAATATATCCATGTCATTATTCTTAGAGAATGCGAAATTACTTGGATATTGTAATTATGGTCTACTATTGTGACTTGCATTGGTTTTCTAATGCATGTGGTAAACAGTGTCTCAATTTTTCAGTGGAATTTCTAATACTGATTAAAATTGGTACCCTTGCGCCATCTACTGGTTAAAGTCGATCTTGGGTCTACTGTTGAATCTTGAGGGAAAGCACAACCTAATATCATAAACTCAACAGTAAATTAGTATGTATGTGCTTTCAATAAGCAAAACCATGTAATGTGGTTTATGATTTGATTAACTTGCTGGATTGTTGAATCCTCATAGAAGCACAGGAAATATACTATGCCTTAACACATTTACAGTACACAAAAGGAAAGAAAACACCATTTTATTAAAGAAACAGCAGAATGATACACTCTATTGAATTCATCAATATTTAGTGCAATAGAAATGAAAACGGAGAAAGTGGAGGGAATAATCAAAGTGCCCTTGTTCCCATGGAGTAGTTAAGGCAAGGTAAGCAACAAGGTGGAGGGAATGAAACTTAAGCCTAATACTACACTGGTCAAATGTCAAACCTGAGTGGGTTTTATTGGTGAAAAATGGACCAAATAACAGCATCAACATAATCATTATTGGGTATATAAGTGAGGTGATGTTCAAAATTCAAATCAGTGCACACACAAGAAATTAGATAACATGCCTGGGCTTGGGTATGGTGTGTGCCCACCAATACCGTAGGCTGGATCAGGAATGTAGTATATGGACGTGTGACTACTTGAGTAATCAGTTTGTCAGAGAGAGTCTGTTCAGGTAAGCTTCCCATCCTGCTTTTCTGTAGGCCTCCGCAGCCTTCACTCGATCTGGAGCAGACAGGATTCCTCGTCCAACAATGATGACATCAGAGCCCTTTTTACAGATCACTTCCTCTGGGCTGGTGTACTGTTGTCCGAGGGAATCGCCTGGAATGGCAAAGCCAAAATAGATGACATGTCACAAAATTATAACTTGTTGGAATAACGAAAATGAAAAATGATCTTATATTATAATCAATCTTGTTAAAACAAGAAAGGTGTCATAACACTTTTATATTTCAGTACTGTATGTGAAAGGCATTACCTCCTGACTGCATGTGCACTCCTGGAGTCATGTGGATAAATTCTGGTTTGCTACTGATCTTTGTGCCACAGATGAAACCAAACACAAAGTCAGAGTGGTCCTCAGCCATCTTCACCTGTTGCAACACATGAGTTTGCATTATATAATTATGCAAAGGTCACTATTTAAGTGTGTGTGTGTGTGCGTGTAAGTGAGTGTGTGTTTGTGAGTGTGTCTGTGTGAGTGTGTGAGAGAGAGAGAGAGAGCACATGACACGCTTGGCTAACGAATAAAAGAAGTATCCTTCTTGGCTGATAAGAATTATGCTACTGAGAACAGACTGTTCTCAAATCCTTGTCTGAAAAAAATAAAAGCTTACCACAGCTTGAGTGTACGCTCCAGTTGCTAGGGAACCTTGAGAACTCATTTCAGCAATGAGAAGACAGCCACGGTCCAGTGGTTTGCCCACTGCTTCAAGCCCCTTCACTACCCCAGAGCCTGGCACTGCATGCGCATTGATTATATGGGACCAGGACGCAATCTGATAAAGTCCACCTGTATCAGACAGACACAGACACAAAACTACAATCAAAACTCAAAAACAACAGACATCACATATAAGTGTACTTACAAAGTGAAGTGAAGTGAATAAACTGCAAATGCAAATACTTCAAAACAAATGAACAAAAAAATATTCACAACTCAAAGTCCCTTGCTTCTGACCTTTCCCCATACCTGAACCATTGTTCAATACCAATATGCACCCTATGCCAAAGACTTGCCTGACATACCAGTAAATCAATTTCATGATTCCCTGATCCATGCCACTTATAGGTGGTTCAGGGAATAGAGTTGGGTGGTGGGGGACTGCATATCGTGCAGACACTAATAAGACACTGACCACCACACTCACCTTCATACTGATGCTTCACTGTATTGCCGATGTCTGCAAATTTACGATCCTCGAAGATGAGGAAGCGGTGTTTGGTGGCTAGTTTGCCGAGCTGGCTGGTGACGTCCGGAGTGAAGTTGTGCAGGATGTCCACGTGGGTCTTCAGCAGGCAGATCTGTGGACCCAGTGTTTCAGCCACCTCCAGGAGCTCCTTGGCATCCGTCACATCAGCCGACACGCACAGATTACTCTGCTTCTCCTCCATCAGTTTCAGCAACTGGGAGGCCATGGGGTGGACGTGTGGCAGCTGAGCCCTGGCCTCATAACTGAGGTTCATGCATGGCTTCTTGGCTGCTGGAGAACCGTTCTTGTCCGTCGGTCTGTAGGTGTTGTTTTCCTGAATGAAGCGGCGAACACTCTGGGCAACCTCGGCATCGATTCGACCAGCCTTGAGCAGCACGTCTATGAGATTCGAGATGGAGACGACCGAGTGGAGTGTGATGCCGTCATTGGCGAGCTTGGCACGACCTCCCTGCTCACGGTCCATGAGCACTATAGCGTCGGTGACTTTCAGGCCTTCCTTCTCCAGGACCTGAGCGGTCTCAAACACACTGCTGCCGCTGGTCACTACGTCCTCCACGATCAGACATGTTTCACCAGGGTTAATGGTGCCCTCTATCATGCGCCCAGTTCCTAAAATTAAGAAAACAATGAAAAGAGAATTCACTTACTGCCACAATAAGACTTAGGCCAAGGGCTGTGCAATTAATTGATCTTTTCAATCAAACCAATCAATTACACACAGCTTTGACTTTTACCCTCTAACCCTCTTTTACCCTAAGCTCTAATAAAGTAACTTTTACTCAACACTCAGAGACCCATACATTTACAAGTACATTTCTGTCAATATGTAAGATTTATGTACTAGTCTACTGTACCATAATCCTTGACCTCCTTTCTTCTAATGAGCATTGGCAAATCATTCTCTGCACAGATGATGGTGGCCAGTGGCAGCGCAGTGTACGGAACTCCACACACGGATTTAAAATTCACTCCTGCTTCTTTGGCACGCAGGAACAAAAGGCTTGACACCTGTCAATTAAAAGATACGACGAATCAGGGGATGCTTTCAAAATAAACAAATGGCTACGATAACACTATTGTAACTCAATGCTAAATCCTGCCAATCCACTCAGAATCGTCAGCTACATTCCCAAAAAAGACAGAACTGAACAAAAAAAGACACAAATTACCGACTCATAACTAGTTTCCTATTAGAGTAGGCGTATGTCTAAGTAATCAGAGAAAGTAAAGGATATGTGAATGGGCTGTCTCTTCAGCTGAAAACATAATGCTGACATACTATGATTTCTGGTAAACACTGTCGCATCACCATTCAGACCAACACGTGCTAACGAAATTCTTACCTCCTTCATGAGAGATGGGTAAGAAACAATAACTCTGAGATCAAAGTAAATCGGAGACGTGATTCCACTCTTCAGCTTGAAATTCCCAAATTTGACAGCTTGGACATCATGTAATTTTAGGATTAAACTATCTAGACTAACTTTACTCTGATCCATTTTCAACCACAGCAGCGCGAAGCGTACAACCACTGACTGCCGACTGAACTTCTTCTTGCAAAATCAACGTTTCATTACTTGTTCAAAAAGACCTTTACCGCCACCTATCGGAAATAGGACCTATTGCTGAATGTGCGCCTTGTGTCATATTAGGCCAGGATTTTTCAAATGGACATTTTAATTAATCTAGGCCCATTCATTTTCAGTTTTAAATATTAGGCCTATTTGGACACACTGGTGTCTGTTAAAATACTTAATAATTGTGTATGTGTTCATTTCTTGGCTAATAGACTATAACAGAAAAGAAGACATTCTGTTTTACCAAGCCTGCTCTCCTCTAGATCTAGGTCTAGGGCTGGCCTACTGTATCACATACATTCATCTGGATCTAGATGGATACATTCATCTATTATAGTTTAGTAATAAATTGCAAGGTATAGATTGCATGCTGCTAGTCAAGTCAACTCTACAGACAAAGGTTACAAACATTCAGATTTGTGGAATCTTTATTTTTATAAACGAGCACTGTTTATTAAACATTCAGTAACAAACAAACAGCCTGTATCATTTAAGAAAGGATATTTCCATCTGGCAAATTTTACACAGACCTATGTACACTTCAATACCACACAAGATATAAGCTAGAAATGTACAGGGTTAACATGAACAAGACAACTCTGCAAGTTCATCATTTCAAGAGGCTATGCAATCTCCCTGCAGGAATCAACAATGCAGAAAGCTGGGTTTCTATGTGTCACAGATTGATTTTTTTTGCCGTAAGAGCACACTTAATGGTATAACACCAACCTGACTAACACAATTATTTAGATATCCATTCTACTATAGGAGTTGAAATTGCTTAACCTTACTCTGGTATGATGTTTGACATAGTATGCCTATAGTTTTATCATGTTTTGTTGTCTACCACTATTAAGTTATTGTTGTGGAATCAATTAGTTCTATGTAGAATGGATAGATCAGGTAGCCCATTGCATTCAACTCCAAAAACATTCTTGTGTTCCGCTAACATAAAGAGGCCTACATAAATAAATAAAAAATGGAGGACTTCTCTGCACAATATTATCTGTTGCTATGACTAGTAATTGTTCACAAATTACTACTAGTCTAAATGTAAACAATCTCTGCTGTGATGCAGTGTAATGTAGAAAATTGAAGTGATGTGAAGTTACAGCTCATGGAAGAAACCATTGCTCATCATTACTAGGGACAAAAGACTTTCCATTAGAGTAGCTATTGACAATGTATTATTTTATAGCTTCACAGGTAGGCTTGTCAAGAAACATAAGTGCTTCATCTTCCATCACCTTTTAAAATAGAGTTCAGCTATGCCATCATTCAAACATCTTTGAAAAAATGCATTCTAACAATCTCGGCGAAGGATTGAACAACTCTCAACTTTTAAATAAATAATAATAATCATAAAAAAACACGTCTCAATTTGCATCTTATTAGGACACATGGTGATATCTTTAAATTACGACTCGTGTCTGTAAAGTGAAAACATTAATTTGACAAGAGGTACAGCTACATTAACAGTACCCCTAGACTCTGACTTTTCACCTTTGGATTTCAGACTCAGGAAATAGGCCATGGATCAGCAGAGTGAAATATAGAATGATCTAAGGCCAACCTGTAAGCACAGTGGTCTTAGTTAGGCTGTGTATTTAAATCAGGTGCAATTCTATGGGAAGGACTTTTTGTCACATTTCCCATGGCAATAAAATAGCACAGTATTTGTATGTTCTGAACAATTATATGAGATTTGAGCCATGATTTTACCATTTTTTGGATTTTTGAATGTGTACAAAATAACACCACCTAACACCATATTTGCTCATGTTATGTCACATAATGAGTCATTGCCCATAAGTATATTGAAGTGATGTACCGTAACTAATCAGTCCCACGTTTAACCTAATAACCATCAACAATCCATTCAAAGGCAGCTACATTTTAAAAATGAAGAAGAATTGCATCCAAAACTGTTCATTGAAATACTGTTGCAAGGATACAGGAACAAAAACAAAACCATTTTTGTTTGTTTGTCTGGCTTTGGTTGAATCATACTATTGACAAGGTTGAATCATACTATTGACAAACAGAGATCAATGAAAGGATGGGTGTCTGGCCATGTTATGGTGTAGTTAGTTTACAGTCAAAACAACAGTAGGAGTATTATAGACTAACCAGTCAGTTGCACTAAGTACATTCTTTTATTGTTATGGCAAGGGGACCGATGTGAAAATAGCAGGTAAACTGTATGTACTGTACATTTTATTTCATTCATTTATTTATTTCAAGTCCAAAGTGCTAAATATGTCTTTATTTTCAGATGCACATCTTTCTAGTTTGACCACACATTCTGCAAATATTGTACATTTGTTCTGTTTATAGTCTTTGTGTAGAATAGACGACGGTAAGTCCAATTTACACCAAAATAATATCCAGACCAGTTGAAGCTCTTTATGTGGCCAGCTAAGTGCACTGGAGCATTTTCAGGTCCTACCATGATCCCTTCTGTAAAACACAATCAGTAGCCCACAAGAAGAGAGCATCTGACTGCTTCAAATAGTGAAGTCTGGCCTCTCATAGGGTATGGCCCATGCTGCTCGTCACCAGACCTTTGATGTTGGTGACTGGCCGCACATCGTGCAATTGCCGACGCCGGTCAATGAAGGAAGCCAGTCTAGCTGTGTCCAGCGGCGTTTTGGAGTAATCTCCGCTGTGGGCGCTCACCCAGGGGTGCTGCAAGGCGAAGGTGGCCGTGGGCCTCTTGCGGGGGTCCTGCTGGAGTGTGGAGGTGATGAAGTCCCGTGCGGCCTGGCTGACCCCGCAGAAATACTCCTCGGGGAAACAGAAGTCCAGCTTGCAGATGTTCACGCAGGTCTCCTCCAGGCTCTCGTCGAGGAACGGGGAGACTCCGCTCAACATGACGTAAGCCAGCACGCCCACGCTCCAAACGTCGGACGTCAGAGACACTGGCGTTCCCTGGATCAACTCTGGGGCGGAGAATTCTGGGTTTCCAAGGAGTAGGTGTACATAACGGTGACCAGACACTTGAATAGCATCTCCAAAATCGATGAGTTTCACACAGGGAACTGGTACATGTAGATCCACCATGAGATTCTCAGGCTACAGAAATGAATAATAAAAAAAAACAACAACAAGGAATTAATGAATAATTATGATTAATGAATAATTAATGAAATGTTACACCACTTTAGGATGCATGTCATCATGTGCCAATTGGAAATCTATTTGGAAGATCAACCTCACCTTCAGGTCAAGGTGAGCGACTCTGCAGGTGTGCAAATGCTGCAAGGCCTCTAAGGTGTCCTTCACAAAATACGCCACCTTCTCCTCCATCAGTTCATCGTGAGCCACTAGGTAGTCAAACAGCCTCCCATCCTCTAAGCTACAGAAGACAAAACCACACGGATTCAGCACAATACAAACCCATGGACATCTAACTGACATCAAACATCCTTGGCTACTAGAGAAAAGAAAATGGAGGACTTACAGTTCCAATACCAGCACATAGGCAGTGGGGGTCTCATAGGTATCGGTGAGAGCAACTAGCTGTGGATGCTGCACGTGTTTGAGGATGTCTGCCTCATGGGCCACCTGTTCTTTCTTCTGCATCTTCTTATTAACCAACTTCACGGCCACCTCCTTCTTGGTGGACTTGTTCAGGCACTTCTTGACCACAGAGAATCGGCCCCTGGAATCAGAAGTGGGGGGGACAGTAGGGGAATGACCATGAAGGTCAGTTTCACTTCTTGAAAAAGCATATTATGTGTATATGATGTGAAAGGAAAAAAAGAGAAATGTATATCCTACCTCCCAATTTCAGATATTTCTGTGAAGGCTGACTCATAATGATCTTTCCACTGAATCCCCATCCCATCGTATGTAGATGCTTAAAGACATTTGATGAAAGAAAATTGTTAATAGTCCACATTTCATTGAAAATATGCAACACACACACACACACACACAATATGACTCACGTCCACTGGGCAGGGTGACCATGTTGGAGGGCTCGCTAGGTGGACTGACACCCCACGGATTGCTAGCGCTGACCCGAAACTGGTAGTGACCCCCAGGGATCAAATCTTCAATCTTCACACACACATCTGACGTGGAGACCGACTGTTGCCATACCAGCGAATCTAAAAAGGATCAGGAGGAAAAGTATAGTCCATTAACCTTGCAATAGGCTTAGGATTGTGTGAACTGAGGCAGAGAGAGAGAGAGAGAGAGAGCAGCTTGATGAAGTGTGTTTGATACAGACAGCAGATGTCGATACAGTCTTACCCTCTTGTCTGTACTCTATTGTGTAGCTGGACACAGAGCAGTTGCCTGAGCTGGCCGGCGGGAGCCAGTGGACGATCACTGCAGAGCTGCTGGCCTCTTGGGCCACTGGCCGGGCAGGGGCTGTTGGGATCCCTATTTGAAACAGTATAAATGTATCACTTGTTGTTTGTCCCCATTACTTCATTTTGTCTGTTGACTTTTTGACCTTTGACCTGTGTGTCATTCTTACTCCTCTCGTTCTCCTTACCCTGGACTTTAATGGAGGCGGAGGACGAGGCGGTGCCGTGGTCATTGACCGCCACACAGGTGTAAATCCCTGTGTCCTGAGGCAACAGGTTACAAATCTTCAACAGAATATCGCCCGTGTCCCTGCATAAGGAAACAGAAAGGTTTACAGTAACCAAAAGCCACTGGTAATAAGAAGACTATTAAGGAGCTGTGGTGGTGTTTAAAGATGAGATCTCCTCCAATCTAATACTCCTGTCTCTTTTGCTTCTCCAAACAAGACCTTGTAGGATTAAAACCGGCTTTGTTTTACAAAGTGCTCATCAAACCCTTTTATTAGGAGAAAGTGAAAATGTCAAATAATGAGCTCCTTTAAACTGATTGAAACAGATAGCTGCCCACTTTTATCTGACATCAAAAACCCATTTCAAGTTCTCAGTGGTATTGCAGCAGACATCCTACTGAAATTGCCCCTTCTTGCGCCAGCACAGCGAAGTCTATAGCCTACTGACTGGGCTAAGCATGTGACAGCTCTTCCTTCACTGTGTCCATATCAGCTGTGATATAACAGAGAGATTTTACAGCTGACTTCTCATGAGGCACTGATCCACACCCAGCTTCCACTCCCAAACACTTTGTCAGACTTCCAGATTCCATCCCTCTATTGGCACAGGTTGATCTACTTGTTCCTAAAAATCTTCACTGCTTTGCCACCCAGGATCTCAGACAAGGAACATGACCTTTCAGTACTCTATTCAGAATACTTTAGAAAAGAACTACAATGTATTGACAAAAAAACCTTCCAGCACTTTGATTTAAGTTAAAATACACCAGTCCAAGCAATTACCATTAAACGTTACCTATATTTTTTTTAAGGGGGTGGGACGTGGTTGGGGGAGTAGCTAATCAGAGTTATCACTCATTTAATGTAGCCTTACCTGATATTGATTGTGAATCGGCTGCTATTCACAATGAGACTCTGATCTGGTCCCTTGAGAGTGATGGTTGGCTTTGGTCGCCCACAGACCTTGCAGCATAAGACCACAGTCTCTCCAAACGCGCACGTCACATCAGCCAGAGGGATCAGGAACTCTGGAGCAACTTTTGAGCAAGATCGACACAAAAGATTCATATTTGTCCAGCGGTTTCATTCATTGCATGGCAGTGCAAACTTGTATCTCCCTCTTTCATTCATTCACTGTTGACAACTCTTCACTGAACACTAAGTTCTTTTGTCCTTGAGAGTTAATTCTGACTTCTTACCTTCTTGAATAAAGTTGGGGTTCAGTAGCTGCAAAGCAAATACATCATAGTTAAAACTTCAACTTTATCTGAACATAGACGTCAAGGTCGTCAGAGTGCGATATTTCACCCACATCACACGGTTGGTTAATTGTACAACTTGCCCACTAAGGGGCACTATTCTCACATCTAGGAAAAAGCCATCATGCTGACAAACTGAACTCTCAATTTCTCAGACTAACTAAAAATAGTGTGTGTGTGTGTGTGTGTATGTGTGTGTGTGTGTGTGTGTGTGTGTGTGTGTGTGTGTGTGTGTGTGTGTGTGTGTGTGTGTGTGTGTGTGTGTCTGTGCATGCCCATGTTTGTTGGTACCAAACTTCATTTGCCATTGTTACCAGTCTTCACTTGCCTTTATAGAGTGATTGGGCAACACAAATTGTATATGGCAAAACCAAACTTGTTATCCAACCATATGCATGAGTACAATCAGAACCACGTAGAACGAGAAGTTAGTGACACAGATTTAGGAGAGCGTATCCTGTATGTGAGTCATAGTACACAGTAGCACACTATTCTATTAAAATGTGTACATGCGTAACTTAAACCATGATGCTTAAAAGACCTTGAGATCATATAAAACAAATCTTTAGATTAGTGATTCAAACAAAAGACATAAAAGGCAAAAATACATTATATTAGGAGAATATAAATAAAAAGCCAAAACAAACAAAAAACAAACAAAAACAAAAAAAATCAAACATAGTGAAGATAATGCTCTTCAAACATTTAAATATAATCAAAAAGGCTACAAAACTATTACCTGTGGATGTGACTATAGTTCAAAACTGAGATACTAAACACAATCAAAACTATCCAACTCAAAACACTACAGCACACACACACACACACACACACTGACATAGCTAGGGGCTGCATGCATGGCGGACTTTATTGGAAGTACTACCTCCATGCTAGTTTTGGGGTCTAGCTCGTCATCACAATCTGACTCCTCTGAACTGTTTGCTTCCTGTGGTGCAGGATGAGAGAGAGTTACGTTAGACAGGTAACCAGGCAACAGGAAAGATGGAGACGTGAGGAGGACACACCACTCACAAAGTGAGATAATCGAAGGAAAGAATCCATAGCATAGCATCCATCCATCCATAGAATAGGTGCTAATAATATGCAATCCTGCATAGCACCTCTGGTGGTTTTGTTTTGGTTAAGCACATTCAGGGTGTAAAAATCAGTTCACAATTTGTTTGTCACACGCAACTTAAAAGTCCAATATCTCGTTGATGGTGTAAAGTACTGTAGGCCTACTAGGCACTAATGATAATTATGGATTATACTGGGAAGGGCATACTTGTTTATACGCTTATCACTGTTTGTGTAATGAAACCATGCTGGCACTATATCAACAGTGTAATAAATGGCATCAATATTTGACCTTGACTTGAAGATTCCTTATGAACATTGACACATTTGTTGGTAAACATTAACAACAGAGTTATTGGTGTGAGCGGCCATGTTAAATGTTATGGGGTAACATTTGACTATTTACTAAGACTGAGGTCAAGGCGATGTTGCAGTTGTTAGTTGTATTGAATGGACAATAATGACACATAAGATGCTTTCATTTAAGGGCATGCATCAAAACCTTTTCCAGACCTCACAAAGGGTTACAAATGGACAAACCCAACTTTAGACATGCAAAAACACTGTTAAGACTGCTCAGTCTCAGAGGGTTTATTGGCCCAGCTTCTCACCATTGGACTCTAGACTAAACTACTTATTTTCAATCCGGATCTACAAGTTCGGTTTAGGATTGGAATAGGAAACCACCCTAAAATGTCCTTAATATCTGAAAGAAATAGTTATGCCTAATTCATAGACATTCAAGACTAATGTCTTTTTCTGTATTTTATCACAGTTGGTCAGAATTATGCAATATTTCATGGTACCACAAGACTCAGAACCTCTGGTGACGTGAGTACTGTGAGATTGGCTGCGGCTGGATAGTTAGTGTCCAGTCAGACAGGGTTTGAGGCGTGAGAACAGGTGCGCATACACAGGTGAGGGGGGCAGCAGGCATTCAGGGGGCTCCGACGTCCCCCGCTTACTCACTTTCACTGCCACTGCCACCTTGGTGCTCAGTATTTCCTTGGGCTTCCGAGAAAGTCCGTTCTCAAGCTTGGCTTCGCTTTTGACACCGCTATCCTGCTCTGCCCGCTTTCTTGAGCGCAGGGTATTCCAGGATAGAGACTTCCTGTTGTACCAAAACATGCAATGGTCAAAGCGTGTAGGTCATGTCGTAAGGGTTGGGAGGAAAAAAAGGATAAGTTATCATTCTTTATTTAGAAAAGATCACAGAATACCCTTCATCAAATATAACGTTGCCTACAGATTTGAAAGGAAAGACTGTTTCTTCATTTACCAAAACACTGACTGTCACACCACATGTGCAGGGATCATTTTGGGTGTTCAATATCTCAGCATAGAACTACGATGCTCCAAAACCCATCTCAAAATAGTCTTACACCATGGTGGATACATTATTTGTGTCAAAGCAACTTGGGCCTCAAAGCCACCTACGATGACTGAGCATCATCAGGATGAACTGAAGAATTGAATTTGAGACGTGATACATAGCTGCTTTGAGCACAAATGTAATCTGCCAAGGACCAGTAGGGTTAGTAGAAAATAAATAGAAACAGGTACATTACAACAAAACATGAAAAATGTAATCATAACAACAAAATCATAAGAAAGTGCAAAAATGTATAGTCCTGTTTAAATAAATTTGTTTAATTGTTTAATTCTCAAAAGGTTGTCAAAGATGGTAGGGATATTATTATGTAGCTGATTTAGATTCAGTCCCATCTAAGGAAGCCTACGTGGATATCTCAAGAGAATTACTACTCTGATAAGGCTGTAAATCTTCGTGATTTATGGAATATAGTTCCATATTTTACCGATTTATAATTTCCTGTTGGAATAATTTGGTTTCACATGGGGACTCCAATCCATAGAGAGATGCTGTCTGACCGCAACTGGGTGATTTGTTTTCCATACAATGTAAATGAGAGCCCCCTTAAGCAAAACATAACACTAAGTTTTCTTGGCTTTGTTAAGTCATGCTCATGTCAAAATTTTATTTTACATATTTAAAATAATACATTTAAAATTATTAGTTACACTACAAGTACAATGCTGAACATTGTGACTATAATTATATTGCACAACCTGACTTCATTAATAGGGATCCTCTTAAATAGTGCAAAAGACTTTATACAGGAATGTACGGAAAGAGTATCAGTAAACAAATGAAGACTATTTACAGTAAGCGGCCAACATATCAGATAACCAATCAAATCAAAATAAAACTGAAATCAAGTTCTCAAAAATAACATTAAAACAAGAACAAAAAAAACAATCTGTACAAATTGCCACAGACAAGAACATAAATTTTCTCCACTTGGAGAAGTAGACCTCAGTCCATCAGAGGGCCATTTTTTTTTTTTTTTCAAAAATTCACAAAGAAAACATAATGGTGTTAGAAACAGAAATAAATGTCCAGACCAGTGAATTCCACATTGATGTAAGATTTCAGTTCATCTTCTTTTCTAAGAAAACGAGATAATCTCTAAAGTTCATTCGCTCCTGTCTGAGTATTTCTGCAATGACTTTTAGTTTGTTTTTTTTTCTTCACTACTCAACGAAAAAAAAAAAAAAAAGTAAAAAAAAGTAACACCCACAGAAAGTAACATGGAATTAGACTTCGCCCTTCGTCCCACATTTTCCGAGTTAGTTCCGAAAAAAAGTCGGGTAGATCCCTGCACCTCTGTCACCTGGCTCTACCAGCCAGAGGTCCCAGTGGTGGGTGTGGCTGTGCGACACTTACTTGATATTCCCATCAGCACTGTCTATGAGAGTTTTACTGAGGGGGCCCAGGATGTGGCCGGGCAGCCAGCCCTCTGCTGCGGGGGACTGGCTGTTGGCCGCCCGGAACACCAGGTACATGTTCTGCTGGTTGGTGGCCAGCACCTGCACCGTCTCCCCCTGGCTGACGCAGATCTCGTTCTCTTTCAGTGCATTGTAGTCCTGTGTCACCATCATCGTGGACGAGACCCCATTACATCCCACTCCGTCGTGCTGCAGAGTCAGCGTGCAACACACAGATACACAGATGCAAACACACACAAAGAACAAACACACACAAAGAACATATGCACGAAGTTAACAGAGAACACACTAGGTTTCAGAAATAGCAAATTAAACTGAAAAAGGTGTTTAAACTTAAAATGAGTTAAAAGCTTTTATTTTTACTGCAAGTTCTTACAAAGCACTAATGTAGCGTATGAGGATGAAGTGAATGTGCATATTTGGTTCAACAGCAGGATTCTGACACCAACAGCTTTCTCAAGAACATCAACAAACTGGTGTCCTGTAGAGAGGGAAAACTAGGCCAGCAAACAGACTAATAATAGCCCGATGCTAGTGCACTGCTCTCATTAAGCAACGCCACTCAGAGTTCTGACTGTCTGTATGTGTGTGTGTGTGTGTGTGTGTGTGTGTGTGTGTGTGTGTGTGTGTGTAGGTTTTTATCAGGACTTTCAAACGAGGCTCAGGACAACCATTTTATTAGAGACGCACCTTGGTGGACTCGCTGTGTTTCAGGGGGTCGAAGCCCGGACTGCCGTTGGAGGTAGACATTTTGAGAGAGCTGGTCCTTCCAGAAAGGGGGGGCTTCTCCATCCCGATGGAGGTGGTGGAGCTGGGCCGGCCGGGCTGTTGAGACGGACGACTGGCTGAGGAGTTCCTGGTCAGGGAGTGAGAGCCACCTTTCTCCTTCTGGTACTCAATAGGAGACTGGAGGGCTGGAGGGACACAGATGATTAAGAAAGACAGAAACACACACACAAGAAATCCATACAGAAAACTTACAGTATTTAGAGTGAAGTACTTGAAGTCCATGACTCAAACTCTACAGACTTGTCAAGTCATAATTCTACTAATTATTGATGACTTTGACTTTGTGTGTTTACTTTGTTCAGACTCTAGGTAGGACTCAGATTTACAATTAGCATTTTCAGATCCAAGTTCAAATCATTCGATGGGCCATTCTCACCAGATAGGAAGTTGCTCTGGGCATCGAGGAGGTCTGTGATGTGATGGACCCAGATCTGCTTGATGTCCACGTTGGCTGCCTGGAGCGTGAAGCGTTCCGACGACCCACGACTTGTTAGCACAAACTTACAGGGATCGTTATCGATGTGCTCCTCCAACCCCAAGTAGCTCACCTAGTCAGAGACACAAACGCTTATTTCACTGAGGGGAGTCAGTCATACTACATAATATCAGTACAACATAGTACATACTAAATAATATCAGTACACATGATTTGCCTTCTTATTTTTTTAAAATAATTGTATCTAGAAACAATAAAAGTTCTTCTAAATCTTCTAAATCCAGTGTGCTGTTTTAGTGTGGCATCGGCCTCACCTTGATGCTCTTCTTGAACTGGTACCCTGGGGTGGACGAGCCTTTGCGGAGCAGCTCGCTGAAGATGACGATCTGCTCGAAGAGGAAGACCCGTCGCTCCTTGCTGCGGGACAGTACGCCCGAGTCTTGCTCCGTCACGAAGAACGTCTCCTGCTGCAGTAGCTTACCCTGGCTCGTCAACTTGCCCTGCAAGACCAGACCACAGTGTAAGCATGACCCATGTCATTCCCCCTCCCTCCCTCCCTCACTATATAGCTCATTACATGAGCCTGATTATGCATAGCATGCCTGTCGGTGCATTCCTTTTGCTGGGTTGCGTTAAACAGGAACAGGTGCACAGAGGCAAAAGCATGACGCTGCTCTTCAAAGATCATAGAGAGCCCATGAGCAGCCAAACATCAACCCAACATTATCGCTATTATTAATGAACCTGTCCTTCAGTCTGTCAACACTAGGGCATTAAGAGAAGCCGGGGCTGTCATCGGTGTGTCAACACACCCACCCGAGAGGATCACCACAAACCTGGGCCCCCGTCCCTCTCTCTCTCTCTGTCTGTCCCTCTCTCTCTCTCTCTGTCTCTCTCCACACCCGGTCATAAAACTCGCCGTGCACTCTTTTCAGTGGGTCACGGCACAGGCAAACACAAGGCCTAATCTCTACCCAATTACAGCAGACATGGAGAATGTGCCCTTATCTCTCGAGTCCTGAGATTTAATATACCTGCAGTGTAATGGAAATGGATGTCCGCAATGGAGGTCACAGAGCTCATGGAAGAACAAACGGCGGAACGGCTGACGGTGTGTGACTGAGCATGTCCAATCTCTTGCCAACACCTCTAATAACTTGTCTCGTTTTTTAAAGAGGTCACTCCAAGAGAGAGAGAGAGAGTTGGTCATTCTTTGATGAATTCATACATTTGCGCGTGGCTGGCTCTCAAATATTTGCACACTCCTCCTAGCTTATCCGGACAGCCTGGCCTACATGTGACTGGGTAAGATTTACCTCATAGCCTTGAAGCCGGCCCAAGTTCATCATGTCATTGCACAGCTTTGGTACTTGGGACATCAAGCCAACAGCTTTCTGTAAAACAAACAAACAAACAAACACACATTCAATATACATTCTAGTGTCAAAAGAAGTAGTATTAACTGTAGTGTCACTGTTTTTTTCTTTTTCTTTTAAGCTTTCTGACATTAAGCTTGCAGATTGTTACCTCAATGTCTTCACAGTCCAGTCCTGCCTTGGTGCTGTACTTCAAGAAGTCCTACAGATCATCAAAATAAAACGAAAATAAAACGCCATAAGAGAAGTGTCAACTTGCACATGGCGGGTGATAGAATTTTTGGGCTGTTTTGATGCACCTACTGTACCTTGAGAAGCAGTTGATATTTTGTGATTCTCTGTATCGGCTTGATCAGAAAATCGCTGATTGAAAGCCTCGAGTTGATTTCTTGCTGTATACTCTGTGGAGGTGAGAAAAACGTTGACAACAATGTTGCTTGACTAAAAAAAAATCCATTTTTAAATAATAAAATGATGACAGTGCACATACCTCAAAGAAAGAGTCATATTCAGCAACAATGAATTCTGATTTGGGCTTATTCTGACAGTAGACAACATACATATGTAGTCTCCTTTCCTGTAAAAACAAACCCCATGAATGAGCAATGGGTGACATTGCATATACAGAAATCTTCACATGTCAAAATCTCCAACACTTACGTGTTTGATGAACAGCTCTGGTAGGTGTTCATGGTCCTCCAGACATTTTTCCAGTTCAACCACAAAGAAGCTAGGAGACAGAAGAAACTGGTCAGCGACAGCCTGAATATGTATACCAGGTCATACTATTACTTTTCTTAGTTTGTGTGTTAGATTTATAGAAAAACCTAAACATATTTGGCAGTGATTGGCTGAATCTCAACGTCCCCACTAAGCCTTAAGCCCTGAACCCTCAAAGACTTAACTGAGTCTTCACAAAGCAGACTCATTCTAGTTAAGTCTAGAACAGTGTTGGGAGTAACGAGTTACAAAAGTAACTAATTACTGTAATGCATTGCTTTTTGTGGTAACTTGGTAATGTAAGGCATTACAGAAAAAAAAGGTCATAGGCTACCGGAGGGCCTGAAGAGTAACTTAAATGTAATGCAACAGTAATGTAACGCCTTACATTTTCAAAACACTAATATTGTAATGTAAGGGACTACTTTAAAATGTCAGTAACAAGTAATAAATAACGCATTACAGTTTTGCAGTAACTTGCCCAACACTGGTCTAGAATGAGTCTGCTTTGTGAAGACTCAGTTAAGTCTTTGAGGGTTCAGGATCTTAGGGCTTAAGGTGGACATCGGGATACATTGAGGACTTACTCTCTGTGCCAGTCGTAGATTTGATGTATGTTCCCGAATACAATCTTATCTTTCCCCTTCATGTCTTCAGGGACACCCTTCTCCTCTATGCTCTTCATGAACCCCTGCGCAGGACAACAGAAGAACCGTGGTCAGGACATGAGGGAAAGGTCTCGCACATCGTGAGAACACGTCTCGGACGGCATCAGAAGCCGAACACAAACAAAGCTCGGAGACGTGTGAGGGCTTGTGCTGACGCCATTGTTTGTAGCGGCATCAGAGACGCCAGATCGCCATGCCTCAGCTGAGTTTCGCACATGAACATGCAAATACACAGAGGGTCAGGGTCAAGGCTATTTATGAAATATAACAGCCAGCATGTGGACAGCTAGCCAACACTGATGCAAATGAAATGACTGGTTTACAGGAAGGAGTGGGACAAATAGGTTACTGTGCTTTGTCGAGCTGTATAGGCTTCAAACCTAGAGGTTAGCATACGGGAAGGCTCACCTCAACTACGATTCCCAAGTCTTTGACATAGTCCTTCTCTGTCTGTATTAATTCATTTAGGACAAACCTGTAAAGAAAGGCAAAACAGTTAATCCATCACATTAATGAAAATTATAGACACTGATCATTCAAAACGAATAAATACTAAAGTGGATGTTAAATGAACATTATTCATCAAATAAATAAATAACAAACAAACAAGGTCTGGTTTGGATTATCTATTTAGCTATTTATCTATCTATTTATCTACTTTGTACGTGTAACTAGGAGTGGGTATATTTAAGCAGTGTAGTGTCATTGGAGCAGATTTACTGTAACCATGGCTTTAACATCCCATAATATCATATGACTAACTAATGACTGCTTGTAAAAGAGGGAGTGTCTTACTACAGGAATTTGCATGAAATTACATGGTTGTCTGTAAGGTCGATGAGAAGCTAGTTATTGAGTTACAAGCAATCTATACGCCAAAAAAGAGACACATAGGTTCTATATATATAGCTAAGCGAAATGATAACAGAAAGAAAACATTTTATACGTTTTAGTGGTGTTTATGGGAAATGAGGTGCGGATGGCAGAGGTGGCATATCTTACATGCGGCCCCGCATAGCTTTGGCTTTCTGCTCCAGCTCAGGGTTGCGTGGCTGTGTTGGGGTAGGCTGCTCGGGGGGGCTCAGAGGGCTGAACCCTGGGTATGCGCCCGGCTCCAGAGTCTGTCAATACACACACACACACACACACACACACACACACACACACACACACAAACCCATCATATGAGGATTATCGACAAAAAAGATGCTAAAATGCCCCACCAGCACATACAATCAAAATGATATTGGGAGTGTTGTCATAAATGTGGATCCAGATTCTCTATCCTGAAAGAGAGTGATTTTTTTCTGAATTGATGTGGGCAACTAAAGAGATGTGAATAAACCAAATGTGCCATCCAAAAATGTGCAAGAACAGCAGCAATCTGCTGTCAGATGAGTTTCAGCAGGGTCACAGAAGGCTACTGGCTTCGATGAAGGTATATTACTTATATTTATTTATATATTTCAAAATAAGGTCATATTCATAATAATAGTTCTATGAAGACAGACTCCACATAAAAATACCACAAAACACTGTGGTTATATTCATAAACACTGAGGTTAAATACATAATAACAGCTTTATGAAGACAGACTCCACAAAAAATACCACAAAACACTGCTCTATGAAGGAAAAAAAATATAAATATAAATTTTGAAATAAAAATGAAAAACGCCAACACGACTCCATGCACAACACTGGTTAGTCAGAACAAAAGGCAACAGAAAGCGAGATAAACAGAGAGACAGCAGAGGAGACGCAGAGACGCAGAGGGGTTAATAAAGAAAAAGAATCGGATGCTTGTAGCTTGTAGTGCCAGGTGTATATTATATGAAACTGCTCATTTTCAGCTGAATGGCCCCAGCTGCACACTTACCATCTTGGTTTTGACCAGTTTCTCTATCGCACTGACAAGCTCGGCGGCACTGGGGACCTCGGTGGAGCCCTGGCGCGCAGCAAGCAGTGCGGAGGACTGCAAGGCACGGGTTTAAACAGCAAAGGCACGTTAGCAGGGACAGAGACAGAGAAGAGAGGGATTAGGGAGGGAGGAGAGTGTGAGAGAGAGAGAGGGAAAGGGAAAGAGAGAAAGAGAGAGAGGTTGTTAATCAACAAGAGCACGGCACCTCTGGGGCGTTCACAAGATGGGGAGAGACAGAATAGTGCCTATCTCTTGGGAAAGAGTAGCTTGCGCTGCGTTTGATGTGACAAGCACTGCTTTATCAAATCCCTACTGCCCACGGCCATTGTTGTGAAGAGAGTAATTTTTTACTCTTAGTGGATACAATGCGTGTCTTACAAGTACAGTAGACTGCATTGGATACATCAGTTTGGTAAATAAACCAATGTGAGCATTCATGGAAATGCAGTTGATCCTCCTTTGAAGTATAAAGTCAGATCAATACATTTTTTTGTTGTTGCTTTCACAAAACCAATGGCCGTCGGAGTCAGCAAACTACTTGGAAGTGGAATAATTTTCCGAGGAAAATTATCTAAACACAAAAGGGCTGAAAACAGCGTACAAAAGACTACTCTGCACCGTGGAAAGAGCTTAAGTGCAGTGTTAGGTGCCAGGATGAGAAAGTGAAAAAACAGCACGTTAGTTAGACCACAGCATGAGGTTCCCACAGCTGAAAACAGGACAACAGAATCAGAGAGAGAGAGAAAGAGAGAGAGAGAGAAGAGGAGGAGGAGGACAGACTGCATAAAGAGTAGTAAAAGAGAGAGAGAAAGAGAAGGATGAAAACTTTACACGTAAAAAAGATGGCAGCATGAGTGCCCATGAGTGGAGATATGAGATATACCCCGTCAGGAATGGCCGCACAGATGCATGTGTGTCTGTCTGTGTCTGTAGGCCTATTTATGACAAGTATGTGTTCCCACTGGCGATACAGGTCACCATTTCAACGTGGAACATTCTAGAGATGGCAAGATGAGTGGCATGTCCATGTCCATGAGTGGGTTCCGTCTTTGTGTGATGGGAGATGGGCAGTGAATGATCCACAAAAATTCCACAGAACTGCTCGGTGTGTGAACTCTGGCAATCATGTGGTGGGTTAATAGGAATGGTGGCTGAACATGTAGCTTACCTTCTCCTCCTGGGCTGAGGGGTCTTTGATGATCTCCATGGGAGGAGGCAGAGGGGTGTGGGAGTCATCCTCAGGCTCCTCCTCCCCGCCACTCTGCATGCCCGACGACTTGGGCAGCTCCTCTTTCCTCTGCACACAGGAGGGAGGGACAGAGAGAGAGAGAGAGAGAGAGAGAGAGAGAGAGAGAGAGAGAGAGAGAGAGAGAGAGAGAGAGAGAGAGAGAGGGTGAGTACAACCAAACAACAGCAGAAAGGGAATGATGAGGGAAAAAAATCATAGAGAGAGAGTGGTCAGAAAAGAGTGAGCACAAGAAAAAGAGAGGGAGAAAGAACGAGGGAGCACAGAAAGGGAAAGCAAGACAGAGTGGGGTGGTGGTGGTGGTGGGGGGCACTTTAAAGCCGTCTATTGTGGTGAGGTTCACACAAACTGCCCCGTTTCACAGTAAGTCTTTGTGTGGTCAGACCGTGTTGTGTGCAGTTCTTGTGGAGCAGGAAGTCTCCAATGGGCTAATCAAGTCCCTCCTAATCGCACTCAGTATCACTAGAGCCACTTTCTGCGCCAGACCCCCGGCTCTTTAGGCCAGGCTGCTCCAAAGCAATGCAAGAACAAGGAGGCTAGTTTTCTCAGCGAAATGTCACTTAAATACAAAACCATGGCCGGCGGCTGAAAACATGTGTCGCAACGATGAACACTTGATAGTGGACTACACATCGACTCTAATACTACTGATTTACTAATCATTGAATATACAGAGAAAAACCTGGTACTTCCTAATGAACTAACTGAATTTTGAATAGAAAACAAACGTCTTAATATCAGACAACAGAATGTCCAGGACAACACAGTGAATAAAAGTCTCAATAACCCTTTCATATATATATATATGACATATAACTTACTTAAACCAAAATATTATTGTTACTAAAACAATGTGGCCACTGCAGTCATTCATCAGAAGCAATTCTTTGGAAACGCGTGACAAAGAGACTTAACGATATCACATGTGTATCTTAATTTGAAATCTTTTTATCGTCCTACACATCAAGTAACCCCAGAGCAAATGTCTTATCAGCCATGAGCCATTAGTCATGTGCTCTATCTTATTGGCCTTCTCCTTCCTCTCCCCTCCCCACTGTGAGCTGGAGCTAACACAAGCTCTTCATGCACAGCCATGTGCTTCCAGAGGTCAGGTCACTGACTGCAATGATGACCAATCATGAGGGGCAGTTTATAACCCAGTTCCTGGGTTATGTTACAACATACAGGCCCATCTTCAAATTAGAGCACAATAGGACAGAGAAAAACAGAATTTTTCTTTCTTTTTTTTTTTCTTTTTTTTAACAAAAAAGTGGCTGTGAGGCAAAGGCAAAAATCACTGATATGAACTGAAACGATCAGCGTAATTCAGCTTAACACAAGCTGTTTGGGATGAAACTTAACTTGACTGACCAGGTGTTCGTTTCCCAAAAGCATAGCTGCTAAACAGTTAGCCACTTAGTTAGTTGGCAATAGGAAATTGCATTGCAACCAACAAAATTGCTAACTATGCTTTTGGGGAATGGACAGTATGACTCACCATGCAGAACTGGCCCTGACTCACACCTGTTTTGAGACTGGTTTGGGGAGCCCACTACTACCTGAGGCATCCTATGAGCTCAGCCTCTTTGAGAGACATTACTGTTTCGTCTTCCTATCACGGGCATCCCATCATCACCTGGCCCATCTCCATCCATCCATCCATCCATCCCATCTCCATCCCAGCTTACCTCTCCGTCCTGTAACTCGGGTGGCCCCAGGTCGATGCTCTTGCGGGCGTCGCGCTTCTTCTTGTTGGGGATCTTCTTGACATTGCTGCCGTGGCTGAGGCGCCGCACGGGGCTGGTGAGCCACTTCTTCAGTGTGTTGCCCGAGCGCTTGGGCCCCGGCGAGCTGGTCTGGATGGAGCTGAGCGACGGCTGCGGCTGGAGCGTGGCCACCGACTCGGTCTTCCCTCCCGACTCCGACACGGTGTAGTTCTCTGGAAACAGAACAGGAGGGGAACAGGTTTATGAAATATTCCACACATCTGGTAAACAAGCATTGAATATGCTGCATGTAATCCGTCACTATTCTTTGAGCAGTGACAATGAACATTGTAAGAATAATAGGCCCTGGGCAAGTAAGGAGGCACTGAGCCGAATTAATGATAAAAGCTTTGACCTTTACTGTGACTGATGACGACAAAAACAGCATTATATTGTGACTCCACAATATCAAAACACTAACCTTTGACCTTTACTGTGACTGATGACGACAAAAACAGCATTATATTGTGACTCCACAATACCAAAACACTGACCAGCATGTTTTCTGTCTGCAATTATGAAACACCTGCATACTGAATACCCATGACAAGAGGAATGGAATTTTAACCTTTCCGGAAGGTTTCCTGTTTCCCCTGGTCTCTGTGTTTGTGCAGTAAATCGTGGTGTGTTTGCGCAAGGCTTTCTGAAGTGTGAACTGAACTTGACGGACAACGATGACTGGGCTGGAGACTCAGATGCCTCTCCAACTCCCTCCCACTCAAAGTGCTCATGGTCTTGCCTTAACAACACTGACACACCTTCTGATTGATCTCTAATCACTTTAGTGCACACATGAAAGTCCAGGACTCAAGGACTACAATGAAAGCATACTTGAGAATCATTAGGACAACAACATTCATCACCATCTCTCTACTATGAGCAAATTCATGTTCCAGTAACTTTGGCACACAACAAACATAAATTGTAAACAGCCAATCGCTTTCTGTGTCCCCACTTGAATTTCACCTAAGTAGTGTGTCAAAGAGCCATGAGAGAGAGAGAGAGAGAGAGAGAGAGAGAGAGAGAGAGAGAGAGAGAGAGAGAGAGAGAGAGAGAGAGAGAGAGAAGGCTTTGAATTCCTTTGTTGACCACCATGTTAAGGCTTTTACCATGGGCATCAAACTTTTTTTTATATCAACCTATCTGTATCTTTTCAAATCACACATAAAATATGTGATGCAAATTGCAACTATTTCACTAGGTTGTAGTGTATTGCATAACATTACTTTTACAATATCTCTGTCTTTGACTGACTCAGAATAACTGATGCAACAAAACAGTGAAGTAATTCTCACATCCCATAATTCACAACTCCCTACGACAAGTAGGGAGAGACCCCATTCCACAATCGTATGTCAGAGCTCAGGAATACAGTCTTTTGCGATGTGTCACAACACTTCTCAAGAAGAAGAACTGTCTTCCAGACCGGGCCTGGAAAAAGCATGACAGCTGGTGTTGGGTCTATCCCAAATGAAAGCAAAAGAAAAGGATGAAAAACAAGGAATGAGAGACTATAGTCCAACAAAAGGAAAGATCATCAAGTCCATCAAGAAAAAAGTCTGTCTTGTTTGGCACACTGGAATACGAAGCTAGATTAAGCAAAACCCTGGCCTGAAGGACAGAGTGTAATCAGCGTGGGGGAGCCACCGTGATGCTATACTCAGCCCTGCAGTGGGAGACTTTACAGGCAAATCTTTTGCAGGGAGTGAAATAGCTGAAGTCAAAATTCAACAAATGAAACAATGACTTAAGTACACAGTATCAGTTTCTGGCACCGCTACCGTACATCTGTCCGGGGAACAGCCGTATAAACTGACGCTGGCTTAGCACAGCTGCTTAAGGAGATTACTGAAGATAAATACAGTGAAGAACAATGAAATATGTCTCCGCAGTTTGGTGAAATCTTGACTTAACACAAGACTCTAAAGATTTTATTTGAATAAAACAAATCACGCTTACAAATCTGCTCTCCTCTGTAAATTTATCTCTAAATCGTGGAAGAAAAGACTGATGACTTGTTTGAACTGAAGGCTTTCTGACACATTTCTGGCAGTCAGTCCTTCCTGACTGTGACTGTGGCTTTGCTGTGGATGAATCATTAAAAGGAGGCGACCTTGTGAAAGATCATGTGGACAGCCAGCAGTTAGACATTTACAAACATGATCACAACAGCACTATCACAGAGCTCACAGAACCTCCCACTACTGGCTTTGGTAAACAAAGTTTGGTGTGTGTGTGTGTGTGTGTGTGTGTGTGTGTGTGTGTTAGGAGTGTGTGTGGGGGAGAAGAGCGGAGGAGAGTTCTGGCTTAAAGGAATATGGGGCCTGCTACTGGCCGGCCGCTGTGCTGACAGTGACCTGCAGTCCTCCTGGCCATGTGTGTAATCACCGGATGAAACGTTCCTTTGATAGCATGAAGGCGCAGCTTTAGGCCGTTTTCTCCATGGGTCTTTGTTGGGAGTCTCTATCTCCCCCCGCTCTTCCCCACATTTTATAGGACACGTGTGTTCCACTTACTAGTGTGGAACTTGTGTTTTCTGCCCCGCACTGTCAGCCCCCCCCCCTTTCTTTCTGAGAATCCACTCCAACTATCATGCTCCTCTGCCTTTACACAGTGGTCCTGTCGTCCGCTCCCTGCCTCTTCTTTCCATCACTCCTGCTCTCTTCCTCTCATCTGTCTGTCTGTTTTTTTATTATCTTTCTCTGTCTTTCCATCACTATCTTTCGTTCACAACTTTAACCAGTGGTTCTTTCCATTTTACACTTTATGTCTCTTTCTTTCTTTCTTTCTTTCTTTCTTTCTTTCTTTCTTTCTTTCTTTCTCATCTTTTCTCTCTTCTTTTCCTTTCTCAGCACTTCTTGTGTATTCATGTGGCCGCCCCGTGGTGACCCCAGCTATCCAGCGTTGGGTGCACGGGGCCAGGCGGGCGGGCTTGCGTTTGTGGCGGGCACACATGACTGCCTCCTGAACAGCAGCTCTTGGAGAGAGTGGCCTAGTGCGTAAACGCTGCGCTCTGCTGACGCCAGCAGCAGCAGCAACAGAGAGTGAAAGAGAGAGAGAGAGAGAGAGAGAGAGAGAAAGAGGGAGCACCATCTGAGTGGTGTGAGAAAGACAGAAAAAAAGAAGAATGTGACAGGAAAAAAAAAAAAAAAGTGTGTCCATCCAGGGTCAGGGGCCATTAGCTTGTGCTTGCCCTGTGTACACACCTGACACACACACACACACACACACGCACAAATACACACACACACACACACACACTAACTCTGTTAAAACAGGCTCATTACCCATCTCAGTGCACTAATGAGTCAGTGGTGGGCAGTGACAGAGGGATGCAGAGAGAGAGAGAGAGAGAGAGAGAGAGAGAGAGAGAGAGAGAGAGAGAGAGAGAGAGAGAGAGGGTGTGTGAGATTAAGATCAGTTTCTCATCCATCAGCGTGCTGCCAGGTTACTCACTTCACTTCCCAGTGACGGAGTAGCAAGAAATCTGCTTGGCACATCATATGACTGTTTGCCCTCAAAACAAAACTGCCACTTCTGGTTTTCCATGAGGGGGGCCTCAAGCTCTTCAACAACAAAGTCAAATAAAGGGGAAATATTAAACCTTGGCCCATAAACTCCCAGTGGAAGTTACTCGTCAACACACACACATTTCCTTACCTCTAACAAACATGCTAAGCATACTGCGCAACAACAATGTTGCTCCATCTAAAGCGAATGATGACCCATAAGCTGTGCAATAAAGATGTGAAACTAAGAGGTCCAAAGTCCAAATTCAGCTACAGACAGTCCTCAATTATGGCACAACATTGTTTTGTTTGGATAACCTAGGAACGAAAGAAAAATGAAAAAAAAAATAAAAAAAATAAAACCATCAAGACAGGGAATTTCTAAGAATGTCCACCACAAGCATGGATGAATGTATGTATGGCAGCTGGCCCAGTAGCCATGATTGAAATACCTTAAGCCCCATCATCGTTAATAGCACCCCTCAATCAACGGCCATAATTCAGCTAATACGCTCCCAATGAAGCGCACTCCTCTCAGTCAACAGTATGTGTCAGTGGCCTTCGATACGTGTACTCCAGTGTGTCTCAGCAACCGGAGTGGCGCAGTGGTAAAAATGCCAGGGATTGTTTCTGTAGAAGGTCCCCAGTGACCTAGCAACCCTTAGCCAGCGGAGTAGAC
Organism: Sardinella longiceps; assembly: GCA_027497455.2. Classification (NCBI taxonomy): domain Eukaryota; kingdom Metazoa; phylum Chordata; class Actinopteri; order Clupeiformes; family Clupeidae; genus Sardinella; species Sardinella longiceps. The sequence continues at coordinate 34,281,673 of JAODXP020000016.1, forward strand.
CTGGGCTCCAGGCCTGAGACTAATGGAGGGACACTCTTTAGAACATGGGGGATATATGTCCACACACACACACACACACACACACACACACACACACACACACACACACACACACACACACACTCTCTCCCCCTCTCTCTCTCTCTCTCTCTCTCTCTCTCTCTCTGACACATACACACACTTATATACACACACACAGGCACGCACACACACACAAAGGGAAGATCAGGAGCTAAATACACACACAGTAGACTGACTAGAGGGGTCCATCTGGCCTTTTGAGAGCTTTGTCCACTGGATCCATCACCAAGTTTGGCTCGATCACGTTGTGAGCGTTTATTTACCACTTGTCACCAACAAACACACTGGGCACATAGACAAAGCAGTGGAGGAGAAGTCTCTGGCAGCTACAGTCTCTGGAGGGAGTTTTTCTGGCCATTTGTCTTAGGGTGTGGGAGTGCTGAGCACTTCAAAGTGACTAAACAAGTGTACTTGTATCAGTGGAGATGTATCAGTCACTCTGGCAAACACTTACGATAGCCAACTAAACAAAGACATTACTCAAAGATTACTCAATTATTATCATACACCATTATCGAGAAGGGCAGACGCCTGGATAACATCAACCTTGAAATAGTTTTACATTATTTCTCAGTCAAAATGATCCAAAAGGTCCATGATCCAATCATCAAGTCAGCATTTATCTGTGTGAGTGTCACAGAGCGGATGTGGGGTGATTTTCCAGTGCAGATCATCCAAAAGCAGAAGCAGAGCATTTGCATGCCAGGCTTTGACAAATAATTTGCAGCTTATTTCCTGAAACTCAGCCTCCAACAGAACTTCTGTAGTATAATGACTCAGACTCAGACAGTAGTGTCTTTTTCTAATCTTCTGTCTTGTCTGTGTAAAAATAAGTGAGAACCTGTTGCCTCTTTGTGGGAATTGACAGTCCATCAGGCATAGCAGCATAGCATAGCATGACTGTGGTTATTCTATGGCCGCTTTCCAGCTGAGTCTAAGAGACCGACAATGTCGCAAAGCAGCATTCCATTTAAATCTGAGGATGGCATTCATTCACACACAAACACACACAGAGACACAGATAAAGACACACACGCACACACACACACACACACACACACACACACACACACACACGCCTGAGTGAATATCTACTGTACCAATGTTCTACACTCTATCATTGGTTGGAATGAAGAATCATAATTTTTCTGGGGCGAGGAGGGGAAAAAAAAAAAAAGTTTCTCTCCTCTCAATCTCTTAACAACCTCCCCCTAAACCTTCCCCTAAGAGTCATCTTCAAAGAGGGTGCTATAATGCGCCAGATGAAAGAGGATTTGTGGCTAATTTGGTCTTCAAAGACTGCAGCATTGCGATACACTACTTCTGCCTTTGACAGTAAACAAGACTACCAAGCACATGTAACACCAGACTAACACAATGTCCCTGTAATCCACGTGATTAGCACCAGTCAAGCCAAGTCGCCAAGTGCCCATGCTGTATCACAAACCAACAGGGAAACGTTACAGTTGGCCAGGCACAGCTGATAAAGAATATCAGGTAAAACTTCAACATAATTGCATTTCAACTGAGATCTTACATCACAGATTACGCAAGCTATGCGAAGAGCAGAGATTATATTTCACATAGTCGTTATTCCAGCAGCACAACAAAGTGGTTGCTGCCGTAGATTGAGCTCGCCAGTGGGCCGCCCTGCATCCTACATCCCAGAGACTTACTTCCTGTGTTAATGGACACTATGAGAGCACTTTAGGTCATATTAGTACACAGAGATACTGAGAGGCTCTCCATCTTTGTGCTCATCTAAACAGACTGGCATAGAAGACACACACACACACACACACACACACACACACACACAATACAATTACCAATGACATTTGATAAGTTATGCGTGCTGACAATATTATATCCCATAGGGTGATAAATAATTGAAACGCTTCAGCGCTGAAATGTAGAGTGCTTCCTCTGTGCTGCCCCAAATTTCTCATTTAAGACTGACGCGTTTGGAAACGTGCCCTATTGGAGAGCTATAAAGTGTAAACAAACAGTGAAAGGCACAACACAGCAACCGTAGAGAATAGACTATGCCCTGTCATGGCGACTGCGAGTAGCTCAGACTGTCACTGAGACGACTACAACCAGCACCAAACATTAAAAGCATGTTACAGTGAAGTGAAATCATCACATTAAGCTGATTATATTCAGTCCTGTCAGAGAGTCTCAGAAGCCGGAGCTTCATTCACACAAGGAAGGAGAAGTAAGTCACCAGGAATCCTCATTCAGACTTTAAGCTGGAGAAAAAGCCAAAAGCTGTCTCAAGAGGTTAAGAACACACATTCCTTCTCTCACACGGCTTCTCGCTTACTTTCTCCCAATCTCCCGCCTGGACTGATGGGAAACCCAGTGTGCCTGGTCGAACAAGCTCAGCAGTGGCAGCACACACACACACACACGCTCACACACACACAAACACACGCACCTGCGACATTACAACAGCAACAGCAACACTTTGCAGCGATCCAACCGCAACAGGAACGCAAGTGCCTCCCGCTCTTCATCCTGGTCGCCTGTTAGCCGCTCATGGTCCAGAGTGGAGGGACAAGAGACAACAGCATTGGTGGAGGAGAGACACCGATGACAGGCAGACAGGTGGAGAGACAGAGAGAGAGTGATAGAGAGATAGAATGAGAGAGAGAGAGAGAGATAGAGAGAGGTGGTGAGACTCCACTCACACACACACTCAGAGAAGAAGTCATGAATGACTGGATGACTGTGGCTTTGAGCAGTCAGACGCCACTCCAAGTTCGGGCTGCGCTACTCGACCAAAGGGGGAGGAGCAGGGGAGGAGCCAACCAACACACACACACACACACACACACACACACACACACACACTGAGCGGATTAGAGAAAAAAAGAGAGGAGAGTGAGTGAAATAAGAAAGAGGGAAGAAAAAAAGAGCTAGAGAGGTAGAGAGCAAAAAAAGGAGGGAGTGAGAGAGAGAGAGAGAGAGAGAGAGAGAGAGAGAGAGCACGAGTCATGTTTCACCACCCCCAACACACACACACACACACACAGACACACACACCCCTTCCACAATGCCACTACTGAACCCCACAGGCTGACCTTAAGACACAACTCTCACATTGTGTAGGAGGAGGAGTGCACTCCAGTACATGTGCGTCACAAAACAGAACCGCTTGTGTCTCAATCTTACTGAGATCTTTCAGCACATGGGAATCCCATGCACACATATGGCTGATATTACAACCCAAGTCATCATCCCATACAACAGACTGGGCAATAGAGAGGGATTAGAGAGAGAGAGAGAGAGAGAGAGAGAGAGAGAGAAAGAGAGAGAGAGAGAGAGAGAGAGAGAGAGAGAGAGAGAGAGAGAGAGAGAGAGAGAGAGAGAGAGAGAGAGAGAGAGAGAGAGAGAGAGAGAGAGAGAGAGAGAGAGAGAGTGTGTGTGTGTGTGTGTTAAAAGAAACTTTACATAGCTTAAATCAACTTCACAATCTACAACACAATCTAGTGACTTGTCACATTCCTTGTCCGGTGCTCTAACCTGAGGGTGGGTGCACCTGTCGAAACTCCAGATTCCAAGAGTAGAAATAACTGACATTACAGGAATAGTTTTAGTCTTTTTCCTTGTGCGATAAGGCACTTACTGTATCTACTCTATCCAGTGATACCATTTAGAGACAATGAGTGTTTCTCAAAGTCGAGGAAGCATGCTTGGAAGGCTGCTTTTTCGAGCATTCCACGTCATTATCTGTAGCCAAGTACTGTTCCAAAGTCAAGCATCCTTCTAAATTCTAGCGAGGACAGAGGCCTTTGTTCATAGATTTTTCAAGGATGCACTGATGGAGCCTCGTTTTTGAAGTGTACGACTTCCAAGGCGAGTGTGCTACCTAGGAAGCATTCTCGACTTTGAGAAAGACTCAATGTCAGCTTGCAGACAAGCTAAAAAAAAACAAACAAACAAAACAAAAAACTATTGAGAGCCTACCGGTTCATCTTCGACCTGCCTAGTCTACACCTGAAATCCATCTGGTGACGTGGAGTGTTTAGACCCAGAGTAGGGGGGAAAGTGCCTGGAGGAAGCCAATGGTGTCGTGGACAAGGCAGGAGGCAGGTAGCCTCCATAGACTAAATAAAAAACACAGCAGACGGATGGACTGCAGTGTCCTAGTTTCTGGTCCGCACGAAAGAGGCGCCATGAACCCGAGGAGAACCATCTTTTCACTTCCACCAACATACATTCATGTTCAACATACAGTCATTATCCGAATATCCAACCTTATGAGTTTATATTCTTTTCATTAAATTGTTGACAATGCAGGAATAGGAAGCAAAGTTTTGCTACGCTAAAGATTACAAACACAACAATGAAGTTGCTTCAGCAAATTTCATAAAATTCACTTATACTAGTGTGAAAACAAACAAAGTTCTCTGCTTTCTCTAGGCTTCATGGCCTAGATTCTCATACATGAATGATGTCTAGGACCAGGTTAAATCCAAGTAAGGAAACACTGGCCATCCACAGGTTTACACAGGTTACATCACAGGTTTACTCTCTCTCGTGTGTGTGTGTGTGTGTGTGTGTGTGTGTGTGTGTGTGTGTGTGTGTGTGTGTGTGTGTGTGTGTGTGTGTGTGTGGGAGAGAGAGAGAGAGAGAGAGAGAGAGGTGTGTGAGTATGTGTGTGTCTATGTAGGAATGATACTTCTAATCTGTTATCACTGACTTGCAAATTGCTTCAAAATATAAACTTCCATTTCCTTTTTGAACACTACCAGAAATAAAGCATTGAGCTTTTCAAGAAAAAAACACACACACATATGAGACTCAAGTCTTTTGATATCTACTGTCATTCATTTCTGCAGATGAGACCAAGGCTAAAGCTTGTAGTGGTCATACTCCTGAATAACAAGAGCATTTATCTGGAATTCCCCACATATAAAAGTTAACAATGCATCAGATGAATTCACTTTTAAAAGACTGAAACATGTGCCTTCAGAATAAAAACAAAACTGAAATTTCCTAAGGCCATTTCTATTGAATTGCCAGCAAACCTCTCAATAACCACAACGCGTTCTTGAACATGGTGACCAAAAGTTTCTCCGAAGTTTTGTCAACATTATTCTCGACATTAAACTCTTCAAACCGAAACTATTGCGCGTTGTTTCTCGAAACGTAGCCCCAAAGAGAGGGGGGGAAGAGGCCTGTAAATTTCTAGCCCAGAAACCCAGAGGATGGGAGGGGCAGTGGACAGAGGAAATTCCCATGGACAACAGAGAAGGGGGTCAGTGAGAGACACACACCGAGACGGTCACACAATGACCGGAGATTTTGCCACATGCCCTATCGCTCAGACCACTCCACTCGTCCCAGTGACCCCTAGCCCCACCAAACACACACTATCTGCTATCTAGGACAGGCAGCTGAATAGAGTGCTGGAACTGATCCAGGGGGAGGCTAATGACCACCTGAGTCATGTCATACACCAATTGGAGTAACTCACTGATAGTTAATGTATCCACAGTGAGGAGACAAAATTAGCCTTCTAGTATTTTAGGATTGAAGACAGATGTGTACGACCATAAAATGATAACTGTGAATGAATGTATTTTTGTATAAATCCAGCTGTGCACATTACATTAGAATCCATGTGATTCTAATAAAATGAGTGGAGAGCAGTCAAAGCAGAAGCAGAGAGGGATGATGCTATTAGGGTTTTTTTTTTCCTTTTTTTTTTTTATCAATGACGCTGAGTGCTTGTATTTGCGCGGAAGAGTGAAGTGGCTCGGGCTATTACAGAGAGTGGCCGAGCCTGGGTCTGTATTTACGTAAAACCACAGGGCTTCTCACCTCCTCTCACTGGCTGCCTGAGAGCCCCCTGAGAGGCAGCGAAATGTCAAGAGCTTTTCAAGAGCACAGGGCTCCTCTGTCAGGCTTTAGCAGACTCACTCACTCACTCACTCACTGGCAGCTGGGATAAACACTGCTGCCCCCTAAAGGCAAGAACAGGGACTTTTTTTTTCTTCATCAAATATACTATATCCAAAAACAAACCTGCTGTGGCATTCAGAAAGTAGCCAACCTATGGCCTTTATGATTATTATTACTTTATGAGGGCATTTAGGGCTTTAATATCAAGGTTTATTCATTCAAAATTAATTTTTATAAAAAGTAATAGAAATTTATGTTAGCCTGCTACTGTCCCAGGGAACTGTTAAGAATTGTTGAAGGCAATCTAAACAGTCTTTGTTTTCCAATCCAATCCTAAAACCAGCCTTTGCAAAAAACATTGAGCAAGCATGTGTAAGGCCTAGCTGCAGCTGAACAGATTTTCTTTCAAAACGATCATTGATCAGGCATCCATTCTTTTCAATTCCGACTCTACATCGGGGACATGCGGAGCCATCGAGGATCAGTGTGTCACTCTTACCTTTGCCGGCGGGGAAGAAGCACTCCATCTCGACGCTGCTGCGGGAGTGGGAGATGCAGAGGGCGCTGCTGGGCACCAGGCCCTCCTGCGGTGGGGTGCGGTCAGTGGTGCGCACTAGGCACCAGCCCGGCCTGTCACTGGGCCGCTCCAGCAGCTCCACCGTCTGACCCGTCTGGATACTCAGCTCGCCCGCGCAGCCCGCCGCAAAGTCCTGCAGGACCACCGTCAGCTCACAGCCTCCGGACAGCTGCATGGGAAAGAGAGAGAGAGAGAGAAGGGAGGGTTATTAATGTCTGGAAGGTGAAGTGACATACCATTAGTATACTACTAGTAATATACATTAGTATACTGTCTGCTGAAAGAGATTGACTTATTACCAACGGGAGAAATAGTACTTGTCAAGCTTTAGTCAAAGAATTGCTCACATTCCACTGCCATGTGGTTATTGTGTGTGTGCATGATACAACTGACCTCTTTGTTATTACGGTTCATATGATATGCAACATTTTATATGCAAAGATGACAAACTACTACTATCTGCCGTTAAATATACACCACCACCACCACAACATAATACAGGCAACAAGTGTCATTTGGAAAACACAGCATCGTGGAGAGCAGAGTTGGCAAAGGACATCCTCAGAGCAGGGATTCAATTAGGCATGAGTCACTCAGAGTTCTTGTGAACTTTGGGTCATTAGGACTACGGGAAAACTGTGAAACTCTGCCACCACAGAATATTTTGACGAGTATGCAGAAAATCCTCCCTGTCACTCAGGACGGAGGAGGACCCTTGTGATTACGCCACATTACTGAGGAAATACAGCCCAAATGTGTGACTCAGACATGACAGGAAGCCACCAAACACACTGACAGGGACCTGTTGTCTGTTGAAGCTCAAGGCCATTGGGAAATGCCCTTTACTGGTTCAATTCAATTCAGCAAATGTTTTATCACTTATCATTTTGCAAACCAGCGCCATCTCTGAGAGAGAGAGAGAGAGAGAGAGAGAGAGAGAGAGAGAGAGAGAGAGAGAGATCCCAAGTGGTTCTAATTCAGGTAAAGTCCCAATTACACACAATACTCCACAATTACAGCAGCAAAACAGCACCACACTGTAACTCCCCCTGCAGACCGCAGCTTTGGCTAGGATGGCAGAGAGAGAGAGAGAGAGAGAGAGAGAGAGAGAGAGAGAGAGAGAGAGAGAGAGAGAGAGAGAGAGAGAGAGAGAGAGAGAGAGAGAGAGAGAGAGAGAGAGAGAGAGAGAGAGAGAGAGAGAGAGAGAGAGAGAGAGAGAGAGAGAGAGAGAGAGACTTCCAGCAGTTCCATGTGTGCATAAAACACGTGCACAAAGACAGGAGAGAGACAGTGAGATTAGGAATCTGTTGAGTCTTCGATAGAGAGGGATTAAAAAGAAAAGAGACAGAGAGAGAGAGAAAAACTGTAGCAGAAGAAAGGAAAGAAAGGAAGGAAGAATGGAAAAACACAGGAAGGGTCAGAGCCCAAATGAAGAGAGAGCACAGCTAGCGGGATTGTGGGTAGGAAAATGACAAAGAGAGAGAAGAGGGAACGAGCTGGGAAAGAAGAGAGAACATTTTAAATGGCCACCACAGGGACGGCTATGCTGTCAGAGCTTAACCCTCACTGACCCAGCAGTAGGGAGAGGCCTGCACACGATGCTCCCCTATGGCCCGTCCTCCAAGACCACCCAGTGATTCCAACACACTCCCTCCCTCTGCCTCTAACAAGGGGTCAGCTGGAGCGCACCACCAGCTACGGCAGAGGTCTTCCCAGGATCCTCCCAAGACTCTCTTAATGTCTTAGTGAGTCCTGTTCCTTAATCACCACCAGCCTTCTCTCTCTCTCTCTCTCTCTCTCTCTCTCTCTATCCTCTCTCTCTCTCTCACACACACACATACACACGCACAAACAAACACAAACACAAACTCTCTCTCTCTCTCTCTCTCTCTCTCCCTCTCCATCCTCTCCTGCTCTCTCTCTCTCACACACACATACACACGCACAAACACACACTCTCTTTCTCTCTCTCTCTCTCTCCCTCTCTCTCTCTCTCCATCTCTCCTGCTCTCTCTCCATTTCTTGTTCTCTATCCATCTCTTTCTTTGTTTCCTTGCTAACCTGGCCTGACCATACGGGAGCCTGAGCTTGGCTCCGTACTCCAGGACGCACAGCTGGCGCATTAAATTAAAGCACTGACTCCGAACAATACACACACTGTGTAAACATAAGGACTCATTATGCAAAGACTTCCACAGATAATTGATGTTGACAATATTCTCCAAAGAAACGATTTTGGGAGGCAGCGCAACAAAAACCACTCTGTGTGTGTGTGCCGGAAGGCATTACGGGGTAGGGACTAACTTTAGGCCTCTGGGGACAAACATTAGTGAACGATTTTATTTCTCTCAAGAGTCGCTGGCGCTTAGTGGGTCACAAAATACAAAAGTATTTGTAAGCTTCAAGCTTTCACATGAAACTGAGTCTTATGATTTAGGAAAAAGGTCTATACCTGTAGCCTGGCAGGCCATCCTATATCATTGAAATGTATAGTCTGTTATCTAGAGATAGTCCGAACTCATTCGTTTGCTGAACAACGCTGCTATCTTTCAAACTACTTCTGGACGCAACAGGATATAGCCTATGGCCAATCACAGGAACGAACAAGATCGGCGAAGCCCACCCTAAACACATAGAGTGTTGTGATTAGATGTCGCCAACGGCGTCATCCAATTAGATTCCCTATGGCTTGCTATTAGACGTACAGGCTGGGCAAATGAATTTGCCGCCGCTGGGGTACGTCAAGTTTTCTAGGCTACTATACCTGGTTCCTTGGTGAATAAACCAGAGGATTGTGTGTTTTCTCCTTCCTTTGGCAGCATCTGCCCACTTGCCATTTCCTGAGCAAGTAGTGCTGTCCCGCATAGCATGTCATTCACTCCTTGGCTCCTGTCTCCTTTATGTGTGCAATTGATTGCATAACTTCATGAATCTCTAATGTCATTAAAATTATATGGGCACAGACATGGCACGGTCTGTCAATTTTATGGTGGCACTCACGGATACAAATGGACCTTGCTAATGACTAAATGCTAATGTGAGTGAGTGAATGTGTGTATGTGTGTGTGTGTGTGTGTGTGTGTGTGTGTGTGTGTGTGTGTGTGTGTGTGTGTGTGGCAGAGCTCTTGGGATAGAGGTGTGCGTATGCTGTGCAGTCGGCCTCGAGCTCCCAGCTGTGGAATCCATCAGTGCTGGTTTTTCAGACAGACAGAGGGACGGACGGACGGCCGGCCAGCCTCGCGCCTTCCTGAGCACCTGCTTTCACTTAGCACTCCAGCATGACGTCACCTCTGTTTACTCTCCAGGGAAGACACAGAGAGACGAGAGAGAGAGAGAGAGAGAGAGAGAGAGGCAGAAAGGGAGAGAGAAGAGAGTGAAAAGAGAGAGAGAAAGTAAGAGAGAGAAGAGAGACGAGTGAACAGAGAGAGCTAGCCAGCATACCCTCTCCATTAAGTGAATACTTCACACAGACAAAACTAACAAACAGATAAATAAATAAATAAGTAAAGTGTTCACTTTTCAGGCTAATGCAAGGGATGCAACACATCTTGTGTGCTGTGAGTGAGCTCGGCAATTACTGAGCAACAACACAAAGCACACAATTACACTCATGTTTCTCCACAACAGCACAAACAGCAGCCTGGCCTTGCATGTTCGGGAATACAGTACATCCATCCGCTCGAAATACTTGCGAAGTGTGAAGTGACTTCCTAAGTGGCCTCGGAGTAAACGCTCATCGCAAACGCACAAAAGCAAGCTTTCTTATCCAATTACCAATACTGTACCATTCAGTCGCATTTCAATATTTCTAAATGGTGACCATGGCAGAATGGGAAGCAAAAGATGACGGGAGAGGGATCAGAGTGTGTGTGCACTCAGCAGTCTAGATTTAAAACGTTGCGCGTTCACCCTCCGAGCCAGATGAATTAAGTTTATTTAATTAAGGATTCACAATGGCAGGCTGCCAATTAAAGTTACAAAATTAAATCCTGGAAAATTAAATACTGTCCCTCTGAAAATTGGATCATAATTTATGCACAGTGCATAATAGAGATGGGGAGAAAAAGCATCTATTGTGTCCTCATTTTATTCCGCTTATGCAGAACTGAGTCCAATTCCACTGTGAGCAAAGATTGCACCATAGCACTTAAAGGAACATGCATCACATAATACTAAATTGCCTCAGAGTTTTTTTCCCTTTTAATGAGTATGTTAGTATGTATAATGAATATGCTAGTATGTATACGGAATACGGTATAATTCTAGTAAGTATATGGAAGTAGGGGTGTTTCTGAATGATATTTTTGACCAAAATGATAGCCCTAAATCCAAATCTAAATTCTGGCTCTTGAGCAGCAGTTTTACAGGACTCAAATGCACGAACATGCTCCAACTGCATCCAAAGCGGCATTCTTCTCAAATCACTAGGCTTCTGAAATAATACACTTGAGATGGAAATGCTTCCCTTCTGTAGTGGAATAAATAAATAAATAAAAAAATAAAAAAATAGGGAGAGAGAGAGAGTGTGTAGTTGTGTGTGGATTTAACTGGCACTCCCCAAAATATGATCGCTGAGAGAAGTGGGGAAAGTTCCAGCACCTCATGGCGTGACATCTAGAGAGAGCGTTCAGTCATGGAGGCTTTAAAGAAGAGAGTTATTTCTGTCTCATCTCAATTCAATTGCTTGGAATTTATTCCACATGGGAAATGGAACATAGACAGGGAGCGTTTCTCGAAAAAGAGCGGGAATGTGGCTTTCATATTTTAATTATATGCAGCCAGCCTGCCTTTAAGTGGATTTAAAATAGTTATAAACTCAATTTGAAACGTGGGGGCCAGAGTAACAATTAGAGGTGTCATTTTGAGGTCCGCCGACATTCAGATACTGTAATATTCAATTAGCACTGACACAAATGTTCTGTCAGGCCAGGCGCTCTTCAAAGCTCTTTTTGAACTGAGCATATGACATGGCTCAATGTGCTGCTGCACACAGAGGAGCACTGCTGTCTGTCTAATGATAGGCCACACAGCTCAGACAGAGAACAGAGGATGGAGACACACACACACACACACACACACACACACACACACACACACACACACACACACACACACACACACACACACACACACAGGGTTTTTTCCATTCGGCTTGGCTAGCCTACTGCTAAAAAGGTAAAACTTAGAGGCTTGTTCAGGAAAAAGTTGTCCCCCCCAGAAAAAAGGCGAGGAGCAAAGCCCCCAGCCCCCCTCCCACAAAAACACACAAAACACACACACACACACACACACACACACACACACACACACACACACACACACACACACACACACACACACACAAAACCAGATATGATGAAAACAGCAGCTTATGCAGCCGGTCGGAGTTTAATTACATAGCACTTCTCCACCTGCGTACGTCTGTCTGTAAAATGTCAGTGGCAGCCAGGTATAAGCCAAAGCAACAGATGGGGCTAAAGCCCTTCTGACCCCCAACCACCCCCCCCCCCACACACACACACACACACACACACACAACCACCATCATCCCTCCACCACCAACCCACACGTCTTCTTCCGTCTCACCTGGCCGTCGCCGTATCAGGTCACCCCTGTGCAGGGCCAGACAGACCATGTTGCCAAGCAACCACCCCCACTCCTACACCCACCCTCGGGTGCCCAGACGATGAATGTCTCTTCATATCTCCTCCATGAATGGCCACTGCCCACATCAAACAACACAGACCCAAATCCTCTGCTTTTGAATCCCCAACAGCTAAACACTCCAGTGTTGTGTGTACACTACGGTCCACCTATCCCAACAACAATCATCTAAATCGGGTGTGAAGGTCAAAACCCAATGGCGCAAACACAAACGAAGCCATGGCAACCGATTTAAAGTGCGTTGAAATTAATAAATTACCCCCGTGGAGCAAACAAAAAAAAAAGTGTTAAGGTAAATAATGACAGTGCTGGAGACGAGTGGCAATGGAGTAGGGCCGGTGATATAAGAAGCCTTGAGCAAACATGCCACTGGTTGACCTCATTTTTGTGAGCCCTGGCAGGCCAAAATAAACAAGAGAAACATCAGCCAGGCTTAGTTGCTGTCCCGCTCGATCCTCAGCAGCCCTACCACAGAAAGAAACTTTGGGGAACTTGATTACAATTCCTTCCCAACAACGATAAGCAAAAATCGGGACGCTGCAGTGTCTCGTGAGTGCGTGTATGAGTGTGTGTGTGTATGTGTGTGTAGGTGTGTGTTTGTGTGTAGGAAACTAGGGCCATTTAGCGTGTGTTGATCTCGTCTGGTGAGTGTGTTCTCTCCTGTATTATCTCTATCAAAGGGCTGTAATAGCCTGTTTCCTGCGCCGGCTCCTCACCCCAAAGCTTAACCATTAATCTACCCCTCAACTGGAACTCCACAAAAGTGCCCCTCAAACACACCACTGCCATTCCATTTCCCACAGCATAGCACTGGAGTTTGCAATACAGTCAACTCACACACTGCATGGATCTGTACCAGCCGTCTCATTTTCACAATCCCAACAGGCAGATTTTTCCGATCATTGAAATCATCGAAGAAGATTAATGGAATGATGTACAAATTAGTTTTTTTAAAATAAGATCAAACTTACAAATCAGTAACTGCCTTAACATATCCTGCTGTATGCACTTGATCTGTATTGATCATTAAATGTTCCCTGACCCAGACCAATAGAAACATAAACATATATATTAACATATATATGAACATATATCCATATAATATGTATGCACACATGCATATAAATGCACTACAAACACAGGCGTGTGTGAGAGGAAGCAGAAGCCGAGAGGAGACTCCATATTTGTAACTGTGGAGTCGGACGTGCAGACTCATAAAAATGCATCTGCGACGCAGACAAGCCAAGTGCCTGAGAAAACATCTGTCTGGACACCTTCTGTCCTCCCAGCGTGACCAAACCGAGCCAGTAAACAAAGCGTCCGCCACTGAATACAAAAACGTTTTTTACTTCACCTCAAGTGGTGAGAAGCATTTAGCCCTTCTGGGTACACTTTGTTTTTCTTTTTTTTTGTTAAAGAAACCTGTCTAGGTTAGAAGAAGAAAAAGTTAATTTTTGCTTTTACTTACGCGACTGCTCCCTTTGAAAAGTTTAAAGCTCATCCACTTTGGCATGATGACTGTTCTTTTTCGCCTTTCCCCCACCTCGCCTCCTCTTTCTCTCTTTCTCTTTCTCCCTCTCTCTCTCACTCTGTCTCTGTCTTTCTTTCTCGCTGTCGTGCTGTGCGCTTAGAGCGCTTTAAAATCTGCTCCCAATTGGCTGGGGAAGGGAGTTGGCACTTTCATGGGGATGCATGCAGTGCACACACACACATAACCCACAAAATAACACACACACACACACGCAGCACCAAGTAGGCTAAAGTCTGACACACAATCTGACTGTGAGAGAGCTTCACCTGCACTCCAAGGTCTGCATGAGAGAAAGTGAGAGGGTGTGTGTGTGTCAGCAGAGAGAGAGAGAGAGAGAGAGAGAGAGAGAGAGAGAGAGAGAGAGAGAGAGAGAGAGAGAGAGAGAGAGAGAGAGAGAGAGGGATAGAGAGAGAAAATAGAGAGACAGAGTGGAACTAAGGCCAGCCCTGCCCAGTCTTACTTGGTGGGAAGGACAGAGACCAAACGAGAGGGGAGAAGTGACAGAATAACTAGGCAAGAAAAAAAAGAGAGAGAGAGAGAGAGAGAGAGAGAGAGAGAGAGAGAGAGAGAGAGAGAGAGAGAGAGAGAGAGAGAGAGCATTAGAGACAGAAAGACACAATATGTGTGTTTGTCTGTTTGGAGATGGGGGAGTGTGGTGAGTGTGGTGTGTGTATGTACTGTATGTGGTGTGTGTGTGTCTGGTGTGTGTGTATGTGTGTGTGTGTGTGTGTGTGTGTGTGTGTAGGGGGGAGGGGGTCAAAAGATGAGAAACAGAGAGCAAAAAGAAGCTCCATCTCCTCACCATAAGCACGAGGACAGTCTTGTGACTTCAGGATGGAGTGGCAACGCAAGAGAGAAAAGGTTCATTCTCGTGGGCCGGAGTGAACAGGCTAATGGATTTGATTTCCTGAGGTTACTCTAACGAGGGCTCAGTCACAACTTTGGCTGAATGAACAGCACTCATGGCTACTCTGTGTGTAGTGACAGAAACTAACTTCCCACTACAATACAGACACACATTATACTGTGTGTGGAAGTGCAAAAACAAAACACCCACACACACACACACACACACACACACACACACACACACACACACACACACACACAAACAGACACTGTGCAAAAACAAAACACAAACACACACACCCACACACACACACAATGCATGAAGATATCATCAGCAGCCGGCTTCTATTTTTGCTCGGACAATGGCGCTCTAATACGGCTTAAGATTTCCAACATGTTTTCATCCTAAAAGGAGGCCGCGGGACGGGAGAGTCGAGGAGACAGAAGGGGAGGTGCCGTCTGCTGCTGCCACTGGCGGCTGGGGGAAAGGTTCACCCATAAAAGTGTCTCTCGTGGCGGCTTCACCGCTAATGGCTTGGAATAACCACATGGATGACCACCGCACCGCAAGACAGACAACAGGGAGAGGGAGAGAGAGAGAGAGAGAGATGGGGAGAGAGAGAGAGAGAGAGGAAGAAAAAAGGGGAAAGAGAGAGAGAGAAGAAGGACAGAGAGACACAGAGAGAGAGAGAGAGAGAGAGAGAGAGAGAGAGAGAGAGAGAGAGAGAGAGAGAGAGAGAGAGAGAGAGAGAGGTGGGCTGGACTGGAGTCTGCCTGCGTCTGTGTCGGATGGCAGCGCGTCAGACTGGACGTAGCAGTGGGCACACCAAGGGTTTGGAAGGGGGCCCCAGGGGCCAAGAAGTAAAAAAAAAAAACCTCCTTTACAAGACCAAAACAAGCCATGTGCGTCTATGGAACAATTGACACAACTTTTCTGGTGGAGTAACTACAAGTGGGGAAATGCTAGATGACACCGAAACATCTATTTCTGTGCTTTCTGGGTAGTGTTGTTATTCAGAAATAACAGCCTTGAGGTCACGGCCTTAGCTTTCCACAAGAGGCTGTTAGGATAGGCTAATTGACAATGTGGCGTAGTAACTCTGACAAGTTGTCAACAGAGGGACAAACGGTCACACATCTGTGCCTTTAAAACGTCAACATCCTTCTAACTCCAACTCTAATCAAAACACAGGCCAACTCACACAACTCCACCACTCTTCATTTTGAAATCCAGGCGGATAAATATACCGCTTTGTTCCCCGATGACAAATATGCCAGTTTTGGGAATCTGGTGGGATCTACTACTGGCAACATGAGTGGAGAACATCAAATCCTCACTCGGAGGAGGCAGAGGTCAGAGAAAACAAGCTGCTCACGCCTCCTGTTCCTCTCGTGGACTCTTCAATGGAATAATATTGTTGCTCCGATTACGAGCCACACGCACAGGCACAATCACATGCTCACTTTCCCCTCACATGCTCAGAGTAGGTCAGGGAGAGGAGGAGGAGAGGAGGAGAGGAGGGGAAGAAGGGGGTGGAGGTTGTGGAGGAGTGGATCGTGGGGAGTTAAGTTGAGGTTTCAAGGAGCTGTAAACATTATCGCTGTGGAAACACTGGTATGTGTCTGCAGGACGATGGCGGGAGGGACAGACTAAGTTCATCGACTTAACACACACACACACACACACACACACACACACACACACACACGCACGCACAGACACCCTCATCTCCCCTCTCTTGCACTCTTGCTCTCTTCCACCCCATTCATCACAAGCTTAACTAGCCCCTGTCAAACTCTCTGGCCAGCTCGGTCTAGGCGCACGCAGCCGGGGTGACATTTAGCGATGGGGCAGCGCGTGGGTGTCTGGCCGCATAGCGCGAAAAAAAAGGCCACGGCGGCGAGTCACCTTGAGTGGCCCCTCTTTCTGCGAGCCTCTGAGAGAGAGAGAGAGAGAGAGAGACCGCAGAAAACTCCAGCAACTCATGCCAAGAGACTCACTGCTCTGGCAAGCAGCCAGCAGAACAACTCACTAACGTTACCAGACCAGAAGAAGGCATTTGCCCACTATGCTTTCCAGGCTCTCCTCCTCTTCTTCACTATGGGAGGACGGTCCGTCCCCCTGTCCCTAAGATAAGAGGTCCAAAACATGGACCCCCCCCCTCAACCCCCTACAGCCCCTACACCAGTGGTTCCAAAAACTTTTAACTGCCACAAATCCCCTGACACAACCTGGCTCTGTCAAGTACCCACTGCATTGCTTTAACAATTAAGATATTTGCGTATTTTTTGTGAAGACATGTCATGTAAGGACCATCAAACTGTGAAGGACAAAGATGGAAATTAGCCTATGGCTACAGCTGATACTATGCATATCTACATTTGTCTCAAATGATATTAATATATCTGTCCTTTGTTAATAAATAAATAAATAGACTTCAAGCTTCAAACATACAGAGGTACTCAACAATGTAGTAGCTATAGAAGGCAATGGGGATAGAGAGTAAGGATCTACTTCTATATTATCTGTATGCTGGTGTGAGCTGAGAACCCATTCACAGATTAACTTTGCGTACCCCCTAGAACCCATCCAAGGACCGTTACCCCAGTTTGACAACCATCACTGCCCTAGGTTACACCACCACCAAACCCCCCTCCCCAGTGAAGCTATCTGAGAGTTAAACACAAACACGTGTTTATGTGAAAACAGAAGAGGACAGTGGAGGCTTACTGTGATTCCATAGGGCCTCTCATAATGCCTGTGGGGGCACATGCCAGCACACAGCTTGAACAGACTTTTCATGATGCCATTTTTCTAAGTGCTCCCCAACTTCAACTCTCAACCCACGAGGGAGTCCATCCTAGAGCACGGCTGCAGTTACAGAGCTGAGCTACAGCCCCTGCTGAAGACAATGAGCAGGGTTGGGAAACCCTGTTTGTGGCACCTGTCAATCACCAATCACATGGCATATAGAGGTGGAGCTTCTGATTGACAGAGGTGGAGCCGCCAATTAAGTCTGAAGACAGTAGATGTGTTGGCGTGTGTGTGTGTGTATGTGTGAGTGCTATATCTGAAACTTAAAACTAAAACAAACGGCCTTAAGTTAACTCTTTATCGATGTCCATCTGTAGATGAAGCCTGCTGCATGTAAATCCCAGCTCTCCTACCTTGTCGCTGTCCATAGTGTTCTGGGAGGTCCTGGAGGCGATGGAGATGGTGTCCGGCTGACTGCTACCGTCACCCTGACTGTCTGCATCGTCTCCTCCATCCCTGTGACCACACACACACACACAGTTTTTATACATCATTCATTATGGACAATGATGGTCCATTTTCCATATAGCAAAACAGTCCCACCGTTTGATTATTAGTCGATATCTGAGTTACAGTATACCATATGTCTAAAAGCGGCTTAATGGCATTTCAAGCCCTAAGTCCTATGCCCTAAGCCCTAAGAATCTGTCTTGAATCTGTTTCATGACTGGTAAAATGATGTTTCAATGATCAACTATCTGAAGTTTTTTAGTGCTATTTAGTCTAGTGCATAGTAGTTTGTGTGGAGTCTTAGTGCTTTAGTGCTGTAACAGTAAGAGGCAAGAGTTTGACTGAGAGTGAACTCTGATGAAGTCTGATGTCTTTAAGAGGCGGTAGTGCTCTTAGCCTACTGTGGATGGGAGTTAGTTAGTTAGCAGAGATTGAAAACAAGCCTGTGCTTCAGGCAGGTCTGTGGAGTCCTGTGGTGTGAACTACTTTCCACTCCACTGAGCTCTGCCAAAGTTTACAGCTCACTTTCCTCTCATAAGATATTTAAGGATGCATACTGTTGATCAGAAATAGCATACTACAACTGCAATTGTACATCAACACTCATTTTGAAGGACTGGGAACTGTATTCTATATTTATTTGCACATGATTTGATTTTCTTCTAATCATGTCATGTTCAAAAGGGCAGACTTTAAGATTAACTTCATTAGACTTGGTATTTCTGCGTCTGTCATAACACTTGCTCCTCAGGAAGTCTGACTGGCCAATCAAGCCCGATCCCCTGAGCGCTCCTCTTAACCTTTGACCTTCACTAGAGCTGTGCTTGCGTCCGTTTCCCAAACACATAGTTGCTAACCAGGGGTCCATTTCTTAAACGCATAGTTGCTAACTAACTTTGTTGGTTGCAATTTCCCATTGCCAACTACTGTAAAATGGCTAACCGGTTAGCGTGCTAAGTGGTTAGCAACTATGCTTTTGGGAAAGGGATGCCTGATAGCAACTCATGAATGTGTGATAGCAACCGACAAAGATGCTTGTTTGGTTTGCGACTTTGTGAAATGGAGCCCTATGGGGCGCTGTGTTGTGCCCAGACAGATGGATAGACAGACCTCTTGCTGTTGTTGCGGGGCTTGGCGGGCGTCTTGGGCATGTGGAGAGGCTCCTTGAGCGCCCCCTTCAGGTGGACAGTCCTCTCCTGGATGACCTCTCGAATGTTCTTGATCCACTCCTGCTTGGCCTCGATGCTGGACGCCTGCGAATGAGGTCACAGGAAATGAAACTCCCCACTTTGCACTCCTACATGTCTGCGTCTTTTTTTTTTCTTCTTTTTTGCTTCTGGGAACTGTGGTCAGGGGGTTCACTACAAGGCCACCAGCTGACGTCTGGTTTGCCCACGGATTGGAAACACAATGACAAGAAAATGTTTGCGTTACCTTGAGGACGGTCTTGTTGTCCGAAGAAGGGGTTCGTCCGGCCCACAGGGCGAACTTACAGGGGTCCCCTTCGATGTGCTCCGTCACACCCAGCTCAGAGGTCTGGCAACAGACAGAGGAGCGCAGAGAAGATCAGCTTTCAAAACTCCTAAAAATACACAACCATCACCACCCCAGCCCCATCCCCACCACCTCCACCTCCACCTCCTCCTCCTCCTCATCACCTCTGGTAAGTTTCACAAGTAAACTCTGAGGTCTTTCATCTTCACAAACCCATCGATTACCATTCAGAATCATATCAGGGCACATCTTCAA
This sequence comes from Sardinella longiceps, assembly GCA_027497455.2. NCBI lineage: Eukaryota > Metazoa > Chordata > Actinopteri > Clupeiformes > Clupeidae > Sardinella > Sardinella longiceps. The sequence continues at coordinate 34,301,302 of JAODXP020000016.1, forward strand.
AGCCCAATGTTGTGTGGGGCATAAAAAACACAGCATCAGGCAGTATGGCCTAATTGGATATGGAGGTGTCCTTGGCCAACACCAGAGCGAGTGAGAGAGTGCAAGAGAGAGAGAAAGAGAGAGAGGGACGGAGAAGCGTTCTCCTCTAGTTGAGTGGTCTTCCGGGACAGTCGTCACACGAGCCAGGCAGCTGCTCTCGGCCATGTGCAAATTCATTCATAATTAATGCATGAAGAAGAGCCTTAATCCAGTCCATATGCGCAGCTCCACACACACATACTGTATGCACACACACATAAGCACACACACACACACACACACACACAGACACACAGCACTACCACAATACCCAATTACTACCCTACAAAATACACTGTTAGCATAAAGCGTCCCATCTCACACATGTACACATACCCACAACATATTTAGATCACATACTGTAAAAAAAAGTCAAATTAAATATTATATCGATGCTTATATATTTATTGTTTGTATATGAAACCATACATACATACAGTGCCTATATATGTGTATCTACCCATCTACCTAAACTATATGAGCACTTAAGCATCGAACCAAACCTTATGGTGTGACATACATGTAGAGGGAGTGCTGACTCATATACATGTATACATACAGTATATTAATACTTCATTTTTAATTTTATTCATAATTACGGTACAAAATGATATAAAAGAGCAGCAGGGCTGATAAAAGAGACGCAGAACAGAGGATGACAGAAGCCAAGGGTGAGAGGGAGCAGGAGAGAACCAAAAGAAGACAAGAAAGGGCCGCGCTCGGAGCTGGGTGATGGGGTCACGTCCCAGGCAGACTGATACAGCTGGCCGCTGATCAAAGGGAGAACCACTGGCTGGCCTCCACCCCCTGCGCTCTAAGGAAAAACATCCCCTCTCCCCTCGTCCCATCCCACCCCATCCCTACCCTACTCCTCCATGCTATCCCAACCCACCGCCACACCCAGGTCACTTCTGCAGAAACCCAGTTTGAGTGAGTGAGGAGGGGGGTTATGGCAACACTTCCCGGAATAAAAGGATGCATGTTTCTAAACATGCTGTGCTCATGGACAGTGATGCTGGACAGAAAGAGAAACCTCCGCACACACACACACACACACACACACACACACACACACACACACACACACACACACACACACACACACACACACACATCCACAAACACACACACATGCACACACAAACACACACACACACACACACACACACACACACACACACACACACACACACACACACACATCCACAAACACACATACATGCACACACAAACATGCACACACAAACACACACACACACACGCGCGCAAGCACACGCACATCCACACACACGCACGCACCAGCAGTTTGTTCTTGTAGAGATATTTGGTGCGTCCCGCCGAGTCCTTGATCTCTTTGCTGAACACCAGAGAGATCTCGAAGAGGAAGAGGTGGCGATCGCGGCCCTTCCGGATTAGAGACTTGGGGTCCCACACCTGGAAGGTATCCTGAAGGATGAGCTCTCCCTGGACGTCCAGGTTCTCATCGAAACCTTAAAAACACCATGGGTAAAACAAACACTTTTTTACTGGCGAACTATTTCAATTAATTACAGCATGTAGATTCCTACTGGTGTGGAATTGGAGTGGGGGATTTACTGCTTGAGTTAACAGGCTTGAGTTTCTGGTATTCTGATCACGTCATGCATACATACATACACACCTTCTAGCATGCTGACGTGCATGGCATCGTTAGCTCTCTTTGGAACACTCAGCATCACCTCCAGACCATCTTTAATCTCGCCCTTACCCTCCTCGCAACAGGAGAGCAGCTCCTACAAGTGCATGAAAAACAGAGGGAGAGACAGACAGACAGACAGACAGACAGACAGATAGATAAAGAAATAGACAGACAGAAAGATAGATAGATAAAGAAATAGACAGACAGAAAGATAGATAGATAAAGAAATAGACAGACAGAAAGATAGAGGGTAAGTAACAGAGACAGTGAGAGAAAGAACACAATAGGGACACAAAGGGAGAAAAGTATTTGGATTAACGGTTTACAGGTCATAGATCAGTATCATCCCTTGTCTAAAATGCTTTTTGTCTTCCGAGTACTAAGACACTGAGTTTCCTCCATTCAAAACAATCCTCCTATTTATGTGCAGGCTTTGCAGATCGCTGTCTGATCCAATGCGACGTCACACAGGCACTTGGCAGGAGGCTCATTATGTAGGACAGCTCCCTCATGGGCGCAGGGTTTGAGGAGGAAGAGGAAGAGGAAGAAGAAGGAACTGCAGCGTAATTCCTCGTGCCATGCAGAGGGCAAGATAGATGAAGATGGTAGATGACTCGCGAGGCTGAGAGCTTAGCGTGCAGGAAGTTTACGTCTCTGGGGAGGTGGGGGTTGGGGGGTTGCCGTGGATGGTGTGCTGTAATGAAGCAAACGTCTGCGCGCAATCGGAAAAAGCGATCATCTGATGGGAATTCATTAGTGGGGAAGACGGTGTGAAAAAAGAAAACAAAAAAAAAACTGAGCATGTAAACATACTGGGAGAGGAAGAACGAGAGAGAGAGAGAGAGAGAGAGAGAGAGAGAGAGAGAGAGAGAGAGAGAGAGAGAGAGAGAGAGCGAAGAAGAGTATGTAAGAGGGAGAGAAAAAAGACAGAGAAAACATGCAGAAGAAAAGAAGAGAGAAAGTGCAGAGGTAGGGAGAGAGAAAAAGAAAGAGAGAGAGACAGAAAAAATGTGCAGGAGAGAAGAAGAATAGATAGAGAGAGAGTGAGTGAGTGAGTGTGAGAGAGAGAGCAAAAGAGAGAGAAAGAAAGAGAGGAAGAGTGCAGCAGGGAATGCTTTGATGTGGGGCTGGCTCCTCCGGAGAGAGGGAGAGAGAGGGGGGCTAATCAGCGTTCTCTCTCTCAGGTCTGTGTGTGTGGGTACCTTGAGGAGGAGCTGGTACTTAGTGATCCGCTGCACAGGCTTGATAAGGTAGGAGGAGATGGAGTTGGCCAATCCGTGCCTCTGCTGGATCTCCTGTTGAAAGCGCCAGCAATGGGACACAGTGAGGACTGAGCGGACGCCCACAGCATGTTTACACTAACACACATCCTAGCCTACACAGCTCTGTCTTTTTGTACGCCATTGCATTGATTAAGATCTCAAACGTCTTCTTGTAAGTGTAACACACAACGAAAAGCTGCAGAGAAGTTTGACAGCAAAGTATATCAGATGAATAGCGCCCTCTACAGGATTACAGGCAGAACCAACTTCAAAAGGATAGAAACAGGCTATGCCTACAAAGACGGGTTCTACAGACATCTTATTTATCATGATCGTGTCAAACCAGGTTACAGTCAAATTGGACAAGAAATAAAGTGACTTTGATTTACTTACGTCAAAGAAGCTTCCAGCGTGTTCCAGGATGAGTTGGCTTGAATCAGGTTTATTTTTACAGTAACTGACATACATATTGAATTTGTCAGCCTGGAAAACAAACAGAGAGCAAAGTGATTTTCCATCCAGGGATTCAACATCTGTGCTTTATATACCGTACTCTACACAAACAGCCTCTTCACAGCCTCACTCGCTTTTCAATATAAAGCAGTTTGGACTGATTAAAAACACAGACAGGATCTATACCATACTATAACATAATCCAGTAAAATGAACAAGTTAGTACTTAATGAGATGTTAATGATGACTCAGTAATAATAAATCATATTTTGTTTATTGAATTGAAATTATTTTATACATTTATGTAATGTTATAATAATATATTTAATAATATAATATATTTCATACATTTTTTCAGTGGGTGCATAAACTTTTAATCCCTCCAATATAGGATGACAATAATTGTATTATTCTTCTTATCTTATCTTATCTTATTATTATTATCATAAATGTATTAAAATGATATCTGTGCAGTTGGAAGAGGCAGGCCTGCATCAGGCACAGTCTGACCACGCCCGACTCCCACATCTACTCCAGAGGCGTCTTGTGTGTGTGTGTGTGTGTGTGTGTACAGTGGCCCACGGTACACACACACACACAGACACACACACACACACACACACACACACACACACACACACACACACACACACACACACACACACACACACTCTTACCCATGTGACAAAACAATGGCCCACGTCCTCGGGCAGCTGCTCGTAATTCACCAGCTCCTTGAGGAAAATACTGTGCAAAGGCAAACACAACAAGGCAGAATGCTAATCAGCTCTCGTTACAGATGGGTGGGGTGATTAACATATCACACGACAGACATGATCACAGAGTCATTTACATGGATTTACATAGCAGGGCTAGGGAGAAATGACACTGAAATCCGGCTAATGTATTCTGTGTTTTATCCCATACAACGCAATGATTAAATATGTAATTGT